>JABMCL010000782.1:70000-122500 GCA_018857735.1 Alviniconcha marisindica | reverse complement strand
TAACGCCTTACCGCTAGGCCAAACCGGCTCACATCCCCAGTTCAGTGTTGCGGTGTTGTTATAGGCCCCTGTTGACCTTTTACCTCCAAACAGCTGTACAGGCGTCTGTTGGTGACTGTTTCTGCAAGCCCCTGTGGTTGAACGTTTCACCACATTCACTTCTGCAGGCCCCCGTTGTCGCCCTGATATAACCGTAATTGTTGACTGGACGTAAAACACCAAGTTACTTATTTACTTACCTAGGCCCCCGTTGTCTTTCAGGTCAACAGGCCCCTGTTGCTGGTTGGTTGACTGCATTTAGTTCGACAAACGCCTGTACGTTGTTTTTTTTACTGCACTCTGTGCTACAGGTCTGTGTTGTTGACTGTTTCATTGCGTGAAGAGTATACTTGCCCCTGTCGGACGTTTCACTGCATTCAGTTCTGCAGGCCCGTGCTGTTGACTGTTTCACTGCATTCAGTTTTATGTATGGCTGTTTGATTTTTTCACTTATGTCGGTTCTGCAGCCCCTGTTATTTACTACAGGCCCCTGTTGTGATTGTTTCACTGCATTGAATTCTGCGTGCCTCAGTTGTTAACGGTTTCACTGCATTCGCTTCGACGCGCCCCTGTTGTTGACTGTTTCACTGCGTTCAGTTCTTCCCAGCCCCTGTTATTTACTCACAGGCCCCTGTTATGACTGTTTGACTGAATTCAATTCTACAGGCCCCTGTTGTTGACCGTTTCACTGCGTTCAGTTCTTCCCAGCCCCTGTTATTTACTCACAGGCCCCTGCTATGACTGTTTGACTGAACTCAATTCTACAGGCCCCTGTTGTTGACTGTTTCACTGCGTTCAGTCCTTCCCAGCCCCTGTTATTTACCCACAGGCCCCTGCTATGACTGTTTGACTGAACTCAATTCTACAGGCCCCTGTTGTTGACTGTTTCACTGCATCTGATCTGTTTGCCCCCTACACTACAGAGACCTCGTTGTAGAGCTGACAAACACTGTGACAAGCGATACCACAACGCTGCCATTATACACAGCTGAATGGTCAGCCCAGTTAAACTGTTCTGCATGCAAGCAGACGAACTGTGATAATTGTGTACAGCGGAGCGGTCTTGTATGTATACGTGTATGTCTGCGAGTTAGCGCTGGTAGCAAAAACAGGGAGCTAGCTATACTCACCTCACCCAGTGGGCCCACGGTAAGTCTCCGCTTACTAATACATTTCTGCTGGCGGCTAGGTCAGATAAGGGGGTGTAGTTTTTAAAAACCGCAGGCTACCTCTTATCTGTGGCGAACACGGCGTTGCGTTGGAACAGCGGAAAGTTTTGTTCCCCGGGCCCTTGTGATGTGATACTGCTTCATCGGTGCTGGTTTCCCTCAAGGAATGTGCGAGGAGCGCTCCCACGTTCTTTGGTTTCCTCTCCAACACTGACGATGCGCTGTATTCCACCTACCTGCCTGCCTGCTCCCTACGGCGGCAGGTCTGTGCTTTCTTTCTCCGGTGAAGCGAAGGACACGTACAGCAGCTGAAACGGTGTGTGCAGTGTGCAGTGAACAGCCAAGAATGAGGAGGAGGCTTGAAGTGAAGGCGAGGGGGTCCTCGTCGTGGAGGTAGCAGCAGCCAACTTCAAAACAAACGGGACACGAGTGTTTCGCAACGTAACGGGGAGTCGTCGTTATCTGCCTGCGCGGGCGGAGGGAGTTGAAAGCGGCGAGGTCCGATGCAAAAAGGTTGGCAGCCCTTTGAAAACCGTTTGATCGTCCTGGGACAGCTCGGTTATCCGTTGGAAAGGGTGCAGCGTATAAAGTGGTAGGGCCCTTTGGAAAGGGTGTTCACCGTCCCTAAAAAGCCATATCGTTTCTGTGGACGTTAAGCACCATGTTTATTTACTTTCTATGGAAAGGGTGCGGTATGGTTATAAGGGGGTTGCTAGGCTAAGGGTCCTCTGGAAAGCGTGCAGTGTACGAGTAAGGTGGCAAGGTCCTTTGGAAAACGTGCAGTGTATATATAAGATGGGAGGGTCATTTGGAAAACGTGCAGTGTATAAGATGATAGGGTCCTTTGGAAAACGTGCAGTGTATAAGTTGGTAGGGTCCTTTAGAAAACGTGCAGTGTATAAGTTGGTAGGGTCCTTTAGAAAACGTGCAGTGTATAAATTGGTAGGGTCCTTTGGAAAACGTGCAGTGTTTAAGGTGGTAGGGTCCTTTGGAAAGCGTGCAGTGAGTTATGGTGGTAAGGTCCTTTGGAAAGCGTGCAGTGTGTGTAAGGTGGTAGGGTCCTTTGGAAAGCATGCTGTGTATTATAGTGTATGGTCCTTTAGAAGCATTTGCCATGTATAAAGTGGCTGGGGCCTTTAGAAAGGCATGCAGTGTATAAAGTTGTAGGGTTCTTTAGAAATACGTACAGTGCATGATGCGGTAGGGTCTTTTCGAAAAATGAACAGTGTATAAAATGGTAGATGCTCTAGAAAAATGTACAGTGTGTAGTGTGGTAGGGTCCTTTAGAAAAGTGTGCAGTCCATAAAGTGGTAGTGCTGCTTAAAAAAATATGTGCAGTGTATAATTATGGTAGTGCCCTTTAAAAAAAAAAAGAAAAAAAGAAAAAAAAAAAAAGACGTGCAGTGAATAAAGTGGTAGTGTCCACTCATTTAGAAAAGTGAGCAGCGCATGGTGTGTTGGGGCCAACGCATTTGTATGACAGCGACAGTGATGAGGCCTTGATCCGTTCTCTGTCACTGTACTTTTTTCAGAGGTGGATGCAACGCCTGGTGGTTACAGCGTGGCAGAAGAGAGGTATTATGGTAATTGGGCGACAGAAGGGGATTATGTGGAGCGGTATTCCACTCTTGCCTGTGATCAATGCAGCTTAATGCCAGACGCAGGCTCAGGTAACACCGGATAATAATGGAGGAAGGAGGAAATTACAGCTACTGGGATGCCAGTTTGTGCTCAAAGGCCGGAAAGGTGTACGTGGTAGCTTAGAAGAAGTGGTGGTAGATGGGAGAGAGTGTGTGTGGAGGAGGGGTGGTGGTGGTGGTGGGTGGGTGTTGGGGATGTGTTGCTGCTACCGGCCACCATGAAGAATGGTAAAAACAACAACAACAGCAACAACAAAACAGTTAATGCAAAACCCCTTTAAAACACGCAATGCTTTCTCTGTCTGTCTGTCTGTCTGTCTGTCTGTCTGTCTGTCTGTCTGTCTGTCTGTCTCTCTCTCTCTCTCTCTCTCTCTCTCTCTCTCTCTCTCTCTCTCTCTCTCTCTCTCTCTCTCTCTCTCTCTCTCTCTGTGAAACTGACCGTTAAGTCCCGTTTTCAGCCAAATTTAGGAGCAGGAGGACGGTTGATGACTATATCGGTTCTGTTCTTTAACTAGCTTACGAGGTGTGTGTGTGTCGGGGTGGGGGGGGGGGGGGGGGGGGGGGTCGATTGTCAACTTGAGGAAATGAACACGCGGGTTGGTCTTCTGTGATGAGTGCACAACGGCGCCGACCGACGGAGCGGCGGCAGTGGTCATTACCGACTGGTCGCACTTTGCATGCAAGCGGGCGGGTACGGCTTTGCACGGTACAGGCGGTGAATTATTGATACAGGGCTGTGCTTTCACTGTCTGCCTGGCGGTCGTGGGGTGCAGTTTCCATTGTTCAGCCGCTGCCTGCTACTTTGTCTCCAGGGCCTGTCGTCAGCTTTGACTCGGGCTTATGGGCTTATGGTCTGGCTCGTGTGTGGCTTATGGTCTAGTTTGTGGCTTGCCTGGCTTCTCTGCGGCTTATGGTCTGGCTCGTGTGTGGCTTCTCTGTGGCTTATGGTCTAGTTTGGTCTAGTTTGTAGCTTGTGGTTTGGCTTCTCTGCGGCTTAATGTCTGGTTCGTGTGTGGCTTACGGTCTGGCTTCTCTGTGGCTTATGGTCTAGCTTCTCTTCAGCTTATGGTCTGGCTCGAGTGTGGCTTGTGGTCTCTGTCTTCTCTGTGGCTTATGGTCTGGCTTGTGTGTGGCTTATGGTCTAGTTTGTGACTTCTTGTCAGACTTCTCGGCGGCTTATGGTCTGGCTCCTGTGGCTTATGATCTGGTTCCTTTTTGGCTGATGATCTGGCCCTTGTGTGTCTTATCTTTGGTTTATGATATCCACATAATTATTAACAAAAACTTGACTAAACTTCTGCTCTAGCTCATTACCTGGAACTGGCGCGGCTGTGACTGTAGTCCACAAAGAACATTAATAATTTATGATGATATTGTTCATTGTTTGTCTCCATGTGAACTATATCTCAATACCATGTTTCACAGAGAAGGCCCAAGTAGTTAAAGAGCTGTATGGACATATGAACGTGTCTGTACTGCTGTAGGCCAACGTGTCTGTACTGCTGGTACTGTATACTAGCGTCGTGTCTGTACAGCTGGTACTATAGGTCACGTGTCTGTACAGCTAGTACTATAGGTCACGTGTTTGTACTGCTGGTACCGTAGGTCAACGTGTCTGTACTGCTGGTACTGTAGGCCAGCGTGTCTGTATTGCTGGTACTGTAGGCCAACGTGTCTGTACTGCTGGTACTGTAGGCCAGCGTGTCTGTACTGCTTGTACTGTAGGCCAACGTGTCTGTACTGCTGGTACTGTAGGCCAACGTGTCTGTACTGCTTGTATTGTAGGCCATCGTGTCTGTACTGCTGGTACTGTAGGCCAACGTATCTGTACTGTTGGTACCGTAGGCCAACGTGTCTGTACTGCTGGTACTGTAGGCCAATGTCGTGTCTGTACTGCTGGTACCGTAGGCCAACGTGTCTGTACTGATGGTACTGTAGGCCAATGTCGTGTCTGTACTGCTGGTACTGTAGGACAACGTGTCTGTACTGCTAGTACTGTAGGCCAATGTCGTGTCTGTACTGCTGCTACCGTAGGTCAACGTGTCAGTACTGCTGGTACTGTAGGACAACGTGTCTGTACTGCTGGTACTGTAGGCCAATGTCGTGTCTGTACTGCTGGTACTGTAGGACAACGTGTCTGTACTGCTGGTACTGTAGGACAACGTGTCTGTACTGCTGGTACTGTAGGACAACGTGTCTGTACTGCTGGTACTGTAGGCCAATGTCGTGTCTGTACTGCTGGTACTGTAGGACAACGTGTCTGTACTGCTGGTACTGTAGGACAACGTGTCTGTACTGCTGGTACTGTAGGCCAACGTGTCTGTACTGCTGGTACTGTAGGCCAATGTCGTGTCTGTACTGCTGGTACTGTAGGCCAAGTCGTGTCTGTACTGCTGGTACTGTAGGCCAACGTGTCTGTACTGCTGGTACTGTAGGACAACGTGTCTGTACTGCTGGTACTGTAGGCCAATGTCGTGTCTGTACTGCTGGTACTGTAGGCCAACGTGTCTGTACTGCTGGTACTGTAGGACAACGTGTCTGTACTGCTGGTACTGTAGGCCAATGTCGTGTCTGTACTGCTGGTACTGTAGGCCAACGTGTCTGTACTGCTGGTACTGTAGGACAACGTGTCTGCACTTTTGATACTTAGAGGCCCCACGTAAACACGCCACGAAGGAAAGTTAGGTTTCATCTCTTTCAAAAACAAAAACAAAAAATGGGGTGGCAAGGGGAGGGGGGGGGTCGAGGGCAGAGGAATGTGGTGGCAGTGTTCGAGTGCGTGGGTAAAAGACGATGGTGTTATTAGAAGTCGGGAGGCACTGATTGCCCCATCAGCGGTAACACAACAGGCAGTCTCTTCTTTCGCCGCCGCCATCCTTTGAAGTCGACGCCACCCAGCCAAACTGCAGCCTCTCAACCCCGCCTTCAGCACTGGCGGCTGTCCATGACATCTCTCTCCCCCCTTCCCCGCTCCCCCGCCCACTCAGCGTTTGAAACTCTCTCTCTCTGTCTCTCTCTCTTCACACTCCCCTCTGTGTCTCAGGCTGTTCTCTCCTCCCTCTCCTTCCCCCTCTCTCTCGCCACCCCTCTCTCTCTCTGCTCAGTCTCTCTCTCTCTCTCTCTCTCTCTCTCTCTCTCTCTCTCTCTCTCTCCCCCTCTCTCTCTCTCTCTCTCTCTCTCTCTCGCTCACTCCCTCCCCTCTCTCTCTCGCTCTTCTTCTCCTACTCCCCCCCTCTCTCTGTCACAGTCTGTTCTCTCTCTCTCTCTCTCTCTCTCTCTCTCTCTCTCTCTCTCTCTCTCTCTCTCTCTCTCTCTCCGTCCTGAGTTGGTAATGGTGTTGATGATGAGGACTGACAATAACGATTACGACGAGGCCGGGGAATTTTGAACTTGTAGGGGTAGAAGGACTGATTGTGATGACGGTGACAAGGACTGATGATGGTAATGACGACGAAGACGGATCATGATGACGATCTATTAGTGTATGCAGATCGAGAAAAAAGGGGCCGTATGTCTAAGAGTGTGTACGTGCGTGTGTTTCATGACTTAGAATTATTGAGATATGTTCTTCGTTGTGCGATCAAACGACAGCTTTAACTTCCCGCTGGGATGAATCAAGTGTATTGTTATTGTTGATCGTGACGAGGACGGACAATGTTCATGTCATGATCAAGAAAAGGACTAATCATTGCTACCGACAGTGCGGTGTGTAGCTGTTGGCGGCAGTCCGCGAAGATGGATGCGTTTATAGAGACCAACAGGAGTGAAATAAAAGTGACCTTGGCGACCACATCCCATGAATAATCCGTGGGAATGGTTTGTGGAAAGGTTACCCGTACTATGGAGTTCCAGCTCAGTATGCCCGTAGCCATACAGTCCCCCGCTGTGCAAGTATGTAGCTGTGGCCAGTCCATTTGCAGTTTGTTTCTTGGGGCTTAACGTCCACCGAAGCCTCATACTGTTTGTATGGGACGGGGCAGTAATTCCTTGTTCAGTAAGTCCGTGTCTGTTGCCATGCAGTTCCCAGCTCAGTAAGTAAATCCGTGTCTGTTGCTATGCAGTCCCCAGCTTAGTAAGACCGTGTCTGCTGCCATGCAGTCCCCAGCTTAGTAAGTCCGTGTTGCCATGCAGTCCCCAGCTTAGTAAGTCCGTGTCTGTTGCCATGAAGTCCCCAGCTTAGTAAGTCCGTGTCTGTTGCCATGCAGTCCCCAGCTTAGTAAGTCCGTGTCTGTTGCCATGCAGTTCCCAGCTTTGAAAGTCTGTGACGGTAGCTCAGTAAGGCCTTGCGTGCAAGTGCAGTTTCCGGCTGAGCAAGCTGAGTAAGTCCGTGCCTGTAGCCATGCAAGTGCAATTTCCGGCTGAGCAAGCTGAGTAAGTCCGTGCCTGTAGCCATGCAAGTGCAATTTCCGGCTGAGCAAGCTGAGTAAGTCCGTGCCTGTAGCCATGCAAGTGCAATTTCCGGCTGAGCAAGCTGAGTAAGTCCGTGCCTGTAGCCGTGCAAGTGCAGTTTCCGGCTGAGCAAGCTGAGTAAGTCCGTGCCTGTAGCCGTGCAAGTGCAGTTTCCTGCTGAGCAAGCTGAGTAGGTCCGTGCCTGTAGCCGTGCAAGTGCAGTTTCCGGCTGAGTAAGTCCGTGCCTGTAGCTATGCCGTGGTATCCGCAGCCCGTCCAGCGAGGCAAAGGGAAAAGTCTTTGAGGGGAGTGTTGAGATCCGGGTCTGCGGGGTTGAAGTGAGGCGTGTGGAGAGTAAACGATGTTTTCCCATTAGGTCCCACTGCGTCGTTCAGGCGCAACCATCTTTGCCGCTGTCAGCGGGGAGCGGGAGCACGGAATAGTTTATGAACTCTATAACTTCCTCCTTTCTCCTCCTCATCCTTCTTGGCGCCTCCCCCTCCTCCCCTCCCCCTTAACCCCCCCGCCCCCCTTCCACACTACACCCCCACCCCCCCACCCCTCCATCCCAATCCCCTTTCCGTTTCTTCTTCTAACCATTCTCCAGACTCGTTACAAGGCTTGTTCCGGCTTCAGACCTTCTCCACTACCATTTGAATTGACAGCCATAAGGGGAATGCGTCACAATAGAGTATGATTTTATTTTATTTTTTAATTTGCTCGGGGGTGGGGGGGTGGGGGGGGGCATGTGTATGCCTCTTTTATTGCTTTATTTTATCTAAGAGGGCGAAGAGGCGAAAGAAGAGTGGTCATAATTTGTGACTTTGCCCCCCCCCCAGCGAGTCACACACAGACGCACAGAGAGAATGCACTTGGCCTGACAGCTTCCCCCACCTTACTGTGTGCTGTCTTTTCTGCACGTGCTAACCGGCCCTGGCCCTGCGGCTTGCTCTCGCTCATTGCCTGGAACTAGTGCGGTTGTCCCTTGTGGCAAACATTTTGCCCTAAACAGTCTTTGCCTTCGGGATGGGGGACGCCACAGTGACGAGTTATTAAAAACAAAACAAACAACAACAGCGTCTTCTTTTTGTGTTCTGATACTGTTTCCCAAATCGATCAAAACGATGATAATGGTTTGCTCGTACTTTAAGCCGCCTGTCTGACAGCGCCCGATTTCTGGAGTTCAGATTGGCAAGAGGCTGGCCTTCACTCATTACGGCGGTGGTGATGCACAGCGAACTCCGAGGCTGTGTCAGAAACCTACCACACTGAATAACTTGCACCACGCGGCACGGCCGGGAGTGCTGTTGTTGTTGTTGGCAGCCTTTGCTTTTTTGGCCCCCGTTCCCAGGCCGTTGCAGTCACACCTTTCCCTTCGCGGAAGGCGTTGGGCCATAAGGGTCGGATCCCGGCTGTGTGTTTGGCCAGGCGAGCGAGGGGAGGCAGGCGAAGCTCATCACGGGATTACACAATCAGACGGCGTGTTGCTGGACCGCTGCTCGCTCCTAACACTCCTAACACCGCTACCACTAACTCGCTGCCGCACCGCGCCGGGTACGCCTGCCCCGAGGAATTTCGCGGATCATTTGACGAGCTAACACCGGCAAAGACCTTTCCCTTGATTGCTTTGACCATCCCTGCGCCGCGATGACTTCATGGAGTAAGTGCCGGCTTGCGCTCGGAGGAATGTGTTTGAGATACATGTTTATGCAGCGTTGCTTTCGAGAGTCGACATCTTTTTCTTCGTCGTCGCCGTCTTCTTCGGAGCGACGATAGGCGGCAACAAATGTTATTGCAGAGCTGTGTCCGTCAGTGCGCGAGTACATACACTCAACGGCCGCGACACTGCCAGAGGTGTTTACTAACACCACGGCCTGCTGTTGGCACACACTGCCCGGTCGTCGTCTCTTGTGGTGTCTGACTCTTCAAGTCACTGTAGTGGTCGGTACCACACCAGACAGTTCATGTCGCTGCTGTGGTGGTCAGTACCGGGGCTGTTCAGGTCGCTGTGGTGGTCAGTACCAGGGCTGTTCAGTCAAACCGATGCAGTGGTCAGTACCAGTCTGTTCAGGTCGCTGTAGTGGTCAGTACCAGGGCTGTTCAAATCACTGTGGTGGTCACTGAGTACCAGGGCTGTTCAGCTGGCTGTAGTGGTGGTCAGTAGCAGGGCTGTTCAAGTCGCTGGAGTGGTCAGTGCCAGGGCTGTTCAACTGGCTGTAGTCGTCAGCCAAAGGCGGGATGTTTGACATCACCGTGTGCCCGTGTAGAGACGTGTGGTCATTGGTTACCCGCTGTGGGACGCTGTCCAGGTATGTCCAACATGACAACTCTTCCTGCTTCTCACCAGTCCTTCTTCCTTTCCTACCCACGCTGTCCAGGTGTGGCCAACGTAACAACTATTCCTCCTCCTCCTTCTCCACAGTCTTCTTCCTTTCCTACCCACGCTGTCCAGGTATGGCCAACATGACAACTCTTTCTCCTCCATCTCCCAGTCCTTCCTTTCCTACCCACGCTGTCCAGGTATGGCCAACATGACAGTCTTTCTCCTCCGTCCCCCAAGTCTTCTTCCTTTCCTACCCACGCTGTCCAGGTGTGACCAACATGACAACTCCTCCTCCTCCTTCTTCACAGTCTTCTTCCTTTCCTACCCACGCTCTCCAGCTGTGGCTAACATGACAATGGTTTGGATGGTTTGTCTTGCTGCAGAGTTGGTTCCTCAACAATTGCTTGGTGGACACTGTCTTTCCGACTTTGCTCCGCACAGCTGTTAAAACAGTAATTCGCAAGTTAATTCGAAGTACGCAAGTTACTTGGCACTGGCGGGGTCCCCACCTCCTTAACATTGTTGTTCTGGCGGTGGCTGACGGTCTCTTCGGTCTTTGCGGGTCGGAAGCGCGTGGAAGAGCTATTCATCTCTACCCGACCCCCGACTCCCCTTTTTCCCGTCCCTAATAAGCCTTATGGTCTCTATGGACGTAAAGCACCATGAAACAAGAAGACTCCACCGAAGGTACATAAAAACGATACTGACAAAGATAGTTTACTCGCAATAACGTCTCTAGGCAGAGACCGCTTGCAGAGCTTTCTCAAACGCTGCGTCCCCATGGCTGGTGCGCTTAATACCACAACCAACACTCGCCTTCTGGCCGCCTGTACACCAGCTGTATTATGTTGATTGTTTGACGCCCTCGCCTCGACGTCTTGGGGGCTTTGAGAGTGTAATTGTCTGCCTTGTCTCTCCTCCACTCAGCTACTAGCTCAGTGCTCTCCTCACACGGGCGCGGATGACAGGGCAAAAGCCGAGGAGTGGCACGGATGCCTCTGCCAGACTTTTCGCGGGCAAGGTGCTGAAGTCGGGCCGGCACCCTGGGTAGGCCCCGGGGACCGGTAGTGCGTTCAGTCTGGCGCCGCCTGCCTGACGGATGGCTGACAACCGTTGCCGTCCGGATGGCGTTAGGGCCGTGATGGCTTCCTGATGTCGCGTCGTTGTCTGCCGGCCCACCCACCCACCGCGGTATCTTGCTGCGGTGCCGGGGCGTCTTCAGTCTTCGGCCTGTTCATCATCCTGTCAGAGTGATTGTGAGGTGTCGGCTTTGTTTTGGAGCGTACTTTGAGATGCGAGAGTCAACGGAAGGGTGTTTTTCTTCTTCGTCTTCGTCTTCTGCTGCTGCTCTCTCTCCCTGTCTCTCTCTCTCTGGCTGTGTGTGTGTGTGTGTATGTGTGTGTGTGTGTGTGTGTGTGTGTGTGTGGTGTGTGTGTGTGTGTGTGTGTGTGTGTGTGTGTGTTACTTCTGTTTGTTGCTGTTTCTCCTCTTCTGCTTAAAAAAAAAAAAATGACAAGATTAGTTATTCTTCACTAAAGGGCTGGTGTGCTTGGATGCTGGCTGAGATGTTGCTGTGTATCTGCATATGTTTGAAGTGATGCTTGGCAGGCTCTGCGTTTCTCAGGCTTTCATTTCTTGGAAAGACATACTTCACTCATCAGCTTGACATCTTCCGGTTTGGGACACAAAAGAAGCGCCTGAAAGGATAGGGATGGCCAGGCCACAGACATAAAGTCTTTATCTCTGGCGGGATGACTGCTTCACAGTGTAACGGGGGCCCAGCTTACGACAAAGCGCCTAGAAACACAGGGATGGCTACGTAGATAAAGTCTTGATATTTTATTTCTCCCAGCTTACGACAAAGCGCCTAAAAGTACAGGGATGGCTACAGAGATAAAATCTCTATCTCTGGCAGGATGACTGCTTCAATGCGTAACGATGACCCAGCTGACGTCAGTGATCCGTTCGCTGGCAACAGAGACGGACCTTTCGACTCCCTGCACGTGACCGAAATGTCAACAGAGACCCATCTCACAACAGTGACCCAACTGGCATCGGTCCAGATCACAACAGTGGCTGGAACACTAACTGAACTGGGAATAGTGACCAAACTGGGAACGCTGACTGAACTGGAAATAGTGACCAAACTGGGACGCTGACTGAACTGGAAATAGTGACCAAACTGGGACACTGACTGAACTGGAAATAGTGACCGAACTGGGACACTGACTGAGCTGGAAATAGTGACCAAACTGGGACACTGACTGAACTGGAAATAGTGACCAAACTGGGAACACTTACCTCTTTCTTGACAGCCTCTTGTGGTCGGAAGTGGGACCACTTGGACGGAAAGACAAAAGGTTGCCTGTCCGCATACGACTACCCTACAACGCACAGAAATCTATGTGTGTGTGTGTGTGTGTGTGTGTGTGTCTCTCTCTCTCTCTCTCTCTCTCTCTCTCTCTCTCTCTCTCTCTCTCTCTCTCTCTCTCTCTCTCTCTCTCTCTCTCTCGTGGGCGGGGGAGGCACCTTTCAGCGCATTAGTTGTACATTGAATTTGTCGCTTGCCTTTTGACTCTTAAAGGATCCCTCCCACTCCCCATACCCCCACTCCCATTCCCACTGGCTGTCTACAACACACACACACACACGCACGCACGCTCTCTCTCGCTCTCTCGAAGCGACATTCGCCCCGACCTGAATTCGTTGGGTCAGGAGACATCCGTCGGACCAGCAGACGGGTCACAGATGAAGTGGGAAGTCTCGCGTCACCGTCATCTGCGCCGCTGACATTTTACCTTCTGTAATACGTATCGCGTCAGTGATCTCTGGCATTTCACAGGCTATTAAGTTTGTCTGATCCAACGTTTTACGACGTCTTTTTCAGTTTGATGTGACATTTTTAGTCGGTTAGGTTTATGTATATATATATATATATATGGTCTGGGATATTTCCCAGTGTTTGGGCCCGCTGTCCGCTCATGTTGAATGATTGGTGCCGGTTCGCTTGTTTTGCTTTCACTGGTTTTTCCAGTTTAGTGTGAGGAGTAAACAGGCATGGGGGGTCCTCTACGTGCCATTTGGTCTGAAACTACCGGTTTTTAAGACTTAGTGCAGTCGGCTAAGTCTATCATGTGCTTTGCAATGGGAGGGGTTTAGTTGGGGGTGGGGGGGGGGGGGGGGAGGCACAGGAGGTGGGGGGGGGGGGGGTATGCACAGCTGTAAATTAAATGTTTAAAGACACCCCTCCCCTTTCTGTCTGTCTGTCTGTCTCTGTCTCTCTCTCTCTCTCTCTCTCTCTCTCTCTCTCTCTCCTCTCTCTCTCTCTCTCCTTTTTCTTTTCTACGCGCTATTGTTGTTTGAATGGTTCACATTTTTGCCGCCTCTTCTCATTTATTATGTGTCTTCTCTCCCTCTCTGTCTCGCTGTGTCTCTGTCTGTCTGTCTGTCTTTCTCTCTCTGTCCGTCCGTCCGTCTGTCTGTCTGTCTGCCCCCCCTCCCCCCCCCCCCCCCCCCACCCTTTCTTTTCTTTTCTACGCGCTGTTGTTGTTTGAATGGTTCACATTTTTGTCGCCTCTTCTCATTTATTATGTGTCTTCTCCCCCCCCCCCCCCCCCTCTCTCTGTCTGTCCTGTCTGTCTTCTCTCTCTCTCTCTCTCTCTCTCTCTCTCTCTCTCTCTCTCTCTCTCTCTCTCTCTCTGCTGCGTGTTGTAGCCGCCCTACGATCCGGTGGATGCTCGGCCTGCTTTGCCAATGATTGATCACGCTACGAGCGGACATTAAGACTTGGGGGATTTGAAGAAATCGAAGTCGGAGTCTGGTTGACATGTCTCTTGACGTTATAATAATCATATTGTTGGAAACTACCCTCCTTTCCTGTAGACACAAGTTGTTCTTCACCTATTGCTTCTTGGAGTTGTCATCGTGCCCAGTTGGTACTCGCCATAGCGAGCGATTGGTACTCACCGTATGATCGATTGGTGAAAAATGTTGCCCTCATCCGACCCCCCTACACAAGCGATGTAGATTGGTATATTTTTGCCCTCACCCAACCCCCTTACACATGTATATATACCAATCATCTTAGAGATGATGTATGTTTATATATATATAGATAGATAGATAGACAGATAGATATGATGTTGGTTTGTTAGCGTTCTCCTGCTAAAACCCTGAGGTTCATTCACCCAGTGTTGTGCGAGACGAGACAATAGTGTGTGCAACCTTTTCTCCACACGTGTACATAACTACCGAGCAGTGCAAATGCTCCCCCCCCGACACACACACATACACACACACACACAACTCGGGCAGCTGCACTCCGACCTCAGAGACATATGATCATACCTGTGTGTGCATTGTATGTGAAAAGACGAGAGTCTTACAAAGAGCTGCTGGCTTGTCGTTTCATCCTGACGTTCACCGAGTCTTACAAAGAGCTGCTGGACTTGTGGTTTCACCCTGACGTCCACAGAGTCTTACAAAGAGCTGCTGGCTTGTCGTTTCATCCTGACGTTGGAAGCCGGCTGAAAGCAATTACATTTTGTGCTCGCAACTCTCTGGCGCTGTGTTCAGTCATTCGGCCGCCGAGCTGTTAGGTGAGCAGACGACAGGTGCTGCGGCAAATGGCGGCCATTATTGTGCGGCTGACAAATTGGCTGAGCCAGGGAAAGCTGCGAGAAATTCTCCCCGCATCCCTCTTCCCTCGTCTCAAGAGACTTCACACCTGGCAGCGACTTTACGAGCGTGCCAGGGTTTGTGGATAGGGGTGTTGTATGCTGTGCTATGTTGTGAGTGAGGGCAGAGAGAGAGGGGTGGGGTGGGCATCGCACGTGAAGTTGCACGCGGATGCGATGATGCGGCCAGGCTAGCTGCACGCTTTTGTGACACGAGGATGTACCGAGGGAAGGAGGCGGTCAAAGAATGGTTGGACGCTCGTGTTGTATTGATTTGGTCATTGAATTAAGTTTTTGTTGGGTTAGCCGCGCTCTGCGCTTTCGGTTTTGCTGTGCAGCTGTTGTAGTGCACTTTTTGGTTGGAGACATTCGAAGCATGTGCTTACTTTTTTGTATCGACTTGAAAGAAAAATGAAAATGGCTTTTTTTATTCTCTCTTTCATGGTCTCTTTGTCCGTCGTTTCAGTTTTCAGGGAGGATTCTGCTGTATAGATGTTTAAAAAAATATTTTCTAACACAGGATTGTGTGTGAAAAAATTGCTTTTGCTAATTTGTCTCTTAATTGAGACGACTAGCAAACTACTGTTTGAGAGAAAAGCTTGTGAGTGTGACGGTTGATTAACGCTTCTGTTTCAGATAACAGACTGTGACAGCTGACAAACCTCATTGTTTCCATGAATTTTATGGGTGTTGCAGGATTGTCTGACTGCTGCTGCCTTATGGCATGCATATTAAAAAAAATATATAAAAAAAGTAATTCTGTAACCTTATGGCTTGCATATTCAAAAAAACACTACACTAATTCTTTTAGATTGCTTTACAGTCTGTAAACTGGTTGACAGACTGAAATAAAAACTTCTTCTTTTTAATCTGCTTTTTTGTTTTGTTTTGGGCATTTTTTAAATTGTTTTTTGTTGTGGTAATGTGTTTAAATAGATTGTTTTAATATGGTGGTGACCCCCTGATGACGATGTGCCCTGCTGATTGTTTTAATATGGTGGTGACCCCCTGATGATGATGTGCCCTGCTGATTGTTTTAATATGGTGGTGACCCCCTGATGACGATGTGCCCTGCTGATTGTTTTAATATGGTGGTGACCCCTGATGACCCTGGTTCCTTGTTGCAGGTACCTGGTGCACAACACCTATGCCAGCCTACAGAACAGCAACGGGCAGCAGCACACGCACCACCCGCACCACCACGCCACCCACACCCTCGCCAACGGAGCGCGCATGGAGGAGGTGGGGGGAGATGAGTTCCGCTCCCACAACCATGCTGAACGTCTGATGCGCAAGATGGAGACGTGCGCGTCCAAGCGGCAACTGTGCGATGTTGTTCTCATCGCAGGCAACAAGCGAATCCCAGCCCACCGCCTGGTGCTGTCGGCGGCGTCGGACTACTTCGCGGCCATGTTCATGAACAACGTGCGGGAGGCCACCATGGAGGAGGTGGAGCTGAAGGATGTGGACCCAGATGCCCTGGCTTCACTTGTGCAGTACACCTACACAGGTAGGGTTAGCTTTGTGCAGTACACCTACACAGGTAGGGGTTAGCCTTGTACAGTACACCTACACAGGTAGGGTTAGCTTTGTGCAGTACACCTACACAGGTAGGGTTAGCTTTGTGCAGTACACCTACACAGGTAGGGGTTAGCCTTGTACAGTACACCTACACAGGTAGGGGTTAGCCTTGTGCAGTACACTTAGGCTGGTAGGGGTTAGCCTTGCGCAGTACACTTAGGCAGGTAGGGGTTAGCCTTGTGCAGTGCACTTTGGCAAGTAGGGGTTAGCCTTGTGCAGTACACATGCACAGGTGGGGGTTAGCCTTGAAAACTGTGGACATTGGGCAGGCTAAATGTGTGGGACAGATCATTCTGGCCATTTCATCACTGGTTGCCAGTGGTAAAAAAACTCATGGCAGGGGCATCACATTTTGCTGTTTGCAACCAGATCCAAACACATGAGAGGTTAAAAAGAAGGCTTATTTAATGACACCACACAACATGCAAATTTTTACGGGTAAGCCGCTTTGTTGAGTGACACAGCAACACTGAAATAACAATTAAAGAGTGAAAAAAATGAAATGTTATCAAGTTATCTGCCTATGGCTTTGGTGTCTTTTGTGTCTAGAGTGTGATCTGGAAAGTAGGCCGTTGCAAAGCATGCTAAAGACACCAGTCATTGTGGGATATTTGCACAATTTCCAGTTCAGTCCCCATGAAGGAAGCTCAGTTCCTCTGATGCCCATGGTGAACAGTAGGCCTACTGTACTCGTACACTGTCATAGTACAGACATTGTCACAAATCTAAAAACAATATTCCTTATTCTTCCTGTTGTGCTAAAGACACCAGTCATCGTGTGGTATTTGCACAGTTTCCAGTTCAGTCCCCATAAATGAAGTTCTGTTTTTCTGATGCCCCTGGTGCACAGTAGCCTACTGTACTCGTACAGTGTCACAGTACAGACATTGTATCCAGACATTGCCTCTGACAGACATTGTGGCAAGGCTAAAAAACAATATTCTTCATTCTTCCTGTCGTGCTAAAGACACCAGTCATCATGGGATATTTGCACAGTTTCCAGTTCAGTCCCCGTAAATGAAGTTCTGTTTCTCTGCTGCCCATAGTGCACAGTAGGCCTACCGTACTCGTACAGTGTCACAATGCAGACATTGTGACAAGTCGGAAAAACCCCAAACATTCTTCCTTCTTCCTGTTATGCATCCTGCATGTGTCATCTGAGGAGAGCAGAATAGTTTCAGATCAGAAAAAAAGTTTTTCATTTGTGGTTTCCTGTTGATGCAGAATTGAGGATTTTCATCCTCATCTAGTCTGTCTGAGGTTGTTATAATATAGTTCTTTTTTATGTGTGTAGATATTGTATGTGCAAAAGAAAATACATTAACTAGCTGTATATAGTATGGAGTGTATTAATAAGGTGTTTACTAGATGGCAAAAGTCTTCAGGACACATGCACCCACAAGTACACATACACAAGAAAGGTATTCACTTTGAACTACAGTGCACCTACACGCATAGTGCTTTCCACTCTGCAGTACACCTGCACTGAGATGTAAGTAAGTAAGCATGATGTTTAACATCCACAGAAACCATAAGGGATGGGGAGAAGTTGGGGGGGGGGGGAAGAGGGGGATTATACCTATCACTACACTGTCACCACCAGAATGACTCCTGCTGCTGCATTAAGATGGGCAGCAATGAGAGCCATTTTAATGTTCGAAAAATTGAGAGGGACAAAGTGACAAGACAGTGTCCACAAACCACAACCTTTTTGAAGAGAGAGGAGAGCCGAAGTGGAAATGAGCCAGGGCCCTTCTGCCTACCAGCCTTACTGCTAGGCCAAACCAGCTCATGCCTGTACAGATAGCTAGGGGCTTCATTTTTGTATTTTTTTTTTTATAGTAAACTTTGAGCAGTGGGTATTTTTTGACAGCATGCTGAGTGAGTGAGAGGTTCATACATATGTGGAAACGAATCCACCAGGCTACAGCCTTGTTACTGACTTTTGGATCAGTGGAGTCAACTCGGTCCCATCCTGCAGTGCAGTGGGGAAAGGACCAGTCAGATGGGGCGGCTGGTGGTGGGTGCGGTGGGCCGCGGCCTGCTGTTGCCGCCATAAAGTCACTCACAGGTCTTAATTACTGTCAACAGCTATTTCGCCCTGGCATGACTCACACTTTTTGCCTGCTCATTCAGTGGATTACTGCTGTGTGTTAATGCCGGCAGTTCAATAATTCAGGAGAGAACACCCATAGCTCATTTTGCATCATGAATGCAGACACTGATTGGGAGGTCTTTATTCTCTCCCTGTGTCGCTCTCTCTCTCTCTCTCTCTCTCTCTCTCTCTCCCTCCACTGTCTCTCTGTCTCAGCCTCTCTCTGTTTCTCTCTGTATGTCTCTCCCTCTCTCTCTCTGTCTCTCTCTCTCTCTCTCTCACTCTTTCTTTCTCTCTGTCTCTCTGTCTCTCTTCTCTCTCTCTGTCTCTCTCTCTCTCTCTCTCTCTTCTCTCTCTCTCTTCTCTCTCTCTCTCAGGTCTTGCTTCTCATACAGCTCTCATCCACAACCGGTTCTTTCTCTCTTCTTCAATTCTATCCCTTCCTCCTCTCCTTCCCTCACCCCCTCTCTATCTCTCCCCTCTCCCTCCTACCCACCTGCTAGTGATACCCCCTCCTCCCTTCAGACTTACTTTACACTGGTGCATGCATACAGAAATCTGCTTGACAGTCATCCTGTAGTTTGCATGCCGATGGTCATTTGAGATGAAGTGTAATTGTGAAGCAGATGTTTTGTGTCCTGAGTCAACAGTACTGAGTACTCCATTCTGGAGTCAAGCGTCAGCACAGGTGTGCTTTTATGGCATCAGATAATGGCTTCCAGTTTCAAATACGTGTACATGTACTGTTCCGTTCGTTTGCTTTCAAGTTTGTATGGATGGGTCACAAATTTAGTGAGTCATATCCCAGCTTTTATTGAGTCGGATATGCATGTTTATGCATATCTATTAACGCTGTGTACTTAGCAAGCCAAGTAGCAGTAAAGAACCTGTTCCGTTCGGTGTGTGTGTGTGTGTTGGGGGATGGGGACAGGACATTTAGTGTGTCATATATCCCAGTTTTTATTGAGTCAGATATGCATTTTTGTGCATATCAGTTAATACTGTATACTTAGCAAGCCAAGTAACAGTGAAGAGCCTGTTCTGTTCAGTGTGTGTGGAGGGTGGTGGGGGGTGGTGGAGGAGAATAACAAATGGGTCAAGTGTGAGGGGAGGACAGGAAAGTGGGCCACACTGATTGGTAGCTGGCGACTGGCATACAGTTCAACAAGAAACTGTTACAAAGAACAGTTGCAAGTATTAAAAAAAAGGAACAATAATTATAACTGAGAGGAAATTGTGTCAGGAGAGACAGGAAAGGGTGCTGCAACTATGAGTAATACACGCCCTTCTTTTTTTCTTTCTTTCTTTTTTCTTCTTTTTTTCTTTCTTTTTGTTTTCTTCTTTTTTTGGGGGGTGGGGTGGGGGTGGAGGAGGGAGCTGGTAAGGATGATTAATTATTGCATTGCCACAGTAGGTCACTGGTTTGTGTGAAGTGTGTGTGAGGGGTGGGGGGCATCACATTGCAATCAGCTGGGGCTAGCCCTGCCCGGTTGGCCCCATCTCTGCCCTGTAGGGCATCAGCCACTAGGCGCCTGCCTCTGATTGCAGTGACACCCTTTTCCCTCACCCTCTTGAAGGGCCAAGGCCAGCCCCTTCCTCCTCCTCCTCCCTGCAAGAGCTCCCTCTTTCCTCTTGGGGCCCGGCTGTCCACCCTCCTTCTTTCCTTCCAACTCTCCCCCTCCCCCCCCCCTCCCCCACCCACTCTCCAACTTGCACAGGTTCTCTACTCTCTCTCCTTTCTGCAAGGTTGTGTTCTCTTTTTACCCCCCCCCCCTTCCTTCCTTCTACAGCTGCCAGTGTAAGTTGTACCCCCCCCACCCCCCACCCCCCACCGCCTCCTCCTCTGACCTGATCTCCCTCTTCTTGCAGCTCTCCCTCTTTGACAGTTTTCCCCATTCCTCATGGAAATTGTTCTTCTCTCTTTTATCTTCTTCTCTTCATGTTTCCTCTTACAAACTTCCCCTCTTTCCTCCAGCAAGCTCTCCCTCGTTCCTCCAGCAAATTCTGCTAGTTTTCTGTTACACGCTCTCCCTCTTCCAACAGGGTCTCCCTGCAACCTCCTGCTAGCTCTCCATCCTTCCTCCTGCAAACTCTCCCTCCTTTCTCCTTTCTCCTGAAAGCTCTTCCTCCTTCCTCCTGCAAGCTCTCCCTCCTTCCTCCTGCAAGCTCTTCCTCCTTCCTCCTGCAAGCTCTTCCTCCTTCCTCCTGAAAGCTCTTCCTCCTTCCTCCTGCAAGCTCTCCCTCCTTCTGAAAGCTCTTCCTCCTTCCTCCTGCAAGCTCTCCCTCCTTCCTTCTGCAAGCTCTCCCTCCTTCCTCCCGCAAACTCTCCCTCTTTCCTCCTGCAAGCTCTTCCTCCAGCAAACTCTCCCTCCTTCCTCCTGCAAGCTCTCCCTCCTTCCTTCTGCAATCTCTCCCTCCTTCCTCCTGCAAACTCTTCCTCCTTCCTCTTGCAAGCTCTCCCTCCTTCCTCCTGCAAACTCTCCCTCCTTCCTCCTGCAAACTCTCCTCCTTCCTCCTGCAAGCTCTTCGTCCTTCCTCCTGCAAACTCTTCCTCCTGCAAACTCTCCCTCCTTCCTCCTGCAAACTCTTCCTCCTGCAAGCTCTTCGTCCTTCCTCCTGCAAACTCTTCCTCTTGCAAGCTCTCCCTCCTTCCTCCTGCAAGCTCTCCCTCCTTCCTCCTGCAAGCTCTTCCTCCTGC
Source organism: Alviniconcha marisindica (assembly GCA_018857735.1). NCBI lineage: Eukaryota > Metazoa > Mollusca > Gastropoda > Provannidae > Alviniconcha > Alviniconcha marisindica. Next base: position 101,890 of record JABMCL010000782.1, on the reverse strand, counting down.
AAACTCATCCTCCTTCCTCCTGCAAACTCTCCCTCCTTCCTCCAGCAAATTCTGCTTGTTTTCTATTGCAAGCTCACACTCTTCCAGCAGGGTCTCCCTGCTTTTTCAATTGGTTTGTTGGTGCTCTGTTAACACCCCTAACTGATGGGTTGACAAAATGACTGACCTGTTGATTCATTGGTTATTTCAAAAATATTTGCTTTGTTTAATTAGTTCATTGGTGGGCTGACTGGTTGCCATGATGTTCATGTCATGTAGAGCTAGTTGACTGACTGGTTGCCATGATGTTTCATGTCATGTAGAGCTAGTTGACTGACTGATTGCCATGGTGTTTCAGGTCATACAGTGCTAGTTGACTGACTGGTTGCCATGGTGTTTCAGGTCGTATAGAGCTGAAGGAGGAGACGGTGGAGTGCCTGCTGTCTACGGCATGTCTGCTGCAGCTGTCGGAGGTGGTGGAGGCCTGCTGCAGCTTCCTCATGAAGCAACTCCATCCCTCCAACTGCATCGGCATCCGCCAGTTCGCTGATGCCCAGGGCTGCACTGACCTCTACAAGGTGGCCAACAACTACGTCATGGTCAGTGGCTGTCAAGCAGACGTTTTATCAGTGTGGTACAACATTTGTGTGTTTGGTTGACTGTCCTGTGCATAGGGTTTGGGTATATTGAATACACTTTGTTCCATGTCAAGCATTTTCTTTTTGGTGGTAGGGGTGGGTGGGAGTGGGTGGGATCCTGAAACTGCCAGCATAGTGTTTGCAACATAATTTTGAGCGGGGTTTGCATGTGTATTGATATGATCACAGGCACTTGCCTTGATGGTAACAAGCTCACATGCACCACAGATTTTACTTCAACATGCAGTACTGGTGGGAATTCTGGAGGGGGCAGGTCCTTTTTAATTTGTCAGCACCTTTGTGGGGAGAATTCAGGGAGGGGTGGGGGATGGTGTCTGCTAATTTTGTTGTTGTGGTTGTTTATAACCTAACAAGTGTTTTTATGGAGAGATGAATGTCACATAATCAGGGAGGATGACCATGCATTGTGTCTGTTACATGTTTGTGGAAGTGAGGAACAATGCAGAGTCCTTGATCTAACGTAGAGGTTGACCTGTGCGTGTGTGTGTGTGTGTGTGTGTGTGTGTGTGTGTGTGTGCTTGCATCTGTGTGTGTGTGTGTGCCAGGAGGTGTTTGGAGCTGATCCACAATGCAGAGTTTCTGATGATACATATGAGTTGACCTGAACTCTGTGTGTCTGTCTGTGTGTGACAGGAGATGTTTGTGGAGGTGATCCACAATGCAGAGTTCCTGATGCTGCCGTGTGACGAGGTGTGCCAGCTGCTGGCCAGCGATGACCTCAACGTGCCCAACGAGGAGACCATCTTTGAGGCCCTGGTCAAGTGGGCCAAGCATGACCTGACCATGCGCCGCAGTTACCTACCCAAGTTGCTGGCCCACATCAAACTGCCGCTCATGGCCCCACAGGTGAGTGGTTCTGCTTGGCTGCAAGTCCCCTCGTCCCTGTCGCTGGAAAGGGTGCTGATGAGGACATTACAAATCCCTTGTTAATTGTTTCTCACTGAGTGGTAGGGAAACATTCCTGGTTCCTTGCCTCACCGCTGTTCTCATAGACAGAAGCTCTGAGCCGTCTCACCACTGTTCTCACACACAGAGGCTATGGGCCGTCTCACCACTGTTCCCATGCACAGAGCTCTTGGCCATCTCACCACTGTTCTCATACACAGAAGTTCTCGGCCATCTCACCACTGTTCTAAGACACAGAAGCTCTTGGCCACCTCACCACTGTTCTCATGCACAGAAGCTCTTTCCCATCTCACCGCTGTTCTCATGCACAGAAGCTCTCAGCCATCTCACCATTGTTCTCACACACAGAAGCTCTTGGCCATCTCACCACTGTTCTCACACACAAAAGCTGTGGGTGATCTCAGTGTGTGGCTTATCCAATACCCGCCTGCAGGACCGCCTACAGGAAACCTTCCTCTCCTTTACTTGCCTCCACTCTTTCTGACTGGACCAATTCCCTGGTGGATGTGGAAACTGCTCCCATCCTTGAACTGTTCCAGTGTTGGCTCTCTCCACTCAGTTTAAAACATTTTTGTGTCCCCCCCCCCCCCCCCCCCTCCACACACACACACACACACAACACACACACACACAAGAGTGACAGGATCTTCACAGTGAAGAAGGTAGGATCACTCAGTCAAGTTAATGGGACATTATAGGTTATAGGTTAGCATTCACAGGTCGCCTGTGATGAATAATACGCAGACTTGCAGTTGTTATAGAGTAAGTTGGCTGAGGTTTATTATAATAAAGCTGCAGTACAGCAACATTATGATCTTGAATCCTAGTGAACATTCAGTGCTTTTTCTGAACAGTTAGACACACATCTGTACAGTTGCACTTCTAACAAATATTCCTTCATGGTAAAATTGCAGATACAGATACTTACGAAATCTTTGTTTGTGAAACAGGCTCCCACCCTAAGCAATGGCACAGTAAATAACTTGTAAGAAACTGAGCTGTGAGAGAGACTACAGACCAACCACTTGCTATGTGTGTCTGACCAACCATTTGCTATGTGTGTCTGACCAACCATTTGCTGTGTGTGTTTGTGCAGCCATTTGCTGTGTGTGTCTGTCCAACCGTTTGCTGTGTGTGTCTGTCCAACTGTTTGCTGTGTGTGTCTGACCAACCATTTGCTCTGTGTGCTTGACCAACCATTTGCTGGCCAGCATGAGCAAGTGTCTTGAGGTGGGGAGAAATGAGGCTCAAGGGACAGTGGTGATTAGCTTGCCAGCAACTGTGGTGGGCAGTGAATGATGAGCAGGGCAGTGCAGTATCTGCCCTTCCATCCTCCCCCCCCCTCTCCCTGTGCAGACCACATGCGCACACACACACACACACACACACACACACACACACACACACACACAATCACAGGAAAATGCATACATGCACACTCACACACACACACACACGCACACACACACAATCACAGGAAAATGTGTACATGCACACTCACACACACACACACACACACACACACACACACACACACACACACACACACACACACACACATGCACACACAATCACAGTTAATGCACACACATACACGCATGCATGCACACACACACACACACACACACACACACGCACATGCACACGATCACAGGAAAAGCACGCACACACACACACACACACACACACACACACACACACACACACACACACACACACACACACACATAATTTGATGGGCTGTGCCTTCCTTTAGGTGGGGGCCTGGGGTGAGGAGTAACTGGTTGGGGATGATCCTAGAGAAAGGGTGGAAAGTGCAACACACTTCTCCAATTCGTCTCAATTTGGTGATGCCCCTCGGGACACAAGGGGAATAGCATACCAAGGGCCGCAGGGGCCTTGAAATAACTGAGTGGCTCACAAATATGGAAATCCTATACTTAGACACTGTGCACACTGCTGCTTTCGCATGGCAGCACGCCAGTCCTGTTTGAAGTTGAAGAGAATCACCACCGTCTGCCTTATGAAGGTTGTACTTACGTTCACATAACTCATGTACATACACAGACTGTCATCCACCTGTACACTTACTCTCACACTAACACTTGTTGGAACTGGTGATGATGAATTAATAGGAAATATGACAAAAGGTCTTCACACTCCTCCCCCCCCCCCCACCCCCCCAAACAACCCACCCTCCTGTCTCTCTCTCTGTCTTCTCTTTATCTCTGTCTCTGTCTCTCATTCTCTATTCTATTCATTTTGCCTCTCTGTCTCTGTGTCTGTCTGTCTGTCTGTCGCTCCATCCGTCCGTCTCCCTCTCTCTCTCTCTCTCTCCACACACACACACACACACACACACACATGCCCTGCATATTACTCTGACGTCCCCCTGTGTTTTATCGTTGCAGTACATAGCAGACCATGTGGAGACTAACTGTCTGTTCCGTGAGGAACGGGAGTGCCAGCAGCTGATCATGGAGGCCCTCAAGTACCACCTGCTGCCTGAGCGACGCTCATCCTTCCAGAGTCCCCGCACAAAGCCTCGCAAGTCCACCGTGGGGGTGCTGTACGCGGTGGGTGGCATGGACTGCACCAAAGGTGGGTAACGCTGACAGCTTTCTTTCACAGACAGCAACAGCTAACCCAGAAAGGAGAATTGAAACTGGGGAGGATTTTTTGTTTTCTTCAGTCTCCGTTGCAAGCATAGTTTCATTGGTTTGCTCCGTCTTTGGCTAATAATAGTAGGAGTAGCAATAGTACCGTTTTGCGTAATGATTTTGCTTGAAATTAAGAGGTACAAACAAAAAAATTACACTGTGAAAGGGGCAGGTGGGAGGGGACACACTGAAACAGAACTGTTGATAGGACTCATTGACAGGTGCTACCAGCATAGGAAAGTAGGAAGTGTTGACTTGCTGATGGTAACCACAAGCATAGATTCAGGAGTGACCAGGGTAGAGAAGTGTGAACTGTTGATGCAACTCGTTGACAGGAGCCTCAGGCATGGAGGAAAGGTATTAGCTGTTGACATGACTTGTTGACAGGAGTGTTTGGCACAGACTAAGGAGACATATTAACTGCTGACATATGTGGACAGAAACCACTGAGCTAGAAAATTGGGGAGCTGACATATCTGTTGACATACCTTGTTGCCAGGAGCCACTAAGATGGAGAAGCATTAACTGTTGACATCACTTGTTGCTGCAAACCACAAACGTAGACGAGTCTTAACTGTTATGATGTGATAACAGGAGTCAGTATGATAGAGAAATATTAACTGTTTTGGCTTGTTGACAGGAGCCACAATGATAGAGAAATATTAACTGTTCTGGCTTGTTGACAGTAGCCACAATGATAGAGAAGTATTAACTGTCTGTTCTGGCTTGTTGACAGTAGCCACAATGATAGAGAAGTATTAACTATTCTGGCTTGTTGACAGGAGCCACAATGATAGAGAAGTATTAACTATTCTGGCTTGTTGACAGGAGCCAGTATGGTAGAGAAGTATTAACTGTCTGTTCTGGCTTGTTGACAGGAGCCAGTATGGTAGAGAAGTATTAACTGTCTGTTCTGGCTTGTTGACAGTAGCCATGATGATAGAGAAGTATTAACTATTCTGGCTTGTTGACAGGAACCACTAAGCTAGAGAAGTCTTAACTGTTTTGGCTTGTTGACAGGAGCCACGAAGATAGAGAAGTATTAACTGTCTGTTCTGGCTTGTTGACAGGAGCTAGTATGATAGAGAAGTATTAACTATTCTGGCTTGTTGACAGGAGCCACTGTAATAGAGAAGTATTAGCCATTCTGGCTTGTTGACAGGAGCCATTATGATAGAGAAGTATTAGCCATTCTGGCTTGTTGACAGGAGCCATTATGATAGAGAAGTATTAACTGTTCTGGCTTGTTGACAGGAGCCATTATGATAGAGAAGTATTAGCCATTCTGGCTTGTTGACAGGAGCCATTATAATAGAGAAGGATTAACTATTCTGGCTTGTTGACAGGGGCCACTATGATAGAGAAGTATTAACTGTTCTGGCTTGTTGACAAGGGCCACTGCAATAGAGAAGTATTAACTGTTCTGGCTTGTTGACAAGGGCCACTGCAATAGAGAAGTATTAACTGTTCTGGCTTGTTGACAAGGGCCACTGCAATAGAGAAGTATTAACAGTTCTGGCTTGTTGACAAGGGCCACTGCAATAGAGAAGTATTAACTGTTCTGGCTTGTTGACAGGAGCCAGTATGATAGAGAAGTGTTAACTGTTTGTTCTGGCGTGTCGACAGGAGCCACCAGCATAGAAAAATATGAACTGCGGACCAATACCTGGACGCAGGTGGCCAACATGAGCGGACGACGTCTTCAGTTTGGTGTGGCTGTGTTGGAGGATCGGCTGTACGTGGTTGGTGGGCGTGACGGCCTCAAGACACTCAACACGGTTGAGTGCTATGACCCGAAGAAAAAGACCTGGACTTTGATGCCTCCCATGTCCACTCACAGACATGGTCTTGGTATGTATGTTAATAGGAGGACATGACCGTGTGTATATGTGAGGAAATGACTCTGTGTGTGTGTGTGTGTGTGTGTGTGTGTGTGTGTGTGTGTGTGTGTGTGTGCGCGCGTGCATGCATGTGTGTGTGAGTTGTGCCCACACACAGACCTCCCACATCCACTCACAGACATACAGTCTTAATATGTGTGTGTGTATGTGTGTGCATGTGTGTGAGAGAGAGGGTGAGTACATGACTCTGTGTGTGTGTGTGTGTGTGTGTGTGTGTGTGAGAGAGAGAGAGAGAGAGAGTACGTGACTGAGTACATGTGTGTGTGTGTGAGAGAGAGAGAGAGAGGGTACATGACTCTGTGTGTGTGTGTGTGTGTATCAGTTTTGTTTTGTGAGGCAGGTGTGTTTGTACGTCAGTTTGTTGCCTGTGTGTGTGTGGGGGGTGGGGACGGGGGCGGGTGGAGGAGGGATAAATGACGCTGTGAGTGCATGAGTGTATGTACCTGTGTTATATTTACGTGGGCATCTTTTACAATGTGTGTACAGGGGTGGGGGTGTTGGAGGGACCCATGTATGCAGTTGGTGGCCATGACGGATGGTCGTACCTCAACACAGTGGAACGCTGGGATCCTCAGGCCCGACAGTGGAGTTACGTCGCCCCCATGTCCACTGCTCGCAGCACTGTGGGAGTGGCCTCCCTTCATGGAAAGTGAGTCGCACTCATCACTTTTTGAGCAGTTTCTTTCTACATGCAGCTTCTGAAATGTGGATCAGCAAAGGCATCTTTATTATACAAGATTTTTCTTGTTTAGCAACACTGCTTAGTGAGTGAGCTGCTATCCATAGTCAGTCTGTCCATGCTGGGTGAATGATACAGTTCCATGTTGGATGAATGATACAGGAATGTGAGTGTGACTTCTGGATCCTTCATCGGTACAACTCTGCTGTTTGATACGGTGCGGGTAAGTAAGGTGTAGGTAGGGCCTGTGGGGTCTTCGTCACCACAACTCTTCTGTTTGAATTGATGTAGATGTATGAAAAAAATCAAAAACAAGAATGACTGCTAGCATTCTAAGACAAAATCCAAACACATAAAAGGTTAAAAAGAAGGCTTACTTAATACTGTATGGTGTAGAGTTGTATTAAGTAAGCATTCTTTTTAATGTTTTTTTGTGTTTGGCAGATGTATGAAGTGCAGAATTATTGGCTCCTTTAGTAGTCGTCAGTGTTTTATTGCCCTGGGGAGTGGTGTGTGCGTGCCTGCATGCGTGTGTGTGTGTGTGTGTGTGTGACAACAAGGTAAACACCTCCACAAAGTACTAAAAACTGATGCAGATGTATGAAGTGCAGAATTATTGGCTCCTTTAGGAGTCATCAGCATTGGTGACCCAACACAACAGGTTCCTCGTTGTCCTGGGAAGTGGCGTGTGTGTGTGACAACAAGGTAGGCACTTCCACAAACCACTAGAAAGCTAAAGACCATCTCTGACTGCTGTTTGGTTTCAGGCTGTACGCAGTGGGTGGGCGGGACGGCAGCTCTTGCCTCAAGTCTGTAGAGTGCTTCGACCCCCACACCAACAAGTGGACGCACTGCACACCCATGGTCAAGCGACGGGGAGGGGTGGGTGTGGCTACCTGCAACGGCTTTCTCTACGCTGTCGGCGGACACGAGGCTCCTGCTACCAACCCCACCTGTAGTCGCTATGACAGCGCTGAGCGGTATGTACAGGTGTTCATCATGTCCAGTTCACTGTAAGCTACCAACAATCAAAGTGGGTTTTGCTTCAGAAGTTGAACATTGTGTAGTAATATCTTCCAGTGTGTTTGTTTTTGTACCTGCTTGTGACATGGTCTTCTGTATTTTGAGACAAAACCACAGCCGTAACCCAGATGTTTTCCGAGAAAAAATAGGGAGAGATAAATTCACGGAGTAAATGTGTACTTAAACATTTGGGAATTCTAAGAAAGAAAGCTTTTGATCTTTGGATGTTTGAACGTTTGACACAGTGTCTCGTCACTGTCATGTCATTTTTGTGTTGACAGCTATGACCCAAAGACAGACCAGTGGACCAACATCTCTCCCATCAGCTCTCCACGAGACGCAGTGGGGTTGTGTCCCCTGGGGGACAAACTGTTTGCGGTGGGCGGCTACGATGGACAGCAATACCTCAATGACGTGGAGTGCTATGACCCCATCACCAACGAATGGGTAAAGGTGGGTAGTAGTGATGAGCAGTCATCTGTATCAACAATGCTATACAGACTGAGCTGTGATCAAGTGAGTTCTGTTCAAGGAAATCCGAAACAGCGATGACTGCCAGCATTCCGAAACCAGATCCAAACACACAAGAGGTTAAAAAGAATGCAATTTCACTTGGACAATACAAAACGTGTTCAAATTTTCAGTACCAGCCCCTTTTTCAAGCTGCAAACAGACAGGTATGACGCTAACAAACAAATGGGGGGGGGGGGGGTGCACTGCTTACACCTGTAGGCTGACCAAGTGTTTTGTTTCATCACAACATGTGGGGTAGGGGTTGTAAAGTCCAACTAGCCGACGAGATAATGTTAATCAGCGTTATCTCCCTTATAATGATGTTGCACATGCACCGGTACTAAGCAACTTCATATACACAAAACATGCGGAGCGACACTAACGTGAAAACGCCCACCTGACCATGGCCCGGAGTTGCAACTGACTGAGCTGGTGCAAGACACCACAGCCTTGATGATGGAAGACACCAAAGGGGGGTGGCGGTCACCACTCAGACCTATAGGCTGACCCAGTGTTTTGTCACTAGGTGGGGTAGGGGTGGGGGCGGTGCATTGCTTAGGCCTGTAGGTTGACCCAGTCACTAGGTGGGGTAGGGGTGGGGGTGGTTAACTGCTTAGACCTGTAGGCTGACCTAGTGTTGTGTTTTTGTCACCAGGTGTCATCACTGTGCACAGGGTGGGTAGGGGTGGTGGTGGTGTACTGCTCAGACCAACAGGCTGACCCAGTGTTGTGTTTTTGTCACCAGGTGTCGTCGCTGTGCACGGGGCGGGCAGGAGCCTGTGTGGTGCATGTGCCCAACAGCTGACTAACTGCGGAGGGATCGCTGGCACTCTTGCGGAAATGGCCATCAGGACTTCTGGCTCTGAAGCGAGCCAAAGCCATTGTGGAGTCATGGATGTGAATGTGGTGGATGTGAGCGCTGACATGGGCCTGGACAACTGGAACAACTAGGGCAAGGCCACCGCTACAATCCTCACAGAATGGGTTGTGAAGAACAGACAAAAAGTCAGGTTGTGTGTATCCGGCTAACAGAAGGGAAAACAGCTTTTTCCATTGTGTTTGCCCTGGATGTCAAAAGACAGGCATGTCATCGCTTCAAAGAAATTCAGTTTTGGGGCTTCATCCAGCGTTCTGAAAGGAGTTCAGGAAAAAGTTAGACATTCCCAATTGCCTCATCATTCACCCACATCACAAGTAGTCTCAGGGAGACCAGAATCCATGTTGTGACGGACTGACAGTTCACTTAATCCAGTCAGTCCATCTTTGCAAAGTCCACCAACTCTTACCTAATGGCCAGATGAACAAGTAAGCAAACGATCCCTCCAGGTCTGTGAAGCTTGGACAATGGGCATCCGAGCTGGGGATGCTCCTGCGAAAGATGGAAAAGCCAGCAGCCCCAGAGTGTATTGCAGGGCAGAATAATGTGGAAAATTGCCACTGATTTTTGCATTGCAACAAGCGGCTTTTGACAGGCATGTGCAGGTGGTCTGGGACCCAGACACAACTTGCGTTACAGACACATGAATATGATCTGAATGTGGACACAGTTTGTGTTACAGACACATCAGAGGGATCTGGGACCCAGACACCATTTGTGTTACAGACACATAAAAGTGATCTTGGACCCAGACACAACTTGTGTTACAGACACATGAATATGATCTGGATGTGGACACAGTTTGTGTTACAGACACATCAGAGGGATCTGGGACCCAGACACCGTTTGTGTTACAGACACATAAAAGTGATCTGGGACCCAGACACTGTTTGTGTTACAGACACGCATCAAAGTGATCTGGGACCCAGACAACAGACACATCAAAGTGGTCTGGACCCAGACACCTTTCATGTTTTGTAATTTGTAACTACTCTGCCCCTTGGTCCTAGTCATTTTCATCTTTCAGTTCTTGCTTCAGTGGAAATCCATAATCATTGTTTCTTGCTGGGAACAGACATGCACGATTTGCCAGCGCATCAAGTTTGTTGGCATTTTTTTCTTCTTATTTTTTCCCCTTCCACCTTTTTCTTTTTCTTTTTCTAAATAGAAAGTCATTTTGATGGCATAAGTTTCTATCATCAAAAATGTTAAATTAGATCTCGAGCAAACTTTGTTTGGATCAAGTGTATCAAATCTTGGCAGCTGACCTGTGCAAGGTGTGTTTTCCCAGCCCTTTTTTTTATTTTTTTAAACAGTTTCCAATTTATTTCAGTAAAATTTTGACTATCATTTATCTTCATTGCTGCGGTTTAATACTTTTTCCTGTTCATAGCATATATCAACAAGTTTTTTTAGGTTTTTTTGTTTTGTTCTCCCCCCCCCCCCTTCATTTTCTGTTTGATTTCATCACATTTTTGCTTCATCCTGTTGATATGAATGTGTAATCGAGTGAACCAGTATGTGGCAGGAAGGTCCAGGTTAAATCTGTATTGATGCTTGTTCACCTGCAGATGAGTGTACAAGCAGGAGAGAACGTTACCCTCGTCTCGTGCTGAACAACCCCCACTCTGGTGCTACGAGCCAACAAACAGCTGCTGTTGTGCCTTTCAGAACCCGACTTTTGCTGCTGCTGCTGCCGCCGCTTATTTTCTGATGACCAATTTTTATCAGTCCATGTCCTGTTGCCGTGGACAACAGATTTGCGTAAATTATTGCATACTGCACTGGTGCTATGGGTCAGTGCAGGCAAGAGTTGTGAACAGAACGGTACGTGCTAGCTAATGCCGTTCTGCTTCATTTGTAGAGAATAAAAGTACAGCCATGTTTTGTATGAAATTGTTACAAAGAGACAACGAAGCCTAAGGTTTTGAACTCAAGTGTTGTGTGTGTAAGATAAGTTTATGAGGAGAAGAAAAAAATATGGTTTAAGTTAAAGTTCTTGAAGTGAATGTCTTGTACATCATTTTCAAACGTTACTGATATGGTCATAGAATTTGGAATGGGGAGGGGGATGTTTTATTTTTATTTGGCTATTTGAGGAGGAAATGAGGAGAGGGAGGGGGTGGTGGTGGTAGTGGGGGGGGGGGGGGGGGGGGGTCTTATGTTCAATTTAGATATTAGAGAGGCAAGGGAGTAGTTGTCTTATTCAGATATAAGTAGGGGGTGGAGACGATGCCTTATTTTCAGATATTTAAGGGGCATCTTTTTTCCAGTTAAGTTTTGGGGAAGGTGGGACTGTTTCAGGCCAGATGTGGGGGGTGGGTGGGGGGGCAGGGGTGGCAGTTCTGGGATGTGATTCCCACACCTTGTCTTTATGTATCCCATCTAGCAGCGCATGCACGCAATGGAGACATGCGATACAGATTGTTTTCGTTTCGAAGGATCACAAGACAAGGTACACCGCAGCTCCTTAGATGTGTACATGTGCATATCTGTTGTGAACGTCTGTACACAGCGGCTATATGTTTGTATTTACATAACTGCAGCTGTGTACGCATTAACGTATCTGAGTACATAATACACAGCTGCCATGTACGCATGTTTGTAGCTGCTGCCACGGAGATTTATTGTTCATCATAAAACTTTGAGGGCATAACCTTATCAGCATTCTGGGTTTTTAAGCGGGTATTGATACTATGAAATAAGTCTGAAGTAAATAACTTGTTGTTTTTTACACCTAGTCAGCCAGGACGGTTGTATCAGAGCGAAAAATAATCATGAAACCGTGGAGCAAAATGAGAAACAGAGTGGAGTAGCCTTGCTTGAAAAGTCGCCTTCCTGACCCTGCATCTGGTCAAATAATTGTAGAAAGTGGCTGTGTGCTGATGGCACCTGTGTGGAGTTTGGAACTCTGATAGTGGGGAGTTCTTTTTTCAACACTTCTAAGTCCAGCATAGCAACCAGCTCGGTGCTTGTATCGTCATAGGAACGAGTGTAGGAAGCAGCTTTGTGCTTGTGGCGTCAGTGTGGAATGCAGAACCTTAGTAAAGGGGAGTTTCTGTTCTGATGTTTGCAAGTCTAACATAAAAACCAGCTTGTAGCAGCTACGTGGAATGTAGAACCTTAGCAATGCAGAAGTTTTTGTTGTGACATTTGCAATTGCAAGTCTGACATATGAACCAGCTGTGTGCTTGCAGCATCTGTGTGGGATGTAGAGCCTGAATAACGGGGAGTTTTTGTTGCCACACCTGCAAGTCCGACATAAGAACCAGCTTCGTGCTTGTAACATCAGTGTGGAATCGAGAGCCTGAATAACGGGGAGTTTTTGTTGACATTTGCAAGTCCTCTGCCTTCTCCAGACTGTAGGGCTGTAGATCCGCACTGTCAGTGATGTACTGGATATGGGTAGGACAGATCCGCACTGTCAGTGATGTACTGGATAGGGGTAGGACAGATCCACATGGTCAGTAATGGACTGGACAATGATGTACTAGATAGGGGTAGGACATATCTGCACTGTCAGTGATGTACTGGATAGGGGTAGGACAGATCTACACTGTCAGTGATGTACTGGATAGGGGTAGGACAGATCTACACTGTCAGTGATGTACTGGATAGGGGTAGGACAGATCCACATGGTCAATGATGGACTGGACAGTGATGTACTGGAAAGGAGTAGGAAACATCTGCACTGTCCATGATGTACTGGATAGGGGTAGGACAGATCCACATGGTCAGTGATGGACTGGACAATGATGTACTAGATAGGGGTAGGACACATCCGCACTGTCAGTGATGTACTAGATAGGGGTAGGACACATCTGCACTGTCAGTGATGTACTAGATAGGGGTAGGACAGATCCACACTGTCAGTGGTGTACTGGATAGGGGTAGGGCAGGTGCACACTGTCAGTGATGTATTGGATAGGAGTAAGACAGATCGGCACTGTGAGTGGAGGAGGAGGTTAACTAGATGAGAGGAGACAGGTTAGATTTGTGGGGGCCTCTCTCGAGCCAGTTTCACAGGATTTTGTCCCATGTAATACCACTGTAAATAGTTTCAAGTGCCTTACTTCATCACACCATGTAAATATCAACATTTCCTTTCATGACTGTAACCATTGTAGTTGTGTGTGTTGGGAGTCGTGTCTGTGTGTGTATGTGTTGTTTGTTTGTTGATGTTATTTCCTCAACACCAGGGCTCAGACATAGGTGCATGTGGGTGTGTCAAGGATAGACATCTGGCATGTTGTGGTTGGTTCTGGCATCCAAACACCCAGAGACAAATCTGTTTATTCTCTCTTCTTCTATTTCTTCTCTCTCTCTCTCTCTCTCTCTCTCTCTCTCTCTCTCTCTCTCTCTCTCTCTCTCTCTCTCTCTGTGCTTTTTTTTCTGGTTTTTTTCGGTTTTTTCTTTTCTTTTTCCCCGTCCAGTGGTAGGTAACCCTATACAGTTGAAAGGACGTTAAAATTCCATGAACTATTTTTTTGTCAACTAGACAACTCCGGGAACAAGGTAAAGGGAGGGCACCGAGACAAGACTGTATTTTGCAGAATAGCTAGAGTTATTTAACTTAGACCGTATTGGTGCCTATGCGCATGTCGCGGTTTCCAGCAGGTTTCAGCGGACGTTTCCAAGCGCAGGTCTTTCTCCCCACATGCACCCATGTAGGCTGTGTACCGATAGGCTGTACATACTGTTGGTTGTGTCATCTTGTTGGTTCATTATTTTAGCATCTGTTTCTGTTTTGTTGTTGGTTGTTTTGTCTGTTCAAACTGGGATGCGTTTGAACTGGGGAGGGTTGTGTGCTGTGGTGGACAATGCTGACAGTTACACCAGATTCTTGGTTCAGAACCTTTTCTTTGGAACTGTAAAAATTCACACCACATTTTTTGTTCTTAGAAGACAAGTTACAGTACAGAGAAGCTGTTACTGTGGGGTGGTTGTTGTTTTTTTTGGGGGGGGGGGGGGGGGTCATCTGTTCATAATCATAGATGGTTCTCTTACTACAAAATTTCCTGTTTCATGTTTCTTCGCATTATTTTGGACCATCTCATCCAGTAAATTTGTGGTGTTTGTCATTCTGATTGAAGGCATTCCAGGTTCGACGTGTCTGTACCTCAAGGCTCTTGCATTTTGCCACAGCGTTACGATCATTGCTACATTTATTCAGGTCCCCCTCACCCCCTTTCAGTCCAGAATGTTTTATCAGTGTCTATTCATCCTTGAGACTCGCATTTTTAATGTAATGTTTGCCCATCAATTTCCCTCTCTCGCCCCACCAGAGACTTAAAAAGGGGGGACAAGTGTTTATCGTCAGGTTGTCAAATTTTAGCTCTTTTTTTTCTTCAGATGTACAAAATGGATGTAGAAATGGAAAAAAAACTTCAACATGAAGCTGATTTGTAAAGTATGTTAGAATTTGTTCCTGAAAAAAATATTTTCTTGTTTTGTGTGGTGTGGGATTTGTTTGTTTCTGGGGGTTTTGTTGTTGTTTTTTCTTCCACCTGTGCTTCTGTGTGTTGATAATGTGTATGAATGTACGATAAATAAAGGTCACACAAAAAGTTCATATTTTTGGCCAATATCTAGATCATATATTCAAATCATTAGCAAATTTTTGCATGTTTTTACCAATAAATTGCAATTACTTCCTTGTGTGTTATGTTTCATTTGGTGTGTGTGTGTGAGACAGAGAGAGCATGTGAAATAAGCATGTCGACATGTGGTTATTTAAAATTTTAGATGTTTAGCTATGACAACTGGGTGGGGTTTTTGTTTTTGTTTTCTTTTTTTTCTCGCATCCCATGCAGGAATGACAAACTGCACTTGAGCACCTAATGTAAAGTCAATGGTATTCTTTTCAAGCAGAAAGTTGCACAAGCTCTTTGTTGGTCCATACAATTTGGTCATTCTCAGGAAGACAATGACAAGGACACACACACACAAACGGGAAGTGGGGGAAGGGGTGGTGTATGAGGGGCAAGCTATGACTTTAAAAAAAATCTACATAATTATAATAAAATCAATAACAAACAATATATGGATTTGCACATGCAAAGCACACTTCATCTTGGATTTTTTTAGCAACTTTACAAGTTACAACATGAGATGTAAAACACAAAAACAACGCAAGGAGTTGATCAAAACTCCATGCAAGAAACGCACAAAAGGTCTTTTGTCAGACACGTCAGCATAAATATGCAAAAGTAGTAAGCAAACAGTGCAACCTCTCAACCATGATTGTTCTGCATTATATTTGCATACACAATGTTTTTGGCAATACCATTGCACATTACACAATCATTTATTTTTTGCATTAAAGTTTAATGCTAATTTATACTGTACACACTTCTGTTTACAGATCAGCAGCTGGGGACTGCAAGCAGTAATCATGTGATGAATATTCATGATCACAGTCCTCAGCAAGCAGTGATGAATATTCATGATCACAGTCTTGTTGCAAAGCTCTCATTACAGGAGGTTACCGAAGTTGGAAAAGACACATAGTTAAACATATGTGCTCCACAACACTGGCTGGAAAATCACAATTCTTTCTTCAGCAGTTATTACCATACAATAATGGACGGAACAGTTATTGTACGCACATCAGGAATAACAAATGTGCCTGAAATACTCAGCAGAGAAGGTTTTCATAAATATTCCCACAACTTTTACACTTTTTATCTGCACACATGCACACATGCATGCACACACACACACACACACACACACACAGTGCACCAGACCTTTCAGGGGGTATGTTGGAAACAATACCTGTTGTAAGTTTTAACATCACAGACCCTTTCAAGAATTTATTTCTGGAGGGGGGGTGTGCAGCAGCATACCACTGAAAAATATATGCTTACTTTCAAACTGTCCTGATGAAAGCTACTACAAAACACTTAAATGTAATCGCCACTGCTGCAATGTTGGTTGCCTAAACCACAAAACAAATAAATTTAAAAAAAGGTGACTGCCAACATTCAGAAGTAAAAATCAAAACACATGAAAGGTTCAGAATGAATTTCTTCTGACGGGACACAAGAACGTGCTAATTTTCTGCCAAAATAAAGGTTTTACACGCAAAAAACACTGTCCTGTGCCTCACTAAAAGGCACTCTTTCTCAACCTTTCATGTGCACTGACCTCGCTACAATAATGACCTTCCCAGAAAGGACAAGAAAGGGCCATCATCAATCACACCAACATCAGAACTGCTTCGAAGGCAATGCTGGGGAAACTTCTGAGAGACAAGGCAGAGTGCATATGGGTTTTCCCAAGCATGTAGATACCATCCTGAACAGAGCTGTACAATCACAGGCTCCTGTCTGTCCACCACGTAAAGCAGCATCTGCACTGCACCCCTCCCAGCTACTATTTTTTAAATGTGTGTATTTGTGTGTTTACATGTTGAACCGGTTTCAAGATCTAAGGTCTATGTCCAGTCCGGAATGAAAATAAATAAATCTGTCTTATGCCTGTGCATACCTGTGTTGCCGAGTGTGCGTGAAATGTAGGGTATACATGCCACTGAGGGGCATCCTTTTTCGAGGATGTACCTCTGGATGAGTTTATGTGCCCTGTATTAGCACACACGCCAGGTGTGAGTTACTGTAGGCGACTGGGGTCTTCGTTGTTGTACTTGTGTTACATATTTCGAGCACTCTTGCCCACTCTGTTCTATCATTCCATCTCACCATTCTGTCTTATCACTCCATCTTAGTGATGGTGGTGGTGGTGGTGATGGTGGTGACGGTGGCAGTGGTGGTGGTTCTGAGATGTGTGAATAAGCCTTCTGTGGGTGTCTGTCAGTCCGTTCTGCTGGTCTTCGTCTGGACTGTCACTAGTTTTGGGCAGCAGGGATTCATGGTCAGGTGTGGGAGAGGTTATTACAGTGGGCAGGTAGTGTCCGTGGGGGAAAAAAGGTGTCGGTGCAAGGGAGTGTCAGTGAGAGGATGATGTCAGTAGGAGTGGGAGGGTGGTATCAGTGGGAGGGTGGTATCAGTGGGACGGTGGTGTTGCCAACAGGCTGGTGTTGTTCAGAAGGTGGTGCATTTTTTCTCTGATGTTGTTGAGAAGGTGGGGGGGGGGGGGTTCTGTGTTGTTGAGAAGGTGGTGTTTTTTCTGGTGTTGTTGAGAACGCGAGGTTTTTCTAGTGTCGCTGGGAAGGTGGTTTTCTTTCTGGTGTTTTAAGAAGGTGGTGTGTTTTTCTGATGTTGAGAAGGTGGGGTCATTTCTGGTGCTGTTGAGAAGGTGTTTTTTTTCCTCTGGTGTTGTTGAGAAGATGGTGTTTTCTTTGTGTGTGTGTTGTTGAGAAGGTGGGAGTTTTCTGGTGTTGTTCAGAAGGTGGTGTTTTTTCTTCTTCTGATGTTGCTGAGAAGGTGTTGGTGTTCAGACGGCTGTGTGGACAAGTCCTGTGACTAGACTGCCACAGCTCGCGGCTTGGCTGACTGGGAGGGTGGGTGAGGTGGGGGATGTGGCCCCACGACATGCGGACGGGTCTGAATGTCGACAGCACGTCTGTAGTCTTCGATGGCCTCCTCCTGACGTCCCAGCTTGCCGCGCACGTCCGCTCGTCGCTTCAGGGTCAGGGGGTCATCCGGCTGCAGTGTCAAGGCTGGAACACAGTGAGGGGGAAAATGTCAGCATGCTCATGCTCTTCATTTCTTGGACATTGCTGCATTTCAAGTGTGTGTGTGTGTGTGTGTGTGTTTGTCTGTGTAAGCGTGTGTGTGTGTGTAAGCGTGTGTGTGTGTG
The DNA here is from genome assembly GCA_018857735.1 of Alviniconcha marisindica. Lineage (NCBI taxonomy): Eukaryota > Metazoa > Mollusca > Gastropoda > Provannidae > Alviniconcha > Alviniconcha marisindica. The sequence goes on along the minus strand of JABMCL010000782.1, from coordinate 83,933 downwards.
TGTGTGTGTGTGTGTGTGTGTGTGCGTCTGTGTATGTATGTATGTGTGTGAAACACACAGCTTTACTTGACAATACACTGCACTGCACACATTGTTACTGCACTACACAATGCTGCACTACACTGCACTACACCAGTCACATGCCAATCTACCTACCTTTGCTGCAGTCTTGGCATGATGCCCCATGGTTGTGTAAGCAGACATGGGGCACCACTCTGCACTACACTACACTACACCACACCACATTACACCAGAATGCACTACATCAGTCACACGCCAGTCCACCTACCTTTGGTGTAGTCTTGGCATAATGCCCCATGGTTGTGTAGCAGACATGGGGCACCACACTACACTACACCACACTACACTACACTACACCATACTACACCACGCTGCACTACATCAGTCACACGCCAGTCCACCTACCTTTGGTGTAGTCTTGGCATAATGCCCCATGGTTGTGTAGCAGACATGGGGCACCACACTACACTACACCACACTACACTACACTACACCATAGTACACCACACTGCACTACATCAGTCACACACCAGTCCACCTACCTTTGGTGTAGTCTTGGCATAATGCCCCATGGTAGTGTAGCAGACATGGAACACCACACTACACTACACTACACCACACTACACTACACTATGCTGCACTACACTACACCACACTGCACCACACTACACTACACTACACCACACTGCACTACAGCACACTGCACCACACTGCACCACACTACACTACACTACACCACACTGCACCACACTACACTACACTACACTACACCACACTACACCACACTACACCACACTGCACTACACCACACTACACCACACTGCACCACACTACACTACGCTACACTACACCACACCACCTTACACCACGCTGCCCTACATCAGTCACACGCCAGTCCACCTACCTTTGGTGTAGTCTTTCTCTGCCTTTTCATGCTGGCCCATGGCGGTGTACAGGTTGGCGCGGTTGAAGTAGATGTGGGCTGAGTGGGGGCTCAGCTTGATGGCAGCCTTGAAGTCCTCCAGCGCCGACTTGCTGTCCCTCAGCAACACCTGGCAAGCACAGGCAGGTGAGAGAAGGAAGGCAACGATCAATTCAGGTGTTGTCACAGCATCATGGAGGAAGCCCTGATTATGATTTCAGGAAGGTGGTGATGAAGGTTGTTGGTGAGGATGGTGATTTTTCGAATGTGACTGGTAAAAATGACAAAGATGATGATGAGGGTGGAGTTTTTTCGAATGTGACTGGTAAAAATGACAAGGATGACGATGATGATGGTGGTTTTTTGAATGTGACTGGTAAAAATGACAAAGATGATGATGAGGATGGTGATTTTAGGTGTGGTGGTGAGAATAATGATGGTGATTCCATGTGTGATGGTGAGACTAATGATGACGGTGTGGGTGAAGACAGTAATGATGATGATAATGATTTCAAGTATGATGGTGAAATGTAATGGTGATTTCAGGTACGATGATGAAAAGAATGGTGGTTTCAGGTGTGATGGTAAGAATTATGATGATGATGATGGCAGTGACGATGATGACAGGTATTGTCAGTGATGTACTGGACAGGAGCAGGACAAGTTCAAAACCAGCAAACACAGAAAAAAGCAATCTGCATACAAAGTGCTAAAACGGCCAAAACAAAATGACTTTTTCAAAACAGAAATCCTTGTTCTTTCTGCTGGCTGATGCATTCAACTTCAAATGGAGTCGCATGGTGACCTTGGTGATGGCTCCGTTGAGAAGCGCAGACTCTACATGCACAGCAAAAACAGAGAAAAAGTAGTCTGTGCACACACAGCGCTAAAACAGCCGAGGCAAAATGAGTTTTCCAAGGAGCAGAGGCGCTGGATCTTTGTGCTGGCCGATGCGTTAAGTGAAGGCAGGTGGCTATATACCTTGGTGATGGCTCTGTTGAGGAGTGCAGACTCGTCCTTGGGATTGTGTTCCACAGCCTTGTTGTAGTAGTCCAGTGCCTGCACACAGAATCACCCCAGCGTGAAGACCAGGCAACAGCAGTCAAGCAGGACAGACAGCTGGCGCTCAACAGGCAGCATGTACCCACATCTCACTGTCCGCTGACATCCAATGTGTCAAAGCCAATGATGATGATGATGATAAATCTGAAGATCATGATGATAACAACTGGAAGGGTAAATCTGCCAGATCCACATCTGACCAGACTCTGGATGATCATGCCACGCGCCAGTCAGGAGCAGATGCACGACGTCGTCACAGCTCCGGATAATGATAATAATAACAGTGGTGTTTTAGAGCACCCTTTCTCAAATGAGCTGTAGACACGTACATTTCGCACTCAGTATTTAAAAATAACGACATCAAAACACATGATATTAATATACACAAATTCGTCATCAAACATGCCCCCCCCCCCCCCCTCCCCCCGCCCCACCCAGTATAAACATAAAAAGTAAAAAGAGAGTAAAAGGACAGCAGTTTCTGCCCTGACATCCTTTTGGTTTCACTACCCCCCTGCCCCCATTTTTTCCGTCTTATTTTCCAACCCCCTTTTCCACCTCCACCCACACTTCTTCTCTCTCTGTGTGCATGACATGGTCACTGTCTCCACACTCCCCCTCCCTCCCCCCTCCTCCCCACCTCCCCTTTTCTACTGACCCCTCCCCCTTCCGTCCTGACCACCCACCTGGTTAAAGTGCCTGGTGTGGAAGTAGACGTTAGCAGCGTTGAAGTAGGCCAGAGAGTACTTGGGGTCCAGCTTGATGGCTCGCTGGTAGTCGCGCATGGCGTTGACGCGGTCGTTCATGAACTGGTTGATGACGCCGCGGTTGGTGAGCAGCTCGGCGGTGGCGGCCTGGTGGATGGAGGAACTGATGTCCTGGAAGGCGCCGAAGGTGTTGCTCATCTGGAGGTTGACGATGGCGCGCCCCTCCAGTGCTGGCTTGAAGCCTGAGCGTGCCACAGAACAGCTGGTGTCAGGTCAACCGTGACAACGGCAAAGGTATTGTCAACCAAGACGGTGCAGTCTGCACCCAAAGGCCAGCACAGGCATGGAGAGCCACTGCCCTTCGTAACTGGCTGAATGGCTAGCCTTCATAGCTGGCTGAGTGGCTAGCCTTCACAGCTGGCTGAGTGGCTAGCCTTCATAGCTGGCTGAGTGGATAGCCTTCATAGATGGCTGAGTGGCTAGTCTACATAGCTGGCTGAGTGGCTAGCCTTCATAACTGGCTGAGTGGCTAGCCTTCGCAACTGCCTGAGTGGCTAGCCTTCACAGCTGGCTGAGTGGCTAGCCTTCATACTGGCTGAGTGGAACCTTCATAATGGCTGAGTGGCTACCTAGCGCTTGGCTGCCTTCATAACTGGCTGAGTGGCTAGCCTTTGTAACTGGCTGAGTGGCTAGCCTTCGCAACTGGCTGAGTGGCTAACCTTCGTAACTGGCTGAGTGGCTACCCTTCATAACTGGCTGACCTTCATAACTGGCTGAGTGGCTAACCTTCATAACTGGCTGAGTGGCTGACCTTCATAACTGGCTGAGTGGCTACCCTTCATAACTGGCTGACCTTCATAACTGGCTGAGTGGCTAGCCTTCACTGCTGGCTGAGTGGCTAGCTTTCATAGCTGGCTGAGTGGCTAACCTTCATAACTGCTCTTCATAACTGGCTGAATGGCAAACTGCAAAGGCTAATGTCTTACAGTCTTTGCAAACTTATTGCCGATCACATGAAGAGAGCCTATTAATGTTATCATGGAATCAGAGAATAGGCTTTGAGAGAAAAATTCAAACCAGGAAGGGAATGACATATAGCATAATTATGATGATGATGACGAAGAGTTCACCAGCAACTGTGATCATTTGTATGGGAGCCAGAATTGACCAGCAATGTGCTGTTTGCATGGGAGCTGGAGTTCACCAGCGATACAACAAAGGGGTGGACAGACTAGTCAAACAGGCTCTACTCGAGTCCACTCACTGCCTTTCAGGGTGATGGCGATGGTGAAGTTTCTCCATGCCCGCATCAGCTTGCCGCAGACCTGCAGCGTGTATGCCAGGTTGACACGTGCTGCCAGACACATGGGGTCCAGGCGGAGCGCTCGCTCATAGTCACGCCTCGCCTGCTTGATGCCCGCCTCGTGACCGTAGTCCATGAAGACGTTGCCACGGGCGATGAGGCCGTCCAGGAAGAATGGCTTGAGCTGCAGGCACTTGGTGAAGGTAGACACTGCTTCCTGCAGGCGCCCCAGTCTGAGCACACAAAACAGCTACCTGTACCTGACCCACTCTGAACATGCAACACAGCTACCGGAGCCAGTCTGAACACACAACACAGCTACCTGTACCTGACCCAGTCTGAACACACAACACAGCTACCTGTGTCTGACAAAGTCTGAACACACAACACAGCTACCTGGCCCAGTCTGAACACACAACACAGCTATCTGACCCAGTCTGAACACACACTGAACACACAACACTGCTACCTGATCCACTCTGAACATACAACAAAGCTAACTCCCATCTGAAGACACAACACAGCTACCTGACCCAGCCTGAACACATAACACAGCAACATGTTCCTGACCTGCTTTTCTAAACACCACATTGATCAACTTTTCTCAATGTGAAGCTAGGCACAAAGACTGCTTATACACAATGCCAAATGCACAAACGCACGAAAGCATGCACACACACACACACACACACACACACACACACACACACACACACACACACACACACACACACACACACACACACACACACACACACACACACACACACACACACACACACACACACACACACACACACACACACACACACACACACACACGCAAACAGACAGAACACACAGACCAACATACTTATGAAAGCAGAGACCCAGGGTGTGGTGTATGCGATGGTCAACAGGCGACAGCTTGGAAGCATTCTGAAAGTCGTAGAGGGCGTTGATGTAGTCGGCTTGTTCAAAGTACAGCAGACCACGGTTGATGAGCACTTTGAGACCGAGCTGTTCTCCCAGCAGCAAGACAATGCCATAGTCTGTCAGAGCCTGTAAACACACACACACACACACACACACACACACACACACACACACACACACACACACACACACAGTTCAAGTTACTTGGCAAAATAAGTGCTAAACAAAGTGGCAATGTTCTTTTCTTACAATTGGTGGGGAGAGAGAGAGAGAGAGAGAGAGAGAGAGAGAGAGAGAGAGAGAGAGAGAGAGAGAGAGAGAATGACAAAGAGAGAGAGACAAAGAGAGAGAAACAGAATGACAGACAGAGAGAGACAGAGAATGACAGACAGAGACCGAGAAAGAGAAATGTCACTACCAATGTGAAAGGAACGAAGGAAGACAAAAGAGAGAGAGAGAGAGAGATACTCCCCCCCCCCACCCCACCACACACACACACCCAGGGACAACAGAGATGTGATCTCACCACTGTGTATTGTACGCAGCAGCCTTACGCTGATCTACACTGTGCAGAGCTCTGTTACCTTGCTGTACTGCTTGTTCTCCTGAAAGCAGACGGCACGGTTGAAATAGGGCAGGGGGCAGGTGTTGTCGATGGACGCTGCCTTGGTCAGGTCACGGATGGCCAGGTCAAAGGCTTTGATGTGGTACTTCAGTGCTCCCCTGCAAGCACACACCATCAACATGAACACATGCAGAAGAACACCTGCTGCAGCCATGGACTGATTTATTCTCCAGGGATAGTTATGTGCAGATCGAAAACAAGCAGACGGTAAATGTAAAACATAAATGTAGGCACAAGGCGGGTCCTTACTATGCACTGACTTACACAGGTGTGTCCTGACAATGCACTGACCTATACAGGTAGGTCCTGACAATGCAATGACCTATACAGATAGGCCCTGACTATGCACTGACCTGTACAGGTAGGCCCCGACTATGCAGTGACCTAGACAGGTAGGCCCTATGTACAGGCAGACCCTGAACATGCACTGACCTATACAGGTAGGCCCTGTCTATGCACTGACCTGTACAGGTAGGCCCTGACTGTGTTGTGACCTATACAGGTAGGCCCTGACTATGCTGTGACCTATACAGGTAGGCCCTGACTATGCACTGACCTGTACAGGTAGGCCTGACTATGCACTGACCTAAACAGGTAGGCCTGTGTATGCGCTGACCTGTACAGGTAGGTCCTGATATGCACTGACCTATACAGGTAGGCCTTGACTATGCACTGACCTATACAGGCAGGCCCTGACTATGCACTGACCTATACAGGTAGGCATGACTATGCACTGACCTATACAGGTAGACCTGACTATGCACTGACCTATACAGGTAGGCCTGACTATGCAATGACCTAGACAGGTAGGCCTGACTATGCACTGACCTGTACAGGTAGGCCTGACTATGCACTGACCTATACAGGTAGACCTGACTATGCAATGACCTAGACAGGTAGGCCTGACTATGCACTGACCTGTACAGGTAGGCCTGACTATGCACTGACCTATACAGGTAGACCTGACTATGCAATGACCTAGACAGGTAGGCCTGACTATGCACTGACCTGTACAGGTAGGCCCTCACACTGTTGGGCTGTAGTTTGATGGCCTCGTTGCAATTCAAGATGGCCTTGGTGTAGACACCCTTCAGACCATAGTAACAAGCTCGACTCAGGTACGCCTGCACACAGAAAACACAACACACTGCCGCTCAATTCACAGTGTCCATTACAGCACAGACAGACTTTATTATTTCTTCTTCTTTTCCTTTTTCTACCTTTGTTATTACACAGAATTCACACATGAAACAAACCAATAAGGTCCGACTCAGATTCAACAGTGAAAAATAAAGCAAGAGGCATCCGTGAACACTTGCTGTACAAACATATCAAAGTCTGGAACCCCACAAGCTGGATGAAAATTTCCATGTTCTGCATAGAACAATCTTCTTTAAAGAGTGGAGTGTGAAGATCCCAGAATCTTCCCCCACAAGCGAGTTCCACTCTATACTCGCTCAACAAATGCACATCACTGATTCTTCCACCCCCATGCTGGACATAATTATGTTCCATGAATTAGAACTGGTTCTGTCAAGCATCTATGCTTCAATGCAACTGAATTGCTGCCCTCCCCTTCTCCGCCTATTCATCCCCCCCCCCCCCACCTCCCCACCCCCTTGTACCCTGGGTATGTAGAAAGACTAGTGAGCAGTGTGACCAGGCAGTGTTGAGTCCTGGAACCCCCTGACCCCCCCCCCCCCCCCCACGCCTCACCACCACTACCCTGTACCCTGGGTATGCAGGATTAGTGAGAGGTGTGACCAGAGTGCTGAAGTCCTGGAACCTGCCCCCCCCCCCCCAACACACACACACACACATTCATCCACACCCGAGCCTGTGTGCAGAAAGACCAATGGAGGACCTGTGCAGAAAGACCACCCAGGGCTGGGAGAAAGACCAGCCAGGGGTGTGCAGAAAGACCACCCAGGGCTGGGAGAAAGACCAGCCAGGGGTGTGCAGAAAGACCACCCAGGGCTGGGAGAAAGACCAGCCAGGGGTGTGCAGAAAGACCACCCAGGGCTGGGAGAAAGACCAGCCAGGGGTGTGCAGCAAGACTACAGAGGGAAGGGAGAAAGACCAGCCAGTGGTGTGACCTGGAAGATGTTGGGGTTGATGGCCAGGGCTCTGTTGAAGTCCTGCACTCCCTTGGACTGCTTCAGTTTCATGCGTGCCAGGCCCCTCTGGTAGTAGGCCTGCAACAACATCAACATCATCATCATCATGGTCATCATTATGCATGTCAGACCCTTCCGGTAGTAGGCCCATGACATCATCACCTTTATTATACACGTCAGATCCCTAGGGCTGGTAGTAGGCCTGCAACAACATCAGCATCATCGTCATCATTATTATGCATGTAAGTCCCCTCTGGTAGTAGGTCCGTGACATCATCACCTTTATTATACACGACAGACCCTATGATAGTAGGCCTGCAACAACATCAGCATCATCGTCATCATTATTATGCATGTAAGTCCCCTCTGGTAGTAGGTGTGCGACAACATCATCATCATCATCGTCATCATCACTATTACACATGACAGACCCCTTTGATAGTAGGCCGGCAACAACATCAACATCATCATTATTAATTTATTACGCACGCCAGACCCCTCTGGTAGTAGGTCTGAGACAGCATCATCAACATCACGCATTCATGCCACGCCCTTCTGATGTACATCATCACTATTTTTAATACATCAATTGAGCAGAAGTATATTCCAGCAATCAAACCGTTCTCAATTTTGCAATCCTAATATTCAAATTTTCCCGAGAGTAAGGCATTTTCTTGAATGCCAGAAGTTTGCTCTGTCCCCAGCACTCATTCCCACCTCGGCATAGTTGCTGTCCTGGTTGATGGCGTTGTTGAAAGCGTTGAGGGAAGGCAGGTAACTGCGCATCTCCATGTGACACATCCCAGACAGGAAGTGGGCCTCCGCTGCCTCCGCCGGCCATGGGTCACGCTGTCGCCATGGACGCTGCACACGCACACATCCCCATCAATCATCCGAGTCAATCAGCTACAGAGCAACGTCTTATGTGTAATTCCCTAATGCAGGTGCTGAAGCTGCACCAGCAAAACTTTTTATATCAAATACACTGCACAGTCACCAAAGATGAGCCACGTGAAAAGCTTCATTATCGGAGTAAAAATACACTGTCAAATACACTTTATAAAAAATGAAAATAAAAGTGAAGTTGGAAAGGAGATCAGTAGTGCATGTGCATCAGTTAAATATGTGCAACATAAAATAAAGTGTAACAATCTCCCAGAACTGGGTGATAACACTAGAGTACCACAACTAAAATAGTTTGTTCTTTCTTCAACAGATTTAAAAGTAAAAGGAAACTGTACAACAGAACAGCAGGGATTTGGAAATCACTTTGTCTTGCACAAATTATTTTTCTTCAGAACATTAAAATGTGTATAATATCAATTCTTAATCCATTCAGTTTAAAAACAATCCCTCATGCATGCACACGCACACACACACACACACACACACATGCACAGCACACACACACACACACACACACATACACACACACACATGCATGCACATCATGCACATGCATGACACACACACACACACACACACACACACACACACACACACACACACACACACACACACACACACACATATTTACCAAGCAGAAAAAAGCCACACATGCAATACATTTCGCGTGTACATGTCCTGCATAGCAAGCTACCCATACACATGCAAAACTACTGCATTTCTTATGCCCATGATCATGAATAACAACTTTTTGCTAAATTCCATCACACTGCCGAAGATATAGACACTGACTACTGCTCTTTTTATGCAATTCCCAGAAATTAATTTACTTGTAGAACTGTACTGAAGACAGACAGTAAGCAAGAGCTGGCAGCTCATATTTTCAGAAGCATGAAATAGACTTGGTGAAAGGGAGGAGTGGGAGGGGGGGGAGGGGAGGGGGTGAGAGGATGGGGGGGGGGGGGGGGGGGGGGGGGTTGTAAAGCAAAGAAGGTGGAAAAGGATGACAGACAGAATGAAAGAAGTCTGCAAGCCTAAAGATATAACTTTTTTTTTCAAAGAGGCTGACAAGAAAAATATATTCCAATCCCCGCAAAGCCCCCTTCCCTGCTAGTTTCTCTTAATACTTAAACTTTCATTTTATTCTACAATTTGCAGTGTGATTTTTTTATTTTTTTTTAAATATAATTATGGGATCACAAAACATACACCTTCAAGTTCTCTCTTAGTAGCTTTACTCCTCAGCATACACATGAAGTGACGCTAATTATGTCGCTAATTATGTCAACTACAGGGGGGGGGGGGGGGGGGTATCGGGGGGGTGTCATGCAGTAAATCAAAGCCATACCTGTGGGTCCCCCTTTGTCATGAACTCAAACTGAGCAAAACCAAAACAAGGTCAAGCTGCAGCCTTTCAGCACAGACACTGATACAGACTGAAAGGAGACCAGTCAAGACTCACTCCGAGCACTGTTTTCCGGCACCTTCCTCCAAACTCTGCCAGAATTGGTTACGCCACTGAAGGGGCGCTCTTTATTTCCACGCAACGGCTGTCGACCGACGCTGCCAGCGCCCTCCAAAAGGTTCAGGCACTAATATGACTGTAGAAGCAACCTAGCGCCCAAGCACGCACATAAACATGAGATGCATCCACCCCAGAAGAAAAAAAGAAAAAGAGTTCCATCTCGATTCAAATGATTGTGGTTTTATTTGTGCTGGTGTAAACTTTGTTGGTGGCTATAAATGACAGGCTTTGTTTTATTGGAGTTGTTTGTAACAAACTTACTGCTGTTTGAGCACCAAAGAAAAACTGCTCATTAGCTGACAGTTTTCTGGACCATATGGTGCAACTAAATATGGCAGTGGTTGAAGGAAGGATGTTGTAAACCAGTGCTTGGAGTTTGCAGTCAAGGTTCACTCACCAAACACACAGCTGTGCTGAGAGTTTTTGGAGTCACGCAAATGTACACACCAGTTAAAACTACGATCCACAATCAGTCACAGCCATATGACTACATGATGCACAATCACCTGCTATGGGAAACGACAGTCTGTGATGTCACTGTCGAGCATCTGACCGTGTATTGTAGGTTTCAAACTCGCTCTGTTCTCATCTGATTCTGATTTGACACAAGTCATTGACAGCCAATGAAAATTGCATATCGTATAATTGACAGGCGTTCTTGATAAGCCAAGCCTATTACAAGCATTTGATGTATTTGATCTGCTACACAGAGTCTAAACATTGAACACAACGGTGTCCTTATCAGACTCACAAATGGTGATGTAACAGCTTTTGTTCTGTCATCCTAGCTCTGACTGGGTCATGATAATGCTACCAACACTGTTGTTTCTTCATCAGTGGTGTCTGCCATTCAACCCGCAACAATTACCCACAGTCGCCTTTCCATCAATCAATGCACAAATATGTAGCACAGTGTGCTCCATGACATCTGTTTGCTCGATCATGCAGTCATATGACCGCATGGCTGAAAGTGGACCATAGCCTATAGCACAACAAACACAAACCAACAACTCATTAATGGGGTATTTACACAGCACACATACATCAGCAAAAAACACGTCAACTTGTCAGTGGGATACATCAAGAGCGTACACATGTCAGTAAACACATGCCGGCTCATTACAGTTGAACCCCTCTTTTAAAGACCACCCAAAAACCAAGAAGAAGAAAAAAAGGACGAGGGGGTGGGGGTGGGTGGGGGAGGGTGTTGAAACAGAGGTTGTCCCTGGTGAGGGTTTTCACTTACATGGAAATATAAAGGAAAGGGGAAAGCTTCAGAGTGTGGTCCCAAAAGAGGAGTGGCCCTTGGTGAGGGTTTTCACTTACATGGAAATATAAAGGGGAAAGCTTCAAAGAGAGTGGTCCCAAAAGAGGAGTGGCCCTCGGTGAGGGTTTTCACTTACATGGAAATATAAAGGAAAGGGGAAAGCTTCAGAGAGTGGTCCCAAAAGAGGAGTGGCCCTCGGTGAGGGTTTTCACTTACATGGAAATATAAAGGGGAAAGCTTCAAAGAGAGTGGTCCAAAAGAGGAATGGCCCTCGGTGAGGGTTTTCACTTACATGGAAATATAAAGGGGAAAGCTTCAGAGAGTGTGGTTCCTGGCCCTCAGTCAGGAATTCATTGACGTGGAAACACAAAGGGAAGGGTTTCACAAAAATGTAGTATTAAACCCCTTCACTGCCCCAGCCTGTAAAGTTTACGGGCTAAAAAGTGCACGCTCAACAGTGCAGGTGTGCACACACACATACACACACACACACACACACACACACGCACACACACACACACACACACAACACCACACACACACACACACACAACACACACACACACACACACACACACACCACACACACACACACACACACACACACACCACACACACACACACACACACACACCACACACACACACATACACACCACACACATCACACCACAACACACACACACACACACACACACACACACATCACACACACACACACACACACACACCACACACACACACACACACACACACACACACACACACACAACACACCCCACACACACACACACACACACACACACACACACACACACACACACACCACACACACACACACACACACACACACACACACACACACACACACACATACACACACACACACACCCACACACACACACCACAACACCACACACACACACACCACCACACACACACACACACACACACACATAAACAACACACACACACACACACACAACACACACACACACACACACACACCACACAAACCAACACACACACCACACCACACACACACCCACACCCCACACACACACACCACACACACACACACACACACACACACACACCACACACACACACACACACACACACACACACACACGCAAAACATAATATTTTCCAGTCCTACAAATTTAAACCAATCTGCTTTCAATACTGTACATTTTAATACAAATCCTTTCACATGCTAAAGCAAGAAACAAAACGGCTCAAGGGTTTAAAATTCTGCATTCTGATTGGTCACTGTCAGATGACACTGAGGCAGTGAAATGGTTAAAAGAGGGGAGGTCCTCTTGCCAGGGGTTTCCTTCGCATGGAAATATGAAGGGGCAGGTTTGAAAAAAACTGTAGTATTAGAAGAGGGGTGGACACCTCATTAGGGCGGTCTCTAGAGTATCAGGGCAGTCTCTTATCGGGACAGTCTCTTATCAGGGCGGTCTCTTCTCAGGGCAGTCTCTTGTCAAGGCAGTCTCTCATTAGGGCGGTCTCTTATCGGGGCAGTCTCTCACTTAGGGCGGTCTCTCATCAGGGCAGTCTCTCATCGGGGTTCCACTGTACTGACTGGGGTACAGCGGACAGTTTGACAGAAAATGCACAAAAAGTTAGTCTTCAAATGCAACTCCTCCACGTTAACTCACTCGGTGGGACTGCATCACCGTTCTCTCTAATTTCTCTTGTTCCTGGCCACTCAGGCATAGTGGGGGAAAAATTATTGATCAAAAAGCAAAATGAAATGAATCTCCGATTATAAGATCAGTTTTATACAAAGGTGTACAAACAATAAGGCTGGACTGATTTAAAGTACGGCTTAAAGAAGAAAAACACACAGTTCTTGTGTCTCATACTGTGTTCTAGGTTCTTTTGTCTCGTACTGCGTTCTAGCATCTCATGTTCTTCTGCCAATCTGGCATTTCATAATATTCCACTCTCTGGTCACTATGTTCTCGCGTCTAATAATATGCTCCTCTCTGATGATACTCTAATATCTCTAAATAGTCCACCACTGTCTGATTGTATTCTAATGCCGCCAAACATGCTACAGTCTGATCATGTCCTTGTGTTCTCCCACAGTGTCCCAGAATATTCTTCTGTCTCTTTATGTTCTAGTGTCTCACAGTGTTCTCTCATTTGATCACGTCTGACTGACTCTTAATGTTACAGTGTCTCGTAATGGTTTAGTTTATCGTCATGTTCTGCTGTCTCAAAATGCTGAAGTGTTTAAAAACGAAGAAGCAAACTGGGAACAAGAGCCCCCTCAACAGTTCTTAAACTACCGCATGAATAAATAAGCACTCAGATTAGACCAGTTACATCAACAAAACACCTACATCTCCCATGATGCTTGATCAACATGACAGATGTGACACAGCATGCTGCACAGACCACGCATACAGCCAGCATGCCAGGTGATTGAGTACTGTGGGGGCCATAAAGATGCTGTGTAGTGTCTGAGTTCTAATCTCACTTGAACTGACACTGTTTTACTGACTGCCCAGGCTTGGACACAGACACTGGCCTGCACCTGCCCCCCCCCG
>JABMCL010000782.1:50000-65000 GCA_018857735.1 Alviniconcha marisindica | reverse complement strand
AATGGGTCAAACTATGAACAAGAACAAGGCAGAGAATAGGGTCAAACTATGAACAAGAACAAGGCAGAGAATAGGTCAAACCATGAACAAGAACAAACAACCTAAAGAACTTTTCAAGATGCTTTTTCTCCTTCACTTCCTTTTGCCCGTTTAACCCCTTCACTGCCACGATGTCACTTGAAAACGACCAATAAAAGTGTGAAAATCTGAAACCCATCAGCCTTTTTGTCTTCTGTTTCACACTAGCATGAGAAAGGCTTTTTATCAAAACGCATAGCATTCAAAGTAGACGTGTTACAGGACCAGAAAATAACTGGAACATATACTGTTTGCAGGCGCATCCGTCCATCTTTCAGCCCGGAAACTGTACAGGCTGGGGCAGTGAAGGGGTTAAAAACAATCCAATTTTTCCCACTTAACAAGTTGCCTGTCAGGGTGGCTGAAACAAGAGTTTCCCCGCGGTGCAAACTGAGAAACACAATGGGAACCAAAAACCACACTCCACCCTACCTCGTGAATTTTGTGGTAGGCCTCGCCGCGGCAGACATAGGCCCTGACGTAGGTTGGGTCCACCTTGATGGCTGACGTGAACTTCTTGATTGCCCTGTACACAACAACGTGAGAGATATTTTGTATAATATTGATGTTATCAATCCTTTTGTTAAATTGATTGTTCATAGTCCTGTGGGTAAGTTAGTATAACACAATAATATGTGCTTTTTTTTCTCTTTCTTTTTTTGGTTCTAATATCGCCTCGATGTGAACAGACATAAAATAAAAGTGACTGATTGATTGGCCCTGCACACAGGGGAAAGGCAACGTGTGTACGAGGAGCACAGAGGGAGATGTCATTCACTCCTGCTTTACAGCTCTTTAACAGGGAACCCAACTGAAGGAGCATCATGGGCTTTATCCACAGGAAGGAATGGAATTTTTAAAATGTCTGCAGATGTTTTTCACTTAATTTCTAGTCCTGCTCGTTAGAATTGATGTTTGAAAGTCCCAACAGTGCTGCCATCTTGTGCTGACCAGTCAGGATCTGTGAGGCCACAAACCAAACCGATGGAGCACCGCGGGCCCTGTCAACAGGATGGACCAACAGGCAAAATCAATCCCCAGAACCCAGCGCACCTGTGGTGATTGAGGTGCTTGGTCATGAAGATGAGCCCCAGGTTGACGTGGGCGCAGGCGATGTCTTTGTTCAGCTTCAGCACGGCCTCAAAGTCTGGAATGGCGTCTTCAGGCCTGGAACACAGTCACACAAATGGAAACAGAGTGGAACCTCTCACCATCCACCTCGCTGGGGAGAGAACAGAGTGGAACCTCTTTCCATCCACTTCCCTGGGGAGAGGCCACAGTGGAGCCCCTCGCCATACACCTCCCTGGGGAGAGGCCACTGTGGAACATCTCACCATACACCTCCCTGGGGAGAGGCCACTGTGGAACATCTCACCATACACCTCCCTGGGGAGAGGCCACTGTGGAACATCTCGCCATACACCTCCCTGGGGAGAGGCCACTGTGGAACATCTCGCCATACACCTCCCTGGGGAGAGGCCACTGTGGAACATCTCGCCATAAACCTCCCTGGGGAGAGGCCACTGTGGAACATCTCGCCATACACCTCCCTGGGGAGAGGCCACTGTGGAACATCTCGCCATACACCTCCCTGGGGAGAGGCCACTGTGGAACATCTCACCATACACCTCCCTGGGGAGAGGCCACTGTGGAACATCTCGCCATAAACCTCCCTGGGGAGAGGCCACTGTGGAACATCTCGCCATACACCTCCCTGGGGAGAGGCCACTGTGGAACATCTCGCCATACACCTCCCTGGGAGAGGCCACTGTGGAACATCTCGCCATACACCTCCCTGGGGAGAGGCCACTGTGGAACATCTCACCATACACCTCCCTGGGGAGAGGCCACTGTGGAACATCTCACCATAACCTCCCTGGGGAGAGGCCACTGTGGAACATCTCACCATACACCTCCCTGGGGAGAGGCCACTGTGGAACATCTCACCATACACCTCCCTGGGGAGAGGCCACTGTGGAACATCTCACCATACACCTCCCTGGGGAGAGGCCACTGTGGAACATCTCACCATACACCTCCCTGGGGAGAGGCCACTGTGGAACATCTCACCATACACCTCCCTGGGGAGAGGCCACTGTGGAACATCTCACCATACACCTCCCTGGGGAGAGGCCACTGTGGAACATCTCACCATACACCTCCCTGGGGAGAGGCCACTGTGGAACATCTCACCATACACCTCCCTGGGGAGAGGCCACTGTGGAACATCTCACCATACACCTCCCTGGGGAGAGGCCACAATGGAGCCCCTCACCATCCCCCTCCCTGGGGAGAGGCCACAATGGAGCCCCTCACCATCCACCTCCCTGGGGAGAGGCCACAGTGGAGCCCCTCGCCATCCACCTCCCCGGGGAGAGGCCATTGGTCCTTTAACCTTTTCCTTCATGCTTCCATTATTATCATTACTATTGATTGCTTTGATGCAGTGCAGTTCTCTGCTCTCAAGCAGACTCATTGTACTCATGCTGCCCCCGCCCCTCCACCCCTCCCCCACACCCACACCCCGCCCCCTTCCCAACTCAATGTAAGCACATTACAAAGAAGTTGACACCAACCACAATAAAAGTCAAACACTAATTGTTGAGCTTACCCGGAGTTGCACGTTGAGCTGAAACGCTGTATTGAAGAGTGATCAAAGAAAAAGCAGAAGAGCATGAACTAAAACAACAACCAACTGATGATTATTTACCTCCCCTGAGCGTTGTAGAGGATGCCGCGGTGGAGGTAGGACATGATGTTGTCCTCGCTGTCGTTGATCAGCAGGGAAACGCTGTAGTCTTGCAGGGCCCGCTTGGGGTGAGCTCTGGTGACAGTCACCGACATCAGATGTTAGCGGGAATGGTGGACAACTGAACTTTTACATTTACAAAGTCACTTCATGAGTCTGATTCACTGACAGCTGATCTGTAATGTGCTTGATCAAAAGTACTAGTAACATTTGCGCTGATCAAACACACAACATCGTTCCTCCTGCATCTCAGACTGACTCAGTTTACTCTCAAGCTGTCAGTTTACTCCAGTCTCTCCAACAAGGGACCATGATGACGGCGATGGCTGTCACTCTGTGAAGCTGACAGTTGATCTGTAATGTGCTGTGGAGTGTAATAACGCATCAGCACAGTTTGGGGTGAGCTCTGGTGACAGTCACCGACATCAGATGTGAGTGGGAACGGTGGACAACTAAACTCTTGTATTTACAAAGTCACTTCGCGAGTCAGAAATCACTGACAGTTGACCTGTAATGTGCTGTGGGCTGTAATCATGCATCAGCACAGCTTGTGCACAAATGGTGTCCATGACATGTCCTGATGCTGATCCTATCCCTTACCCCAACACCAATCCTGACTCCAACACCAACCCCAACACTGATCCTGACCCTAACCCCAACACCAATCCCGACTCTGATCCAACACAACTCTGATGCTGATCCTGATCCTGACACCAACCCTGACACACATCCTGGCCCCAACCCTGACACCAGTCCTGACTCCAACACCAGCCCTGACAGTGATCCTGACCCTAACTCCAACACCAATATTGACTCCAACACCAACCCTGACTCTGATCCTGACCCTAACCCCAACACCAATCCTGACTCCAACACAACTCTGACACTGACCCTGACATCAAACCTGACATTGATCCTGACCATAACCCCAACACCAATCCTGATTGCAACACCAACCCTGACACTGATTCTGACCCTAACCACAACACCAATCCTGACTCCTATCCAACACCAACTCTGACGCTGATCCTGAACCTAACACCAACCCTGGCCCCAACCCTGACACAAAACCCAGCCCAACACCAACCCTGCCCTGACAACCTAAACAAGAGCGGTATGGGACTGACTTGCGGAGGACGCAGGCGCGGTGGTAGAAGGACTCCCAGTTCATGGGGTCCAGGTGGATGGACGCGGACAGATCCTCCACTGCTGGCGACCATTGGCTCATCTTGGCATAGGCACGGCCGCGGTACAGACGGCCAACTGCGTTGAGGGGGTCCACCCGCAGCAGCTCTGTGAAGTCATTGATGCAGCTGGTCCAGTTCCTGAAACAGGCAGAGAGATGAGTTGGATGGTCCAGTTCCTGAAACAGGCAGAGAGATGAGTTGGATGGTCCAGTTCCTGAAACAGGCATGAACTGTCTGATCTAGTTCCTGAAACAGGCACAGAGATGAGTTGTCTGATCCAGTTCCTGAAACAGTTATGAACTGTCTGATCTAGTTCCTGAAACAGGCACAGAGGTCAGTTGCCTGATCCTGTTCCTGAAACAGGAACAGAGATGATCTATCTGATCCTGTTCCTGAAACAGGCAGAGAGGTGAACTATTTGATCCTGTTCCTATTTGAATTATTTGATCCTGTTCCTGAAACAGGCACAGAGATCAGTTGTCTGAGCCTGTTCCTGAAACAGGCACAGAGATGAGCTATCTGATCCTGTTCCTGAAAACGGCACAGAGATGAGCTATTTGATCCTGTTCCTGAAACAGGCACAGAAATGAGTCGTCTCAGCACAAATTCCCTGTCCAAGAGAGAATTGCATTCACTGACAATCAAGACCTGTACAGCATAGCCATGCAAAGTCAGGCTCTAAATGTTCAAATGGAATGGGGGCCATTAAAGACTGAAAAAGCAGTCTACTGTTCCCACATTCATTTTCCTGGCATGCATACACACTGTGCAAAATGTGCTGTTCAACTGGCCTAGATATATGATGGTGTCAATATACTGCTCTATATGACCAAGAGAAGTGGACTCATTGTGGTAGTAGTACAGGACATGTAAACTGACGGTATGGTGTCAATGTACAGCTCTATGAGACCAAGAGAAGTGGGCTCACTCATTGTGGAAGTAGTAAAGGCCATGTAAACTGATGGCGTAAATATACAGCTCTATGAGACCAAGAGAAGGGGACTAACTCATTGTGGAAGTAGTACAGGACATGTAAATTAATGGTGTCACTGTACAGCTCTATGGGACCAAGAGAAGTGGACTCACTCGTTTTGGAAGTAGTACAGGCCGTGTTTGATGATGGCGTCAGTGCGCGTGGGCATCAGCTTCATGCAGTTGGAGTAATCCTCCAGGGCTAGCAGCTTCTCTCCCCTCTGAAACCAGCAACATCAACATCGGCATCTACATCCACATCTACATCTTCTGACACTCTTGGCATCAATATACACAACTACACCACCTACACCAGCCTCCGTGATGACATCAACATCTGTTTCCTGAAAGTGGGAGTTTTTTTCCTCTCTGAAACCGTCAAAGTCAGCATCAGCATCAACACCTTATCACATAATAATAACACATGTCAGCTGCTGTCTGTTCACAAAGTATCAGGTTTCCTGACAGTGAATGATTAACACCCAACAAATCAGCAAACAAATCACAATCTCTCTCTCTCTCTCTCTCTCTCTCTCTCTCTCTCTCTCTCTCTCTCTCTCTCTCTTAATCCTTGAGTAATAAAGTTCTGAGTTCTGAGTTCTCTCTCTCTCTCTCTCTCTCTCTTTCTATATATATATATATTTCTCCATACTGCCCAGTATTAGACAACTAGTGTCACTGACTCCTCTCCTTCTCCACAGTAAAGCTTCCCTTGGAGCAAAACTGGGGGAAAAAAAGATGGATTACAGAAAAACAGTGACTGAAGTTCTCACCTGTTCATACATCTCTGCCCGTTGGAAGTAAGCGTCATGATCCATGGGATTCATCTTGATGGCCTGCGTGTAGTTGACAATCGCCATGGTGATGTCTCCCTGCTTGCGATAAATCTCAGCCCTGCAAACACAGCGTTGGAAGTTTGGTCTGTGCTAACTTGGGGGGAGGCAAGGAGGGGGGTGCAGTTTCACTGGATACCCTTCTTTACCGTGACAAAGATGAACAACACATATCTCCAAAGGCACAGAGGGCTCAAGAATCAGAACAAATACAGGTCTCATATCCAAACAGTGCAATCCACAACACCTACACAAATTCAGTTACAACAGGCTGCAGGGTTTCCAGTGCTTTCATGGTATATGGTTTTATTGTTCATAACCAAAACCAACTTATCCAAAAAAGGTCAGCTGACTGAGTCAGCAACTCACATTGATCAGTAGGCTCCGGTATGGAGAGCTTCCTGTTCTTTTATTGTATCACGGTGTATGTAACTATAAAGCCAGTTTATCCCCCAAAAGTGTTATCTGATCAACTCAGCAACTCACATAGATCGGTAGGCTCCGGCATGGTTCTTGTTGTGTTTCATGATGTAGTTGAGGTCTTCCAGCGCCTCGGCCTTTTTGTCCTGCAGCACATACAGCAGGTGTCGGTGCCAGTAGGCATCCAGCAACATCGGCTCCATCTTGATCGCTCTGAAAACAGCCAGTACACAGCAATCTGACTCAGCTTACAGCAGTTGAAACAGTTTGGCACATAGCAGCTGGGACAGTCAGTACATAGCAGTCAGACTCAGGTCATACAAGTTGAAACAGTACCTAGCAGTCTGACTTAGGTCATAGAAGTTGAAACAGTCAGTACGTAGCAGTCCAACTTAGGTCATAGAAGTTGAAACAGTCAGTACGTAGCAGTCTGACTTAGGTCATAAAAGTTGAAACAGTCAGTACATAGCAGTCCGACTTAGGTCATAAAAGTTGAAACAGTCAGTACGTAGCAGTCCGACTAAGGTCATAGAAGTTGAAACAGTCAGTAGTAGCAGTCTGACTTAGGCATAGAAGTGAAACAGTCAGTACTAGCAGTCTGACTTAGGTCAAGAAGTTGAAACAGTCAGTACGTAGCAGTCTGACTTAGGTCATAGAAGTTGAAACAGTCAGTACGTAGCAGTCCGACTTAGGTCATAGAAGTTTAAACAGTCAGTACGTAGCAGTCCGACTTAGGTCATAGAAGTTGAAACAGTACGTAGCAGTCTGACTCAGCTCAGAGAAGTTGAAACAGTCAGTACGTAGCAGTCTAACTTAGGTCATAGAATTTTAAACAGTCAGTACATAGCAGTCCAACTTAGGTCGTAGAAGTTGAAACAGTCAGTATGCAGTAGTCCAACTTAGGTCACAGAAGAAACAGTCAGTACATAGCAGTCCAACTTAGGTCGTAGAAGTTGAAACAGTCAGTATGTAGCAGTCCAACTCAGGTCACAGAAGAAACAGTCAGTACGTAGCAGTCCAACTCAGCTCATAGAAGTTGAAACGTCAGTCTAGCAGTGACAGTCAGAATCGTCAGACTCAGCTCACAGAGTTGAAACAGTCTGGTACATAGCAGCTGTGACAGTCAGTACACAGTCAGACTCAGCTCATAAGAGTTGAAATAGTGCAGTCCATAGCAGCTGTGACAGTCGTACACAGTCAGACTCAGCTCATAGAGTTGAAACAGTCGGTACATAGCAGCTGTGACAGTCAGTACACAGTCAGACTCAGCTCATGAAGAGTTGAAACAGTTGGTACATAGCAGCTGTGACAGTCAGTACACAGTCAGACTCAGCTCATAGAGAGTTGAAATAGTTGGTACATAGCAGCTGTGACAGTCGGTACACAGTCAGACTCAGCTCATGAGAGTTGAAATAGTTGGTACATAGCAGCTGTGACAGTCGGTACACAGTCAGACTCAGCTCATAAGAGTTGAAACTAGTTGAGTACATAGCAGCTGTGACAGTCGGTACACAGTCAGACTCAGCTCATAAGAGTTGAAATAGTTGGTACATAGCAGCTGTGACAGTCGGTACACAGTCAGACTCAGCTCATAAGAGTTGAAACAGTTGGTACATAGCAGCTGTGACAGTCGGTACACAGTCAGACTCAGCTCATAAGAGTTGAAACAGTTGGTACATAGCAGCTGTGACAGTCAGTACACAGTCAGACTCAGCTCATAAGAGTTGAAATAGTTGGTACATAGCAGCTGTGACAGTCGGTACACAGTCAGACTCAGCTCACAGAGTTGAAACAGTTGGTACATAGCAGTTGTGACAGTCGGTACAAGTCAGACTCAGCTCATAAGAGTTGAAATGGTCAGTCCATAGCAGTCAGATCAAATCTGTACACACTGGATTAGTCGCCTCCAAAAACAGTGTCAACAGACAATTTAGTCAGTCTGACATGACATGCCCACACCACCGTACAGTTTAAACAGGTTCCACAACTGGGGAAGTCTCAACTTTACAAACTTACAAAAGCTTTGAGGTTTCCCTCAGGCAGACACCCAGGCCACAGGTTTTTCTTTGCGCACATACAGAGTGCTGTTACTTGACACAAGAATGACATACGACAGAAAGGGTCTGAAGCAGTGGTGCATCAACTTAAAGCGAACCTCTACTACAGTGCAAAACTGCTGGAGAATATCAGTTCTGCTTAAAACAGTAAATACCCAGTCTTATGACCCAGTCATCACTAAAAGCTGCACAATTTTGGGCTTTTACACTTAAAATACTGATTTCTCAGCAGATCATTGAACCAACATGCATTCAGTGTTACACTGCATCACCAAATCCTGCATCACTGTCCCCTGACTATCTGTGATACCTGGCTACAGCATGAACCTCACCAGATCATACAATCCATCACTTGACTACCTGTGATATCTGGCTACTGCATGAACCTCACCAGATCATGCAATCCATCACCTGGCTACCTGTGATACCTGGCTACAGCATGAACCTCACCGGATCATACAATCCATCACCCGGCTACCTGTGATACCTGGCTACAGCATGAACCTCACTAGATCATACAATCCATCACCCTGGCTACCTGTGATACCTGGCTACTGCATGAACCTCACCAGATCATGCAATCCATCACCTGGCTACCTGTGATACCTGGCTACAGCATGAACCTCACCGGATCATACAATCCATCACCCGGCTACCTGTGATACCTGGCTACAGCATGAACCTCACCGGATCATACAATCCATCACCCGGCTACCTGTGATACCTGGCTACTGCATGAACCTCACTAGATCATACAATTCATCACCTGGCTACCTGTGATACCTGGCTACAACATGAACCTCACCAGATTTTGCAATCCATCACCTGGCTACCTGTGATACCTGGCTACTGCATGAACCTCACCAGATCATACAATCCATCACCTGGCTACCTGTGATACCTTGCTACTGCATGAACCTCATCAGATCATACAATCCATCACCTCGCTACCTGTGATACCTGGCTACAGCCTTACCTGTTCAGGTCTTCCCCAGCCTTGTGCAGCAAGCCAAGCTGTCAACACACAACAGGTCAGAGACATCATGCATCAACACACAACAGTGACATCATGCACTGGCACACAACACAACAGGTCACTGACATGCATCAACACACAACAGTGACATCATGCACTGGCACATAACACAACAGGTCAGTGACGTCATGCATCAACACAGAACAACTAGTCAGTGACATCATGCCTTGACACACAACAGTGATGTCATGCATCAACACACAACAGGTCAGTGATGTCGTGCACCAACACACAACAGGTCAGTGACACCATGCATCGACACATAACAGGTCAGTGACACCATGCATCAACATGTAACAGGTCAGTGACGTCATGCATCAACACACAACAGTTCAGTGACGTCATGCATCGACACACAACAGGTCAGTGATGTCATGCATCAACACAGAACAACTAGTCAGTGACATCATGCCTTGACACACAACAGTGATGTCATGCATCAACACACAACAGGTCAGTGATGTCATGCATCGACACACAACAGGTCAGTGACATCATGCATCAGCACACAACAGGTCAGTGACATCATGCATCAACTCACAACAATGACATCTTGCACTGACACACAACACAACAGGTCAGTGACATCATGCATCAACACACAACACAACAGGTCAAGTTGACATCATGCATCAACACACAACAATGACATCCTGCACTAACACGCAATACAGCAGGTCAGTGACACCACACGCATCTTATAACCCCCTGCACCCCCCCCCCCCCCGCCAACCCCAGCAAATGTTTACAGCAGGCAACATCAGCTTTCTGCCCACAGGCATTACAACAGAACCCCTCTTTCACAACAACCCTAGAAAACCGAGTAAAAATAGTCTTCACAGAAGAGTGGTTCACGGTCAGGGGTCAGAGGTCCATTCACAGGGAAACATGAAGAACAAATACCGTCTCTTATCAAGGTGGTCTTACCCAACAGGCCCCACTGTAACAGGTGCAAACAATGAAATATGAACTGCAGAGGCTCGTGTGGAAATGCAAACATACAAACGGAAGTACGGGCACTTGGTAAGCAACATTATCCAGCTCCGGAGACACTGGTGAGACAATAATGAAGAGGAGGAGGAGGAGGAGGAGGAAAAGAATTGAACAATCTTTATGGTGATGTAAATGGTGATGTGACACTTACGACAGCAATGATGATGATGACGATGAAGATGGCAATGGGGGGGGGGGGGAGGGGGGGGGGGAGGGGGGGAGAGGATGGGGGGGGGGGGAGCAGGGTTTAACAATGGTAATGGTGCTAGTCACGGCTGACTCACCTTTCTATACAAAGCGCCTCTACGAGCGAGGTCAAAGGCCATGGGCGGCGTCATGCTGTCAATCAACTGTGTCAGTTTCTCCACCTCTTCCCTCAGAATCTGACGCCACAAAAAGAGAACAACATCCACTTAAAACACTATAAGAAGCAGCCTAATACATTTCCCTCTCAGCTCAGTTGGTAGAGCATCTGACCCAAAGGCCAGGTGCAGTACTGACATGGGTACAAACAAGTCCCCAGTGCGGCAAGGGATTTTTCTCCCAGAGTCAACTTCCAGTGCAGACTCTCCTACGGTGTCCGTACGGCCCCCGTGCGCAATCGCGCGCATCAACATTTGTGCGCACATTAAAAATCCCCCAAAACTGGCAGCCATACCATTGTTTGGACACAAACAAATACTGCGCACACTGAGAGGAGTGGTAGTGTTGCACATGTGGCTGCTGTGCCTTGCCCAGGTAAAGTGACCCAAATTTCCCATAATACAGTACAACTTTATTGTCTCTGTGTAGAGAAATTTGCTTTCTGGCTCGTCATTTACATAAAAACATTCAATACAGTTAACAATAAAACATCAACAACTCAATAAAACACGGAGCTAAAAACCGCTCAAATACAAGGAAATACTTAACAATAACAATGTACACACACACACATGTATCGACACACAAGGGACAAGGGTCCTAAGGTCCTAAGGGACAATGAAGTCCTAAAAACAAGTATATATAAAAAGGAATACACTCAAAATTACAGGCAGACCATTACTAGTGGCAGTGATCACAGAGGGTGAAAAGAACTTTGTCCATTTCGGTTTGGTCTGGGCCTTGTCGCTCTACTCTGACCTTGTCGCTCTGCTCTGACCATGTCGCTCTGCTCTGGCCTTGTCGCTCTGCTCTGACCATGTCGCTCTGCTCTGGCCTTGTCACTCTGATCTGGCCTTGTCGCTCTGGCCTTGTCACTCTGATCTGGCCTTGTCACTCTGCTCTGACCTTGTCTCTCTGCTCTGGCCTTGTCACTCTGAACTGGCCTTGTCGCTCTGGCCTTGTCACTCTGCTCTGGCCTTGTCACTCTGCTCTGGCCTTGTTACTCTGATCTGGCCTTGTCACTGTGGCCTTGTCACTCTGCTCTGGCCTTGTCACTCTGTTCTGGCCTTGTCGCTCTGGCCTTGTCACTCTGCTCTGGCCTCGTCACTCTGTTCTGGCCTTGTCACTCTGGCCTTGTCACTCTGATCTGGCCTTGTTGCTCTGGCCTTGTCGCTCTGCTCTGGCCTTGTCACTCTGATCTGGCCTTGTCGCTCTGCTCTGGCCTTGTCGCTCTGGACTTGTCGCACTGTTCTGGCCTTGTCACTCTGCTCTGGCCTTGTCACTCTGGCCTTGTCACTCTGCTCTGGCCGTGTCGCTCTGCTCTGGCCTTGTCACTCTGGCCTTGTCACTCTGCTCTGACCTTGTCACTCTGCTCTGGCCTTGTCACTCTGGCCTTGTCGCTCTGCTCTGGCCGTGTCGCTCTGCTCTGGCCTTGTCACTCTGTTCTGGCCTTGTCACTCTGTTCTGGCCTTGTCACTCTGCTCTGGCCTTGTCACTCTGGCCTTAGTCACTCTGCTCTGGCCTTGTCGCTCTGCTCTGGCCTTGTCGCTCTGGACTTGTCGCACTGTTCTGGCCTTGTCACTCTGCTCTGGCCTTGTCACTCTGGCCTTGTCACTCTGCTCTGGCCTTGTCACTCTGCTCTGACTTTGTCACTCTGCTCTGGCCTTGTCACTCTGGCCTTGTCGCTCTGCTCTGGCCGTGTCGCTCTGCTCTGGCCTTGTCACTCTGTTCTGGCCTTGTCACTCTGCTCTGGCCTTGTCACTCTGGCCTTGTCACTCTGCTCTGGCCTTGTCACTCTGTTCTGGCCTTGTTGCTCTGCTCTGGCCTTGTCACTCTGTTCTGGCCTTGTCACTCTGCTCTGGCCTTGTCACTCTGCTCTGGCCTTGTTGCTCTGCTCTGGCCTTGTCACTCTGGCCTTGTCACTCTGGCCTTGTCACTCTGCTCTGGCCTTGCTCTGGGTTTGAGCTGTTCTTGTCCAGGCTGGGTCTAGGTCTGGTTTGTCCTGGTCTGTCCTGGGTCAGTTTTGGTCTCATCTGGCCAAGTCTGAGTCAGTCTGGTCTGGGTCAAGTTTGTTCTGGTCTAGCTCTGGTGTGTTCTGGTCTGTCCTGGGTCAGGTTTGTTCTCATCTAGCTAAGTTTGGGTCAATCTGGTCTGGTCTGGGCCAGGTTTGTTCCAGTCCGGGTCTGGGTCATATTTATTGTGGTCCAGCCTTGGTCTGGTTTGTTTTAGGTCTGGCCTTGGTCTGGTTTGCTCTTGTCTGGTTTGGTTCTGGGTTGGGTTTGCTCTGGTCTGGCCTGGGTCTGGGTCATTTTTGTCTGGCCTGGGTCTGCAAGTTTTCTGGCCTGATTCGGGTGTGTTCCAGTCTGGACTGGGTCTGGTTTGTTCTGGTATGGGTCTGGTTCTAGTGTGGTCAGGTCTTGCCTGGGTCTGAGTCACTGTTCTGGTCTGGCTTGGGTCTAGTGTGTTCTGGCCTGGACTGAGTCCGTTTATTCTGCTCTGGTCTGGGTCAGTTTGTTCTGGTCTGGTGTGTTCTGGCCTAGCTTGGGTCCGTTTATTCTGCTCTGGTCTGGGTCAGTTTGTTCTAGTCTGGTGTGCTCTGGCCGAGATTGGGTCTATTTATTCCGCTCTGGTCTGAGTCAGTTTGTTCTGGTCTGGTGTGTTCTGGCCTGGCCTGGGTCCATTTATTCTGCTCTGCTCTGGGTCAGTTTGTTCTGGTCTGGGTCTGCTTTGTTATTGTTTGGCTCTGTTCTGTTTGTTGTCTGGGTCTGGGTCTTTTCCTTCTAACATAGGTGTCGGATCCAGGCTTGGTTTGCTCTGTTCTGTTCTGAAGTGGTCAAGCCAAGGTATGGTCCAGCCTGGCCTGTTTTGTCTCGTCTCCTTGACCAGGCTTGCGCATGTGGCACTTAAATGTGCTTATGAACAGCAGCCTTTTCCCAAAGTTGACTGACTGGAAAACATGTTTACGCATTCTCTCTCTGTTTTGTTAATTTCAGCCTGTCTCATGAAAGAGACAGCCCACAGCTCTGTGTTCCTTCAGCTTCTTGTGTTCTTGCCTTGGTATCTTCACTTCATCTTTCTACACTGTAGGCATCTTCATGCTTACACAGTACTTTAGTACTTACAGAAATAATGTCCGCATTCTCTTCTGTGTCAGCCACAGGGTCAATGACGTCAATCTCCTCCGACAGGATTTCTGGCACGCTTGCCTTGCTCCTGCTCACAGACACACCAAGACATCTTGTAAACATGGAACTAGACCACAACATGAAAAAAAAGATGAAAAAAAAAGATTCAAAACGACACCCACACCAAAATAGAAAAATGGAAAACGAAACAAAAACTATAACAACGGTACTTGCCATTCCACAGTCTTATGCTGAATCTGATGGTGTTTATTTATGTTAATGGTATTTCACTCACTTGTTCCGTGAAATGTTGTCTCCCCTGTTGTTTATTTATTTTAATGGTATTTCACTCACTTGTTCCGTGAAATGTTGTCTCCCCTGCTGTTTATTTATTTTAATGGTATTTCACTCACTTGTTCCGTGAAATGTTGTCTCCCCTGCCCCATACCACCCTCACCCCCACCCACCCCAAGTCTAACAAGACTAAAAGCAGAATGATCTTTTAAAGAAAAGGACAACAACAACAAAAGCTGCCCCGAAACAGTCCTACGTTTTCTTCTTGTCATCCTTGGAGGGCATATCGGAACTGATGGCGGTGTGAGCGTCCGTCTGGGTTGCATCATCCTCAAAGTCATCCTCTGAGTCCACTGGTGTTGGAGGGAAGACCTCGTCAAACCACTGGTTCCAGATGTCACGCACCCACTCCCTCTCATCGGCGCTTTTGCTGAAATCAAAGACAGCCTCACAGTGTAGTATGCTGCTGACGTTATGTGCAACCATATAGTATAGGTGTTTTGCTAAAATCATATGTAGCCTTAGAGTACAGAATGTTGCTGAAATCATATACAGTTTTACATTGCAGTATGCTGCTGAAATCATATACAGCCTTACATTACAGTATGCTGCTGAAACCCTATACAGCTTTACATTATAGTGTGTCACTGAAATCATATACAGCTTTACATTATAGTATGCTGCTGAAATCCTATACAGCTTTACATTACAGTATGCTGCTGAAATCCTATACAGCTTTATGTTATAGTATGCTGCTGAAATCATATACAGCTTTACATTATAGTGTGTCACTGAAATCATATACAGCTTTACATTATAGTGTGTCACTGAAATCATATACAGCTTTACATTATAGTATGCTGCTGAAATCATATACCGCTTTACATTATGGT
>JABMCL010000782.1:7500-47500 GCA_018857735.1 Alviniconcha marisindica | reverse complement strand
TTTCAACCCATGGTTGAGTGAACAACTGCTGGTGAGGTTTGTGTCTTACTTAGAGATAAAGAACTAAGGCTCTAGAGAAATGTACTGCACCTATTACGACCAAACACGACCATAAAGAACAATTAAAAACACAAGTGCTTTCGACCCATGGTTGAGTGAACAACTGCTGGTGAGGCTGACAAGATAGAACAGCTCTAGAGAAATGTACTCACCTATACGACGACACACAAAGAACAATTAAAAACACAAGCGCTTTCGACCCATGGTCTTCGTCTGGTGTAGAAGAGAGAAACAAAACCTGTAGTCAACTTACTTCTTGGGCAGGATGACGTAGCTGCGTCCGGCCAGCAAAGCCTTCTCCGCCGGAGTCAGCTCATCCTCTGTCAGAAACACCGCGCAGCGTTCATCACTGATAAGCAACCATTTTTTGCACATTTTATTGATACTGTATAATTTTACACAGTGTGATGATTTATTTTAGGTTGTTTGTTCTTGCTTTTATGTTGTTGTTGTTGGGTGTTTTTCATTATGTGCGAGATGACACTGTAATTTCCCATAATGGGATGAATGAAGTATTCTGTATGCATCTGCTGCCAGAGTCAATCTTACTGTCAGGTTAAACAGATGCTGCTGGTTCTGTTTGTCTACCACAAAATTGCTCCAAATTTATTTTTGTCTTTTGCTTCGTTTTTTGTATTTTTTGTATGAGTGCTCATGTACTGTTTGTATATATATGTATTCTCTATCTTTGTTGATCTTTTTTTCCCCCTCCTCATTATAAACCGAGAAAGGTTCCATATTCCAACAAATTCCAGTTATTAATAACATTTTGTCTCTTGTCTTTCCTACCTTTTCCACAACTGCATTATTCTGTACCATAAAAACAAGGGGGGGTTGTGGGGGATGGAGTCTAGTGGTAAGTCCTTGCCTCGCCATTTTCAGTCTTGTTCTCAGTTTGCTGTCGCCGTTTCTGACAAGAGATCCGTCAGTTACCGTTACCTTTCTTTGGTGTGTGCGAGATGCGCAAGATGTCGACGTGAGTCATCCTGTCCTCCACTGGTTGCTGCTGAGGCTGCTGCACCACGTAACGCAAATGTGCGCAGCGCCATGTAACAGAGGTAGAAAATACAGTTATAATCATCGCTGCTTTTGCTGCTTAACTTACGATTCATAGTTCTATTGTGATTCTTGCTTCTTCTTGGTTTAAACAAAGTTTATTTACATTCATGAAAATATGGACAACCAAAATCATTGTATGAGCATTAAACAAGCTAGGCTTATAGTAAATGCTACAAACTATTTAAACCAAAATTAATTCATTTTGCAACAACGGGTATGTATGTTTATATTAAACAACATGAAAACAACGACAAAAATCAATCAAAAATCAACAGAGAGAGAGAGAATGCAAACCAACTTTTTTCAAACCAGATTACACTTATGGTGTGTCACATACCAAAAGCCACAAGGGTAAAATATAATTATACCCTGGCTAATTCACTGACAGGCGATGTAAGACAAACAGCCTGTCAGTACATGGAAATGATGCACACTGAATCAATAATAATAAAAATGTACATTTATCATGTGCTCTTCAACACCCTGAGTACTCACATACGACATATTAACCTAAATATGATATTCTATACACATGTAGAGCATAGTCCTACCAAAACAATTTACATAAAGTATTATACAGAAACACACACACACACACACACACACACACACACACACACACACACACACACTTTCACACCAGCAACGACACACACACACAGAACACATCATACAACACAACATCTTAATGGCAAAGCAAGCATCACCATCACACACACACACACACACACACACACACCATCTTAATGCACAAAGGCAAGCACTCAACCAATCCACACCACACACACACACACACACACACACACACACACACCATCTTAATGCACAAAGGCAAGCACTCAACCAATCCCTACCCTGTACGAGTCCTCCATGGTGGCCAGTTCATCCTCCGCATCCTGCAAACGCCGCTGTCGCTTGGCCTTCTCAATCAGCTGGCGCTGTTCTCGGATCTGAAGCAGCAAGTCAGCCATGCTTACACAGGCCTCATAAAGCCAGGGACAGTGACTGCTCTTTTATTTGCTCTGTGTGTCAAAGATTTTGCAATGACAGGGAAGAAATGTACAATGAAGTAAAAATCTGATGATGAGCTGAGCAGAGTCATATCTGTTTACCATGCCATTTCAAGAAAAAACATTCCAGTTTGAGCATTCCTGATATTCTAGAGCAAAGGGCTGTAATCTGCCAGGGTGTGTGTGTGTGTGTGTGTGTGTGTGTGTGTGTGTGTGTGTGTGTGTGTGTGTGTGTGTGTGTGTGTGCATGTGTGTGCGTGCATGCATGTGCATGCATGTGAGTGTGCGTGCATGTGCATATGCATGTGTGTGCGTGTGTGTAGCTCACTCCTCCCTCTCTCTCTCTCTCTCTCTCTCTCTCTCTCTCTCTCTCTCTCTCTCTCTCTGGCATGTGAGGCAGGGATTGGTGGTTGGGGGGTGGGGCTGGGGGGGGGGGGGGGGTTTCATTTTCACATAAAACTGTCAGTCTAGATTCACATATGTATCCCTTGTTCAGAATCAAACTGTTGGTGGTGGTGGGGGTGGGGGGGGGGGGAGGTGCATGATGGAGGGGAGGGGGACAACTCACCTCCTCCATGGCTGCGTTGAAATCGAGAGGCACCATCAGGGTGTCATCCAGGTCCGCCAGCAGGCGAGGCAACGACCGAGTTCGCCTGAAACCACGAAACATGCCTTTAAACCACAGTCCTGGACCCAATACACCGCAATAAACCCTGAGATGCTGCACAGCAAGCCCCAACCCAAGCAACAACAACAAACCCTGACTTGATATCCAAGCCCTGATGAAATAGACCGCAAGGAAGCAAAAGCCCAAGAAACCAGAAGATGTGATAATCTAATAAACCACAAGAAACCATGACTTCATACACAACAAGCCACGAGCTAACAAACTGCAAGCCCCGACCCAATAAATCGCCACAAACCCTGACCCAGTAAAGCAAAAGCGCTGACCCAGTAAAGCACAAGCGCCGACTCAATAAAGCCCAACGAGCATGGCTGACCTTGACACACAAGCCCTGGGCCAGCAGATCCACAAGCACTGACCTTGGAGGGGGGAAGAAGACAGGGGCAAACAGTGTGTCATCATAGGGACCGAGAATCTTCTCCTTTTTGGTCTCTTCCGCCTCAGTGACGGGGGAGGATGGGGGTGGCGCCGTCTTCTCACGACTGGGGCTCCTGATGGTTATCCCCCTTGGCATGTCTTTGGCTGCCTTGGGGTCTGTTCATGTCACAGCACAGTACACAGATCAAGCACATGAGAGACACAGAGAGAGACAGTGAGACAGACAGACAGAACAGACAGACAGAGAAGAGAGAGAGAGTGTGTGTGTGTGTGTGTGTGTGTTTGTGTGTGTGTGTGTGTGTGTGTGTGTGTGTGTGTGTGTGGTGTGTGTGTGTGCGTGCATGCATGCGTGTGTGCGTGTGTGCATGTGTGTGTGTGTGTGAGTGAGAGAGAGAGAGAGGTGTGTGTGTGTGGACAGAGAGAGAGAGTACAAAACTGTTAGGCATTTTCATGTAACGCACCTCATTGACAAAATTTGTACACGCACACACACAACCACACACACACACACACAGATGCACATACACACACCACACATACCACCACCACTCCCCCCACACACACACACACACAAAGCAAGCAGCCCTCACCTGGCTCCTCCACAGGTGTGGGTGGTGGGGTGATGAGCAGCCGATAGGTGTGAACGTCCAGGACCTTGTCACGGATCAGCTCCTCTCTGCGGATCTCCATCTTCATCAGCTGGGTCAGGTCCTCGCAGGACTGGTGCTGCCGCCCCAGGAGTCTGCAGCAGCAACACAATATGTACAGGTGCCATGTACTTTGATCAGCCCGGTTTACCCTTACTGGCAGATTCTGTAAGATGCACCTCTGGTGGAGTTTATGTACCTTGTGTTTACACGCATGCCAGGTGAGAGTTACTGTAGGTGACTCAGGTCTTTGTTGTTGCACTTATGTTACATATTTCGAGCGCTAATTAACTCCCTTGTGTGTAGGTCCTGTAAGGTTTGAACGAAACGCCTGTACAGGCTGAATGACCACTGGCAAACATCTGAATGAAACACCTTGTGAGGTCTGAACAAAACACACACCTTAAGATCTGAATGAACCACCTGTAAAAGATCTAAATAAAGAATCTGTAAACTCCGAAATAAAAAAAAAGGTATAAGATCTGAGCAATATATCTCAAATATTTGCGTGTGTGTTTTCACATGAATACTGTATTTAACACATGACCTACTACTGCACCAGTTGTCTGATCCTGATCCGTACACCTGTATTGTATGCTGTTTCACACAGGACCTACCTCTGCACCAGTTGCCCAACCCATACACCTGTATTGTCCAAAAGACCTACCTCTACACCAGTTGTCTAAGCCTGACTCATACACCTGCGTTGTCCACAGGACCTACCTAGGCCCGACCCAGACACCTGCATTGTCCACAGGACCTACCTAAGCCCGACCCAGACACCTGCATTGTCCACAGGACCTACCTAAGCCGACCCAGACACCTGCATTGTCCACAGGACCTACCTAAGCCCCCGACCCAGACACCTGCATTGTCCACAGGACCTACCTAAGCCGACCCAGACACCTGCATTGTCCACAGGACCTACCTAAGCCTCACCCAGACACCTGCATTGTCCACAGGACCTACCTAAGCCCGACCCAGACACCTGCATTGTCCACAGGACCTACCTAAGCCCGACCCAGACACCTGCATTGTCCACAGGACCTACCTAAGCCCGACCCAGACACCTGCATTGTCCACAGGACCTACCTGCGACCCAGACACCTGCATTGTCCAAGGACCTACCTAAGCCCGACCCAGACACCTGCATTGTCCACAGGACCTACCTACCCGGACCTACCTAAAAGCCCGACCCAGACACCTGCATTGTCCACAGGACCTACCTAAGCCCGACCCAGACACCTGCATTGTCCACAGGACCTACCTAAGCCTGACCCAGCACCTGCATTGTCCACAGGACCTACCTAAGCCTGACCCAGACACCTGCATTGTCCACAGGACCTACCTCTGCACCAGCTCTCTGTTTTCAATCTCCTCCGGACTCTCCTCCTCCTCCTCCTCTTCACTCTCGCTCTCAGGCTCCACCGGGGCGTGCAGCACCAGACGGCCAAACTCGTCCACCTCCCCAGACTGGTACTGCGGGAAGAGCAGCTGCCGCACTTTGGCCGGTGCCACTTCCATCTTGGGGGGCGCTGGGGCCCAGTAGACCCGAGACTCGTCCGTGCTGGGAACCAGGCGCTGCCCATCCACCGAGATTTCCTCCTGAGAAAGCTGTGGACATGGGTGCTGCTGAATGAGAAATGAGGAAAGGCGCGAGCAAAACCGAAAACTTGCTACAAGGAATCACTCGCGTTTTGCTTTGCTCAGAAAAATTACAGTTGGTGAGCAGCTCACTTCTATACTTGCTTTATGTGCTTGCAACACTGCTCTTCCAAAACTAAGCCCCTCAAGTAGAAAGGAAGCAGGTCTTTCATTATGGTTACAGGAAAGTATCTGATACGTGAAAATGTTTACAAAAATGCTGCAGCACTTACAAATAAAATGGACTCCTTGTATGCCCAAAATAAGCAATAGTAGTCTTAAGCAGGAAGTGTGTGTCTGTGTGTGTGTGGGGGGTGGGGGTGGGGTGTTCCTTGTGGTAAGATTCACAGATTCACTGTGGTCTTTTATCACGGTGGTCTCTCATCAGGGTATTTCATTATCTGGTCTTTCATCAGAGTGGTCTTTCCTCAGGGGTGGTCTTTCATCAGAGTGGTCTTTCCTTAGGGGTGGTCTTTCATCAGAGTGGTCTTTCCTTAGGGTTGGTCTTTCACCAGAGTGGTCTTTCCTTAGGGGTGGTCTTTCATCAGAGTGGTCTTTCATCAGGGGTGGTCTTTCATCAGAGTGGTCTTTCATCAGGGGTGGTCTTTCATCAGAACGGTCTTTCCTCATGGGTGATCTTTCACTAGAGTGGTCTTTCCTTAGGGTTGGTCTTTCATCAGAGTGGTCTCTCCTTAGGGGTGGTCTTTCATCAGAGTGGTCTTTCCTCAGGGGTGGTCTTCCATCAGAATGGTCTCTCATCAGAGGGGTCTCTCATATGACTGGTCTTTCAACAGAGTGGTCTAAAATCAAGGTGGTCTTACTTCAAGAGTTCTGCCAAACTCTTGTCTCCCAAAAAACATAATTTTGGTACCATCCAACTGCCAGTGGGACACCAACACTGCCCAGTGACACAGACAACTCACTGCTTTTTCTGCCTTTGCCTTCCACCCTTCCAGAGTGTTGTCCCCTGACACGCTCTTGTTGGCTTCGTCCACGATGCGCTGGGCAGCAGCAGCCACCGGGTCTCTCGCTGTAAGACTGCTGGTTGCTGACTTCACCGCTTCCGCTGTATCCTCCAGGCTCTGCAGAGTCTCCTCCTCAAACTGACACACATCAATCAATCAATCAATCAATCAATCAACAGCCTATCAGTCAGTCAGTCCACCAACCAGTCAGCCAGTCAGTCAACCACCAGGTCCGTTACTGTTGTTACAGTTGGACTGATGGTTGCTGAGTCCTCTATCTCTGCAAAGCAAAGCAGTGTGTCTCCTCCTGTCACTGACACATGTATGTTAATCACTCGATCAGTCAATCCATATAAGTCAGTCAGTCAGTCAACCACCAGTCTGTTACTGTTGTACTGATGTCTCCAGAGTCTTCTGTCTCTGCAGAGCAAAGCAGTGTGTCTCCTTTAAGCAGTAGTCGTCCTCCTCAACACTACACACATCAATAATCAGTCAGTCAGTCAGTCAACCCATAAACCAGTCAACCACCAGGTCAAATCCACAAACACAAACAAAAACAGGACAGTCCCACCAACTGGACTGCAGACACAAACAAAAACAGGACAGTCCCACCAACTGGACTGCAGACACAAACAAAAACCTGACAGTCTTGCCAACTGGACTGCAGACACAAACAAAAACCTGACAGTCTTGCCCAACTGGACTGCAGACACAAACAAAAACCCTGGACAGTCTCACCAACTGAACTGGCAGACACAAACAAAAACCTGACAGTCTCACCAACTGGACTGCAGACACAAACAAAAACAGGACAGTCTCACCAACTGGACTGCAGACACAAACAAAAACACGACAGTCTCGCCAACTGGACTGCAGACACAAACAAAAACCCAGTTGCCAACGTCTGCACCAACTGGACTGCAGACACAAACAAAAACCAACAGTCTTGCCAACTGGACTGCAGACACAAACAAAAACCCGACAGTCTTGCCAACTGGACTGCAGACACAAACAAAAACCCAACAGTCTCGCCAACTGGTCTGCAGACACAAACAAAAACCCAACAGTCTTGCCAGCTGGACTGCAGACACCAACAAAACCCAACAGTCTCGCCAACTGCACTGCAGACACCAACAAAAACCCAACAGTCTCACCAACTGCACTGCAGACACCAACAAAAACCTGACAGTCACACCAACTGGACTGCAGACACAAACAAAAACACGACAGTCTCACCAACTGGACTGCAGACACAAACAAAAACCCAACAGTCTCGCCAGCTGCACTGCAGACACAAACAAAAACCCGACAGTCTTGCCAACTGGACTGCAGACGCAAACAAAAAACTCGACAGTCTTGCCAACTGGACTGCAGACACAAACAAAAACCAACAGTCTTGCCAACTGGACTGCAGACACAAACAAAAACCCAACAGTCTTGCCAACTGGACTGCAGACACCAACAAAAACCCAACAGTCTCCCAACTGCTGCAGACACAACAAAAACCTGACAGTCATGCCAGCTGGACTGCAGACACAAACAAAACCCAACAGTCTCACCAACTGCACTGCAGACACAACAAAAACCCAACAGTCTCACCAACTGGACAGCAGACACAAGATCTTACCCTGTATGGCTGGTCAGGGAAGACGCCACGGTAAAGGTCAGGGGCATGGTACTTGCGCCCTATGTGGCGGAACTCGTGCGGCAGCTGGAGCTCGGAGGTCATCTTGCAGAAGTGGTGGATATTGCGAGTGGGTGGTTCAGGGGCCTTGGTGGATGACTCGCTCTTGCCCTGAAGGTCAACACAAAGCATAAGGCATGTGACGCCCGCTGAAGGGTTAGTTCGGATACAACAGAGAGAAAGGGCACCAAGAAACGGAGAAAAGCAAAGCAACAAGAAGCTTAATACAGGTTCTAAAAATAAAATATAATCCAAAAAAAGGGGGAGGGGGGGAAACCTGGTTCAAATCAAAACTCCAAGACAGAAGTGCAAATTTCCTCCCCACTCATCCCCCAGCACCGCAAGAACATCTTCCAACTATCATTTCTCCCTCATGCTAATACACACACACACACACACACACACACACACACACACACACCACACACACACACATATGCATGCTCACACACATATACCACACACACACACACACACACACACACATGTGTATGCATGCACACAAGCACACAGGCACGCATGCACAGACACAAATGCACGCATGCATGCACGCATACATGCATGCACGCACACACACACACACACACACACACACACCTGGTGACCAAGTCCTGTGGGAGCCCAGGTGGACAGGAAGGACACGGAGGTGCTGTTGACCATCGGGCGGTCACCTGTGACAGGACCAGGAATGCCCCGCGTGTGAAAGTCCAGGGACTCCCCCATCACGCTCACCAGCTCCTCATAAGTTGCTTCTGTTGGCGCCATCAGGTCCTGCCATGCCTTCACACACAGACAGAACAACAGTACAGTTCAAAATCATTGTCAGGAACACACACACACATACACACACACACACAACACACACACACACATACACACACACACACACACACACACACACACACACACACACACACACACACACACACACACATATACACACACACACACACACACTTGCACATACACACACAATGCACACACACACACACACACACACACACACACACACACACACACACACACACACACACACACACACCTGCTGGATGTTGAGGTGATCCTCCATCTCCACATCCTCGTCCTCATCCTGTTTCATCACACCAGCTGTATCCTCCTCAACAGGGGGCGGCACTTGGTCCACAGTCTGATCAACGTGCAATGCCCAGCACAGGAGCAGTGTCACAGTAGGCAACTTACACGACATCTCAGACAACAGCTTAGTCAAAGATCTAGTCAACAGCTTGGAAAACGTTGTTAACAGCTCAGACAAAAGCTGCTGTGAAAACCATCTCATTATCCTGGAAGTTTTTAACTTACAATAGGACGCTCCAAGAAGCACCAAGGTCCACAGCAGCGAAAAGAATCAGGGAGTGAGAAAACAAAGCAAACACAGACCTGATCCAACACAAAAAGCAAAAAACTAAAATAATTTTTAAAAAATGACACAGACATGATAAAAAATATTTAAAAAATCACACACCAGCTTCAAATAAATAAACTAAATAAAACACACAAACCTGCGATAAAAACAAGATTTTTTAAAAAGCACATACCTGATCAAAAACAAAAACAAAAAAACACAGACCTGGTCCACAAAAAAAAGAAAAAGAAAAGACTTGCTCAAATAAAAACAAAAACAAAAACATAGAAGATTTGATTTTAAAAAAACACCAAAAAAAAACCACAGACATGCTAAAAATCACACACTCAAAAACAAACAAAAACACAGACATGCTAAAAGTCACACACACAAAAATAAACAAAAACACAGACATGCTAAAAGTCACACACACAAAAACAATGAAAAACACAGACATGCTAAAAATCACACACACAAAAACACCCCCAAAAAACAGACATGCTAAAAGTCACACACACACACAAAAACAACAACACAGACATGCTAAAAGTCACACACACAAAAACAAACAAAAACACAGACATGCTAAAAGTCACACACACAAAAACAAACAAAAACACAGACATGCTAAAAAATCACACACACAAAAACAAACAAAAACACATACATGCTAAAAAAACACACAAAAACAAACAAAAACACAAACATGCTAAAAAAACACACCCACAAAAACACAGACCTGATCAACACTGATGTCAGTGGTGGCTGCCAGCGTATCACCTGTCTTCCCTGTCCGCGTTGACAGTGCTGAAAACACAGAATGAAACATCAATGAGCTAAACTCCCAACAACAACAAAACAAAAAACGCAATGCTACTGGTCACACAACATCAGCTTACACATGTCTGTGTCATCCAACATAACGCTACGTCTGAACTTACACGTGTCTGCGTCATCCAACATCATGCTATATCTGAACTTACACCTGGCCGTGTCATCCAACATCACACTATGTCTGAACTTACACACGTCTGTGTCATCCAACATCATGCTATGTCTAAAAAGGCAGACTACAATGATAAGGAACACCTTGTTAACTTTCCCTTCCCCATGCCTGTTTATACATAATATAGTTCTGTTCACTGGATGTTATAATCCAATTGCCAATAAACTAGCCCGCTTCCTCTCTTTGTTATTCATTTTCAAGTAATTAAGAAAATAAGATACAGAACACTCACAAGTCTGCCTATCAACAGGCTTACTACACACTTGATTTTTCTCACAACACCAGAAAATCCCAGGTTTTTCAAAGCATCATGCAGCAGCATTCATTAACAGTTAACAAGAGTCCTGAGCTATTCTCCTTCAAGCTCCTTCACAGGGTCAACAAAGAGTCCTGAGCTATTTTCCTTCATGCTCCTTCACAGGGTCAACAAAGAATCCTGAGCTATTCTCCTTCATGCTCCTTCACATGGTCAACAAAGAGTCCTGAGCTATTCTCCTTCATGCTCCTTCACAGGGTCAACAAAGAGTCCTGAGCTATTCTCCTTCATGCTCCTTCACATGGTCAACAAAGAGTCCTGAGCTATTCTCCTTCATGCTCCTTCACATGGTCAACAAAGAGTCCTGAGCTATTCTCCTTCATGCTCCTTCACAGGGTCAACAAAGAGTCCTGAGCTATTCTCCTTCATGCTCCTTCACATGGTCAACAAAGAGTCCTGAGCTATTCTCTTTCATGCTCCTTCACAGGGTCAACAAAGAGTCCTGAGCTATTCTCCTTCATGCTCCTTCACAGGGTCAACAAAGAGTCCTGAGCTATTCTCCTTCATGCTCATTCACAGGGTCAACAAAGAGTCCTGAGCTATTCTCCTTCATGCTCATTCACAGGGTCAACAAAGAGTCCTGAGCTATTCTCCTTCATGCTCCTTCACAGGGTCATCAAAGAGTCCTGAGCTATTCTCCTTCATGCTCCTTCACAGGGTCAACAAAGAATCCTGAGCTATTCTCCTTCATGCTCCTTCACATGGTCAACAAAGAATCCTGAGCTATTCTCCTTCATGCTCCTTCACAGGGTCAACAAAGAGTCCTGAGCTATTCTCCTTCATGCTCATTCACATGGTCATCAAAGAGTCCTGAGCTATTCTCCTTCATGCTCATTCACATGGTCATCAAAGAGTCCTGAGCTATTCTCCTTCATGCTCCTTCACATGGTCAGCAAAGAGTCCTGAGCTATTCTCCTTCATGCTCATTCACAAGGCCACCATGCTTGAAAACAAACATCAAAATGCAAAAACCAAAACAATCAAAGTGCACAGGTAAAAGACAACAATAGCAAAAACAGGAAAGCCTGGCAAGTCTTTCACAAAACTTAACAGTAAGGCCGACGGGAAAACCTTCTTCTGTTTTTTGACCGCCTGGGGATCTTCTGTTTGGGCACAGCTGCAAGCATACAGGTCCACCATCATTTTTGATCACCTTCATTTTTTTCCAAATACTCTCCCTACTTTTTAATGGCATCAGTTTTGACTGAAGCAGTTTACCATGCTGGCCTGCAAATAAAACAGGTCATCCTGTTCATTGTTGCAGCTGACTGATGCAGATTCTTGTCTCGAGTGCCGGTGGAATATAAAAATGAATGACTTCCAAAACATGCAAGACTGTGTATTCAACAGTGAATCCGATATGTGTTTGCGATTTCTCATCTCAGTTGCATCCACACAGCGGATATTGTTTTTGGGGGTCATGCTTGAAAAAAACGTGATGGTTCTGTTCGGTGGAATGTAAATATTGAGATGTGCTTGACATGTGTTTGTGATTTCTCATATCAGATAAGTCCACACAGCACATAATTATTGTTTTAGGGGTTCACGCTTGAAAAAAACATGATGTCATCTGGTTGTTGGATGTATTTCTTTTTCCAAAAAATTTGACATACATTGTTTTCTGCTCCACACTGCTATCTTCCTCCACCTCAAGTCCCTGTTTGTTATAGTCGATCATAATACTTGCATGTGCAGATGCCTGTGTGTATGCACTCAGAATAGTCTCTCTGGACAAGACTTTGCACGGTATAAATACTCCCTCCAGTTATTATTACTATAGCTCCTAGCACATAAAAGGTTAAAAGGAACGCTAATATGACAACACAAAACATTTTGTTGGATTAACTTAGTGTTCCTTTTTAACCTTTTACGTGTTTGGATCTTGCTTCACAATGCCAGCAGTCATCCTCGCTTCAGATCTGTTGTTACACCATCATTATGCATTTGACAACTCACTCACCATCCACGTCCCCGGGTTCTGCCTCCTCTGGGATCAGTGCTGGGATGTGCACCTCCCGCTGCGACTCTGCTCAACCCAGACAGAGACCTGTCAGTGTCAGTGTCTTGGCATAGCCTCAGCATGGCGTACAGACAAACCAAATAAGACCCTGTTGCACCCATTTCAAAGAAAGACACCATGATGTCCACTGGGACAGTCTTTTTAATTGGGGGGGTGGGGTGTGAAGGGGGAGCAGCATGTGTTTCCCACCATGTCATTGATTTGTTTTCTTTTTGCCCATAAAGCAAACATTGAAATACAGCAAACGAAAAACACTTCACTTGCTATGCACCTCTCTATAAAACTATACCAAGTATGAACACTAAACACAATGAAAGGGACGGACACTCTGAAACTTAAAGTACAAAAACAAAAAGAGAGCACTTGCATCAATCAATACATGACATTAGACTTGAAACAGAAAGAGAAAGAGTAACTACTGTTAAAAATAAGATGAAATAAAGAGGAGGGAGTAGTGATAATTTCTGTGTGTGTGTGTGTGTGTGTGTGTGTTTGTGTGTGTGTGCACACGAGCACACGTGTGCGCATGTGTGTAAGTGTGTGTGTGTGTGTGTTGCATGTGTGTGCATGCGTGCATGCATGCATATGAGTGTGTTTTTCTTTGTTTTTCTTTTTTACATTGAATTTTAGTCATACCGTTGTTCTTGTTGTTTATTGCACTTTTTTCCAATTAAAACAGTATTGTCATGAATGATACATAACACAGAACGGTACTGTATAACCACAGTATCAACCAAGGGACTGTCAACAAATGGTAACCCAAACAGCTGCCTAGCAACACAAGCAGGCGGTCCAAGCACAACACTGATCTACTATCAGCTGATGGAGCTAGCCAATGGCAGCTTAGCAGCCTTTCTTGTATGTTTTTTGTCTTATCCATCTGTCCATTCATGTTTGGCTTTTAAAAATTACATATGTTTATTCATTCATTTAACTGTTACTTTTTTTCTTCTCCAAAATATACTCATACACTTTCATATCTAGTAGCTTTTCAAATGCTGAAAAAAACTCATTTCTTCATTTGTTTAACTGTCATTGATTCAGTTCTTTGTTCATTTTTCAAACATTCAGAAACTTTTATTTGTTCATTTATTCATTAATTGCTTGTTTGTGTATTCTTTGATTTATGCATACAGTTATCTAAATTTTTCAAACATTATGAAACTTATATATTTTTATTTGTTTTGTTTATTTATTCATTTTACTAATATTTTTCTTTGATGAATATATAAATTCACTTAATTGGTCTTTTTTTAAAGGTTCAGGAACCTTTATTTATCCCTCTGCTTATTTAGTTACTTGTGTATATACACTAAGTCATTTATTTTGTAGTTTTTCCAAGGCTGAGAAGCCTTCATTTATGCTTTTGTTTGTTCCTTCATTTGCTTGTATATCTAGTCTTTATTTTATGCATGCATTTAACTGGTCATTTTTCCAAGGTTGAGAAACCTTTGCACTGCATGCTAGTGCTAGGTCAATGAGACAAGTAACACTCAGGTAAAAGCTATATGGCAAAAAAAAATTTTTTTTTTTAAATGGCACTAGCATAAGATCACTTCATACATTTTCACATCATGAGCTCTCTAGTCTGTTCAGGTGAGTCTGATGGTATAAAAGGAAGGGGAGACAAGACCTGGTAGTTGAACAGGAAAGGGAGGTCAGACAAAGTAGCTGAGCAGGAAAGGGAGGTCAGACAAAGTAGCTGAGCAGGAAAGGGAGGTCAGACTGAAAAGGCAATATCCTTGTGTCTGCTTTCCTACCATCCAGGTGATCGGAGGGAGTTAGCACCCCAGACAAGCGGTCGTCGCCTGTGGGTGAAGTGGGTGATGATCGCATGTCGTCCCCATCCGCCAGATACCCCTCCCCTGTGTCATTTACTGTTAGGGACACACCAAAAGCACACTGCATGCTGAGCACTACCACTAGCAGCAACAACATTGGCAAACATGAATGACACACAGCAGATCATGATGTTACTAATAACAACATGCAGACATAGGGCATGCCAAATGTGGAGTAAACGAAACTTGATGACAACAGCTATGGCTGATCCAGAAAGTCGTGAAGGCAGTGAGATCAGTTCTGTTGAGCTCAGCACCTCTTGAGTCAAACACTGACAGTAAAAAAATCAACTAAATGCACACACACACACACACACACACACACACACACACACACACACACACACACACACACACACACACACACACACACACACACACACACACACACACACACACACACACACAAAGTCATGCTCTTTGTCTGTCTGCCTGCCTGCCTGCCTGCCTGCCTGCCTGTCTGTCTGTCTGTCTGTCTGTCTGTCTGTCTGTCTCTCTGTCTCTATCACATGCACACACACGCATGTACGCACACACACACACACAAACACACACACAGTCACACACACACACACAGTCACACGCAGAAAGACCATGAAAACAATGTTAAAAATTAGCATCTTAAATGTTAAGGACAAACAAAAAGCATAACAAAAACAAAAGAGCATGGTAATGGGAGAGGGGTAAGATTCTTCAGAGCTGCCTCCTATACCTTAAACATCCACAACAAAAACAGGCAGAAAACATCAAAGACAAAACAGCAACAGAAAAACAATGAGAATAAAACATCGTTAACAAAATAGTGCCAACAAAAGATCAGAAACGAGACAACAATCACAAAACATCAACCACAAAATACTGATAACACTGCACGACTCTTACACAATGCAAATCTTTCCACAGGCACACATTTTCATGCACACACACACACACACACACACACACACACACACACAGACGCACACACACACACACACGCACAGATACACGCACACAGACGCACACACACACACACACACACACACACGCACAGATGCACGCACACGCACGCACACACACGCACACACACACACACACGCGCACACACACACACAGACACACACACACGCACAACACACATACATATACATCACATAATCAGTG
Source organism: Alviniconcha marisindica (assembly GCA_018857735.1). Taxonomy (NCBI): domain Eukaryota; kingdom Metazoa; phylum Mollusca; class Gastropoda; family Provannidae; genus Alviniconcha; species Alviniconcha marisindica. The sequence goes on along the minus strand of JABMCL010000782.1, from coordinate 31,679 downwards.
ACATGAATTAGTGGTAAAACATCCCCCCCCCACCCCACCCCCCATATGCCAACAAACAAGCACCAATAATGAAACACTAAGCACAAACCATCTACTGCAGCACTTGAGGTTTCAAGACAAACAAGTCACAACATCATGCATTTAGAAGCTGAACACAAACTGTGATGACAACATCAAAACACACAACAGGTTCAGAAGAATGCTGATTTCAACTAAACAACACAAAACAATGCAGCTTTTCACTACAAGCACCTTTCTCAAGAGACAAACAAACGGATAATACAAACAGTACAATGGAGGAAATTTGACAGTTTTGCTCGTGGTTAATGGAAAAGTTAGCTGCAGGGTGACAACAACAGAACTAGAGAAGAAAAACTGAACACAAAGAAAAGAAAGTTTTAACACAATATTTAAATGCCGTTCATTCAGTCACATATCTGAGAAGCTGTCATGAAGTGGAATAGTGAAGATACATGGCCAAAGCACCAGACAATGGAGAAGTCTAGCATTACACATGCAGCAGACAGCGAATGTTTCATTCAGTCATGCAATATATAGCTAAACCAATACAACATCACCCAAACACATAACCATTAAAAAGAATGCTAATTCAATATGGCAATACAAAACAGGCACACATTTTCAGGGTAATCCCTTTTTCAAGGCTGCAAAACAACAGTCAAACAACAGTTAATCCATTTAACTGATTTTTAGCTATTGTCTTATCACTTTGAAAAAGAGGTTACCCCAAAATGTTGCGCATATTTTAACTGTTTTGTTGCTTTGAAAAAGGGACTTATCCCAAAAATTTGCATGTTTTGTGCTAGCAAATTAAATTAGCATTCTTTTGAATTTGAGCTGTTTACATATTTACAAAATTAACAGTCATCCTGGTTTTCAGATTTTTTTTTCAATGCAAGATGACTTCATGCACCACTGCTGTCTGGTTATACCCAGGTTAGACAGTACGGTACCAGACAGAGCAATGAGGCTTTATATACCACTTCATTCTAGCGATACATGCTAAATGCAGCAAACAGTAATTGTGCATTGTCCAGGCATGCAGTACTAGACAATGCAACATGACTTGTATACCAACGAAGCCAAGACTTGAACTGTAGTCATCATTGAAAGACACTGTGGGAACTTAAAACACAAAAAGCAGAACAAAAAGATTTTTAAATTCATTATTTTATTTTTCTTTATTATTTTTTTCAGAACAGTTTGTCATTACAGTAAATAAACAAGAAAAGAAAACACTCAGCTTACTAATGCTCAGGATAGAAATAATAATCTAATTAGTTTTAAGTTTAAAAAAAATATCTTCTGTTACCTTTAAATGAGTCAAGGTCATCAAAGTTGGTATAAATGTGAGAAATTAGCTACAGATTATTAGTATTACTTTGCAGTTTCAAATGTCTCTTTTTTCTTTCTTTTTTTCTCTTTTTTTTAAACTCACAAACAATACCACAACAAGTGATTTCAAATTCTGTCTTCTTACCCTCCCCCTCCCCCCCACCCCCCTCACTCCCACACTCTCCTCATTACATCCCTTCTATGCACCTGTAAATGTGTGCATATGCATGCGTGTGTGTGCAGGTGTGGGTGTGGGGTGTGAGGAATACAGTTTCATGACTATATGATTATTCTCTTTGAGGTTTTACTGCCTACATTTTTGTTGCTCTTGCACAGAGCGGTGTGTTCACCCTTGTTGGTGAAATACAGCGCTATAGAAATGACCGCTATTGTTATTATCGTTTGCATCGCATCTAAAAAACAAAACAAAAAAAGTTTTAAAAGGTATGTCAAGGCAGAAATGACCGCTGTTGTTATCATTTGCGTCACGTCTAAAAACTAAAAATAAAGTTTTAAAAGGTATGTCAAGGCAGGAAACATATAAGTTACGTTTATTATCATGTCCATGTTTCTGACAATCACACAAAGCTTATTTTTTTGACTGGAGAAAAAAAAACTGTCAAAGCAAAATAGAAAAGATTTTCAGTTTTAAAAGCCAAACATTGCTGTGGCTTTGAATGTCAGACATAATCATTCAGACTGACATGAAAATGTGAAGCTCAACAGAGGTTATCAGCATAATCTTTCTTTGAATATTGCACTTACGTCTCTGAGAAACATCAATTACTTCCCTTAGGTACAAGCCAAAGTGTTGAAATGCATAGTGTGTTTGTTACTTTGCCGATGTAGGCAGCAACACCTTACAAAGTTTAAACTTGACTGGATAAGAACTCACTGAATTACATTTTTTGGGGATAGTTACGATGCCCCTGTGACCTTCATACGGGGTCAAGGTCATCAAAATGGTGACGAAAGTGTGACATTCAATGGACTTTTATCATCAAGCGAAGTTTAAAAGAGCTGGCCAAGAGTACAGAGCCAGCAGGGACAAAAGCAGCGGCTACTAACCTGGTGGAAGTTCAGGAGTACCAACGGAACCGGAGTCATCTGAAACATACCAGGTACAACTTTCTCTGATGAATGGGTGCAACAAAAACAAACAGTAACACATCCACAACACACGATAACACAAACAACAGCTCAGAACGAAACAATCAACAAACGGCAGCACAAACGGTATAGGCTTCTTCCATCATCACTTTGTTAAAGACCGTACTGTGATTTTGAGCCTTTTCATTTTAAACTGTCTGTGGCATTTTGTGTATAGCTGTGGCAGGTGTTTGCCATGTACTTGGTTCATTCAACATTCCCACTTACACCGACATAATTATGCAAAGCCATTTTCTTAGCTCTGAATGGGCACTGACCCATCTGACGATGACTTGCCTTATGTCACACTGTCAAAGTAGAGAGGGTTCTGCACAGCCAATAACCTGAGGAGCTTTACTGAATCAGAGCATTACGAATAATACTCGATGTGAAAAGCCCAGAGAGTTGCTGCCATGTTAAAGCAGAACAACAGAGGTACATGCTGGTCGATTCTGAGCAAAACCTTAATTTTTTTTAAACATGTTCACCAATGACAAGATATGCCAGCTGCAGTCTAGCAAGGCAAAAAAATACATGCACGTAATGCTGGATTCAGATTTAAATCACTGGGCATTCCACCAGTCAACACAACGCCAAATGGCAGTCATATCGAAAGCTTGTGAGAATGTAACTACGGGAGGTGGGGCTTAGAGCTCAGTGTGAAACCCTCTATGCAGCCACAGCTTTGATAACATAAACAGCAGCTCAGAACACAACAAACAAGAAAACAAAACAAAAGATATTTAAAGCTTACACGTTTCCATTGCTAGCTGGTTAAAGATTCCAACAATTTAGTTCTTAATAACCATAAGTCACTCACTCGTCGGTTGTAATAATCAAAAATAATTTACTCATAGTTCATAATAATCATAAATCATTAACTCATTATTCACAATTACCGTAAGTCACAAATTCATTCACTCCAGACTTCTACAACCTGGTACTGGATGTCAAGCTTCCACACAAACCTCCAGTGGAAAATATTAATGATTAATGAGGTGGTCATCGTTAAGAGAGAGCAAGATCTGCTTGACCTTTCAGACTTACCTCCATCAGAGACGGCGGTACGAAACATCACTCGTTCCATAATCTCCTGAATCTTGCGGTCTGCCTCAGTCATTCTGTACACAGCAAAACACCATTAGCCAGGACATTGTACCAGTGTGTGTGTGTGTGTGTGTGTGTGTGTGTGTGTGTGTGTGTGTGTGTGTGTGTGTGTGTGTGTGTGTGTGTGTGTGTGTGTGTGTGTGTGTGTGTGTGTGTGTGTGTGTGTGTGTGTGTGTGCATGTGTGCATGTGTGCGTGTGTGTGCATGCCTGCATGCCTGTGTATGTGCATGCATTCTGCAAGTCATTCTGTGCACAGCAAAACACCATTAGCCAGGACACTGTACTTGTGTGTGTGTGTGTGTGTGTGTGTGTGCGTGCGTGCGTGCGTGTGTGTGTGTGCGTGTGTGCGTGCGTGCATGCGTGCGTGCGTGTCTGCCTGCATGCCTGCTTATGTGCATACATGCAAGCCTGCGTATATGTAGTTGCTTTCATGTTAAAGATCTTCATAAGACATTATTTACAACATAATATACAAAACATATCATTGGAACAAATGACACTGAACACAATCACATTAACAGCTTCAACAAAGCAGATGCCAGTAAGCAGAGTGCAAGGAACAAACCACAGCTTCACTGGCTCTCCGCTGAATGAAATCAGAATGTACAAAAGCAGGTTGCTCAATACAGCAGCCTCTGCAGCCGTCAAACACAAATCTCTGATGAGAAAAGACCGACTCACACTCCACTGCCAGCCTGTTGCTTGAGAGCAGCTACAATCTCGTCCACAGACCGATCTTTGGGGGCCTGTTCAGCTGCTGTGGTAGCATCAGCATCCCTTGCTGAAGTTTTGCTGGCTGAAAAGACACAAACTCATGTATACCACACACTGTTACACTTAACACTGTGTATCTTTTTAACAACAAGCATCACTTCTTTGAACCAAACCCCCATCCTGCACAGACAGCAAGCCACAGGCGTGTAATACAAGCTGTCTGTGAATAATAAAACATATCTCATTGCCATCATATAAATAATAACCTACATTACTCATTAGAACCCCCCCCCCCAAGTTGCTTTACCATAAGCCTTACCATTTCTGGGGCTGTTAAGCACCATGTTTAAAGTCGCTCTAACTCCAGCAGTCATTGTCTGCTCTCTTCCCACCACCCCTTTCTGAGTATCGTAGATGTGGAAATTAAGGTCTTTCCCCTCTCTCCCAAGGAAAAGCCCACAGATACCAAGCTCTCTTTGATTAAGGTCTGAAGAATAGTCAGAATACAGTTTTGCATGCTTTGCCTATAGCCCAAAACTCATCCTTTGCAATTCTGCCTTCTCAGTTCGTTCAAATTCATTTGGTTTCCCAGCTAAACTTCTCACGTAATGTGACACATAACTTAAGCAGTGAATCAAGACTTCTCACTGGTGATTAGGTGACTTCCGTTCCACCCTGATACAACCTTTGCGGTTAACTGCATGGGCATTAAACGTCCAGGAATTGAATCCAGTCCCACCATTCCCACGTCCTGCATTGTTACAGTCACAACAATACACTGGCAGTCGCCGGCACCAGCAGACACAACCCTATCATAAGCTGCAGGAAAGAAAGGCCAGCGTGGGTGGTGGAGAAAACGGAGTCCCACCTGAGCCCTTGGCGCCGCTCTTGCCACGCTCCGGCCTGCCCTTCTTGCGTGCGCTCTTGTGTCCATCAGCGGAGGAGGGCCCCTTAGTGCTGGCGGAGCTTCTGGCGCTCTTGGATGAGGGCTTGAGGTGGGTCTGGTACAGAGGCTGGGCACCTGCACCGCTGATCCGCTTGGCTTCCTCCAGCAGCTGCTTCACCGACTTGACCTGGGACAGTGATGGTCACGGTGTTTGGGACAGCAACAGTCACAGTGTCTGGGACAGCAACAGTGTCTGGGACAGCAATAGTCAAAATGTCTGGGACAGTCACTCTCACGCAATCAAGGTGTTTGGGACAGCAACAGTCAGGGTGTCCTGGACAGCAACAGTCAGGGTGTCCTGGACAGCAACAGTCGGGGTGTCCTGGACAGCAACAGTTGGGGTGTCCTGGACAGCAACAATCAGGGTGTCCCAGAAAGCAAAAGTCAGGATGTCTGAAAGAGCAATAGTCCAAATGACAGGGGCAGCATCAGTCAGATCATCTGGGACATCAACAGCCTTAATGACTGGGACAGCAACAGCCTTGATGACTGGGACTGCAACCGTTACGGTATTTGGTACAGTAGAGGTCTGAATTTCTAAGACAGCAACAGTCATGGTGAGTTGGGACAGCAACAGGGTGTTTGGAACAGCAACAGTCAGGGTGTCTGAGACAGCAACAAACTCTGCAAGACTGCCAAAATCTGAAACAAGAATGACTGCTAAAGCATTCCTTTGAACCTTTTATACATTTGATTCTGCAAGACTGCATTAAAACAAAACAAAAACTGATGCTATTTTCAACATAATTTCGCAACAGAACAAGACTGTTGGGACAGTTGGGAGAGATAGTGCCAGCACTGCCACTTTAACCATGAATAAACCTCAGAGGAGTACAATTTTTTGTTTGTTTTTGCCAGCACTGCCTCTTTAACTACCAACATACCCCAGGGGAGTCAGTCAATTTGCCAGCGCCAGCTGATTCTGTGGCCACTGCTGTGTCAACCTCCACATCCATCATGGCGATGGCGTCGTCGTATTTGCTGTACACCGCTTCATCAGGCAACATCAGATCTTCACTCAGCAGCGAGGACTGCACGCTGTGCCCACTCTTGGCTCCACTCTGCTCTCTGGGCACTGGATTCAAGGGTCAGAATTAAGCAGCAGTTAGTCTGGGCTGTTGTGTTTCTGTAAAGTCTCTCAGCTTGACAACAGAGCTTCACCCACTGCAGAGCAAGTCTCCCAGCTTGACAACAGAGCTTCACCCACTGCAGAGCAAGTCTCCCAGCTTGACAACAGAGCTTCACCCACTGCAGAGCAAGTCTCCCAGCTTGACAACAGGGCTTCACCCACAGCAGAGAAAGTCTCCCAGCTTGACAACAGGGCTTCACCCACTGCAGAGAAAGTCTCCCAGCTTGACAACAGAGCTTCACCCACTGCAGAGCAAGTCTCCCAGCTTGACAACAGAGCTTCACCCACTGCAGAGCAAGTCTCCCAGCTTGACAACAGAGCTTCACCCACTGCAGAGAAAGTCTCCCAGCTTGACAACAGAGCTTCACCCACTGCAGAGCAAGTCTCCCAGCTTGACAACAGAGCTTCACCCACTGCAGAGAAAGTCTCCCAGCTTGACAACAGAGCTTCACCACTACAGAGAAAGTCTCCCAGCTTGACAACAGAGCTTCACCCACTACAGAGAAAGTCTCTCAGCTTGACAACAGAGCTTCACCCACAGAAAGAGAAAGTCTCCCAGCTTGACAACAGAGCTTCACCCACTACAGAGAAAGTCTCTCAGCTCGACAACAGAGCTTCACCCACTGCAGAGCAAGTCTCCCAGCTTGACAACAGAGCTTCACCCACTACAACTACAGAGTCAAATGTTTACATATCACAATAATAATAATAATGGAATTTTTTAAGCACCTACCCTGCATCACAAAGCACTGAACAATACACCAAGATTTGAGTAACAGACCACAAGAAGCCAATAGCATGTGCAGATGAGACACATCCCTCTTTCACTTGCCAGTTTTGCATTATAGTACAGAATCACTTGACTCAGTGAACTCTCACTCACCATAGGGGCCAGGTTGATCGTACACGTGAGAGAGAAAAGCCTTCAATCGCGCAGGCGCCACCACACTTTTGTCAGACCTTTCTTCAGCGGGTGAACATTCTCTCTCCTGGCAACACATTATTTACCAAGGGACTGAACTAAGAGGTGTTTCACCTACCATCCAACATGCTTGAAAGGCCCCTGCGTGTGGCGTGCATCACAGCTGGTTTGGGAGCTGGCTTAGCTCTCTGCGTCAGGGTCACCCCACCGATGGTTCCAAGGGAAGCCAAAATTGCAGGCTTCTTCGGCTTTTCATCTGGGAAAGGAGTTTCTTCCGGTGCAGGCATGCTTGCTTCCCTTTGCAGGCCATCATCTCCCATGATGTCGTCCAGCTGAAGACGGGGAACGACATTTTCTTGGGCCTGGCTTGCCTGCAGAATCACCAGTCATTTCAAAAGCGTCACTTTTCTTGGAAGAGGTCTACCACAGCATCAAGCTGTTCATACAATGTACTACCTCTCTGATGTTAGAAAGAAAAGCACAATGTGCTTCAAGTTGTGCTTTTCTTGGAAGAGGAAGAGGTTTACCACAGCATCAAGCTGCTCATACTATGTACTTACTACCTTTCTAATGTTAGACAGAAGTACAATGTGCTTCAAGTAGCATCTGCAGACAGGCAGCATGAAGTTACTCAGCTTGTCCGCAAAGTTCATGACATGCTCAAAGCACTGGCAACTGGATCAGTGACATCTTGTACGCTCTCTTGTCCTCTCTCGCTTAAACTACTGTAACTCTTTACTTTCAAAAAGTTCAGAATGCAGCAGCAAGGCTTGTGTGTAAAGCTAAGAAATCTGACCACATCCATCCTATTCTTCAAACTCTGCACTGGCTACCAGTAACACATCGCATTCAATACAAAATTTCAACTATCTACTTCAATTCCATCTCTGGAACAGCCCCTCAGTATCTGTCTGATCTCTTTCAACCTTATACTCCAGCAAGACAGTTACGATCTGCATCTGACACACGAACCTTTGTCACCCCCCGTGTAAACACAAAAACATTTGGTGAAAGGTATTTTTCTTATGCTGGTCCATCTGTCTGGAACAGTTTGCCTCAAACACTCTGCCACTCTGATTCTGCCTCCTCTTTCAAAGCCACCTTCAAGACGCACCTGTTTAATAATTATTTCAAACTGTTTTTCACAGCCCTGCCTATCCCCTCATCTGACGCAGTGTGTGTGTGTGTGTGTGTGGTTAGTGTTATTGTAAAGCACCCTGTGCTGCCACCTTGTGTGGTAGATGGACACTCTAGAAATCCTCAATATTATTATTATTATCTCTCAGCACAGTCAGCTACTATCATTTGCTATGGTAACAGAACCAAATAGGTTTCACTATGACCAGTTCGTTTGGGGGGCTGTTTTCTTCAGTACAGGCAAAATACTCAAAAGAAAGGAGCTGTGTGTTTTGCTCAGTGCTGCAATTATTGCAAGATTAACAAATGAATCCATCAGTGGTGATGCCAACATTGCCACTTAAGACTTTTTAAGAATTTACTGAACAAAATTAACGTATGAAGCGGAAAATATGTGCATTTCCAAACATTTCCACAACCATCTAATGCTGACAAAGAAGAAAAAGAAGAAACAAAATTTGAACAGCTAATGAACCTTAAAAAAATACAAAACTGGTGTGTGAACTGAAATATTACTTGGACAGCTAAATGACAGTTAACAACAGAAGTAAGCAACGTGGTGTTTTACGCCCAGTCAACCAGTACAGTTATGTCAGGGTGATAGTTAACAACAGAAAATTGAGAAAGAGTTGTACAAACTTGCATACCATTTCAATCTCATCCATCATAGCATCGTGGGACTTGGATGAGGCCTTTATAATCACCTTCATACTGTCCACCTCACAGCTGCAAACACATAAACAACTACCATTATCATCTTCATAATGTCCACCTCGCAACCACATGCATGCACACATGCATGCATGCACACACCACACACACACACACACACACACACACACACACACACACACACACACACACACACAGTATCACAACTATAAACAACCAAAAGCAATCCACTACAAAAATAATGATGTGTAGGTGTTTTAAAAAACCTCCTTTGACATAAGTTTAAAGTTCAGCAATTCAACAGAAACTCTAATTAACACAGCATGCCAACAGAGGCATATTTCCTTCACTGCAAAATAAAGTTATGTGCTGACTTTCAACACTGTTTCAACAAAATGTGCCATCTGTTTATCTTGTTCAGACTAAAAACAGTAAAAACAAGAATGAAATAACCAGCTACAGAAACCAAAAAACACAAAAACAGATCAACTCATCCATGCATCAGACAGTCTTTTAAGCCAGGCAAATGAATTCAACATCTTCTCACATTTAAGCCTCCCATGTAACTGCAAAAAATAACTGTCGACCACTCATTCATCCACTGAAATGAAGATAGGCAAGGTTATATAATTCTATCACATAAAAAGCGCAACTTGTCATACTATTGTTGTGTGTGTGGGGTTTTTTTTGTGTGTGTGTTGTTGTTGTTGTTGTTGTTGTTGTTGTTGTTGTTGTTGTTGTTGTTGTTGTTTTGTCCCTAATATGTCAGCCTGACATCTGAGGACATTAAGCCCCATTCACATCACTTACTGTCTTTCATGATACTTTGTCTTCATAAGATTAGACAGGTCTTTGATCAGGTCAGACAGCTGTTTCACCAGATCAGACAGCTGTTTCGTCAAACTAGACATTAACAACTAAAAGAGCATAGTGCAAACAGTGCACAGCTAACAGCAAGCATTCAGACCTCTCTTCCTTTCACCACAAGAGCAGAAAATAAAGTCAATGTGCCACACAAAGCATTCGACAGACCTGGATCATCTGCGACCTGGACAAGGTGCACCTTTGCCTTTAACTAGTTGTAATCTAATGAGACAAGTTACTTCAACCTTAGCATTTATAGCAAGCATCATTAAAAAAAAAAAAACATGCAAACTTCACCAAAACAGCAAAAGTGGGAATAAAATCAAGCAAACATGAATCTGACAACATCCTCAAGGAGGAAGATGGCTCAACAACATTGTGAGGGTCAAAAGGAGGCAACAAAAAATGATGACTCAACAGAGGCAACAAAAAATGATGACTCAATCAAAGAGCAAATTATTTTGTCAAACCTGAAGCATCAGAAGTCAAATCGCATGACTTTATATCCCTAAGCACGGAGTGCAAAATGTGAGGTGGACTCAAATATAATTGCACAGATTACTTTCTTTGACACATTTTTGTCTTGTCTCTGCATCATCATCTCGTACACACCCCCCCCCCCCCCTCTCCACCTACCCCCAACGGTCTATTTCACTCTTCCAAGTTAAACAGTAGTGGGCTGAATGTAGTCTTTTGAGCAATCAGGAAAAACACAAGGGCATCTGCAAACCCTCTGGATGTGCATCATAATACATGATGTTCACTTGGTGGACACACTTTCATCATTGTTCTAAGGGCTGGGTAGAAGTTTGTCACTGTCAACATATATATACAGTCTGTCACCCACAGGAAAGAGTGCAAGCAACCAACCCCTTGACACAAACTGAAGCGTTAAACTTCAGTGTCATATTTAAGATTTGTTTCAGAGATAATTCTGGGGGAAAAACTCACATAAACCTAATAGCCATCATGTTTTAGTTGCTGAGACACTGACTGGTCTCTCAGACTCACAATGACCAATACAATGTAAACATCAAAACTCAGCTCCACTCTACCATTCCTTCTGTGCAGAAGGGCTACGCCCCTGATCTGGGGAGGACTCTTTCCTCATGAGAATAAACCTGTCGGAGAGAGCACTGCATCAATGGATCAGGCATCTGGTGAACTATGTACTGCCCCAGTAAACATGCCGGATCTGATCGCGTCTGATCCGGATCCACTTGGAAGCATTGGCCAGAAATGGGCTCAGTGATTCTTGCACGCTGGCTTGCTTCCAGACTGGATCTGTTTGGCCAAAACCTGACACAGTCAGCCAAAACCAAATCGGATCTGGGCTGGCTTTGCACACTATGATCCGGGCCATCTGTGGAAGAATGCTACTGAGTCTGAAACTGTGAAAAAGGGAAACTGGTAGCGGTCCAGTTGTATTCTGCCAGAACTGGGTCTGATGATTCTTGCAAACTGGCTTGCTTGTGGACCAGATGTGTTTGGCCAAAACCTGACCAGGCCATCCAGACTGGATCTGGGTCAGCTTTACACAATATGATACAGACCTTTGGAAAAGCAGAACTGAATCAGATGGCCACAACCAAAATGCCTCTGAATAAGAGCTGGCATGTTTACAGGGACCCTAACATCTAAGACAGCATTATGTATCTTATATAATATATATTATACATTTCAAGATGCACTGTAGCTGCTGGCACAGTCAAAGGCAATGCACTTAAATGCTGGAAAACACAAAAATTTACCTTTTTGATGTAAGGAGACAGAATAAAGTAGTTAACTTGTCCTGAGGAAGTTTTCTGCACTTAATACCTGGGTTCGTGAAGCTACTATTTGACAGTTGGCATAATTTATATAAAAACATTTGAAAAGAAATTTCCAAGGGCTGGGCAGAGGTGGAGGAAGCAGGAGGGGATGTAGCAATTTGACAAAAAGGATGTCCTCCTTTTTGTCAAATTGCTACATCCCCTCCTGCTTCCTCCGCCCTCTGCCCAGCCCTTGGAAATTTCTTTTCAAATGTTTTTATATAAATTATGCCAACTGACAGACAGACAGACAGACAGACAACATACCTTGATCTGATGGGAATAACACCTACAGAAGAGGTTTTGGGTTTCTTCATATCTGGAAAAAAAATGAACAAAGCACAACATTATCATACTGGCATGTAAGCTACGATATCTCTCAGCAACCAGTCTTCTACTTTAACTGGAATCAGCTGTTAGTGTAAGATTAAAACACCAAACTAAACTCTTGCTCTTGACAAAGTTGGCTGGTCCAACATTGTCCCAAGCTCTTACAACAGAAAACAATGCTGATTTAGAAAAACTCAAAACCTCCCGGATCCCTCACCCTGCTGCATCCAAGAGTGGAACCCTGACCACTGCATTTACACTCCATCACATTAGCCAAATGTCCACAAACTCCCATACATTCCAAGGCAAAAGACTACACCAAGCACTCAGCTTGTGATCACTTCTTTCAGTGCACTGTGTGCTTTTTGTGTTCTTTCAGGCCCAAGCAGTCAGTATTTCGCTCTCAATGCCATCTCTGTGGACAGGCACAAAATAACCATCACTCAAAAAACTGCACAATGCAACAGTGAGTTGATAGACATTGTCTAACCTTCTGTGGTGACAAGTTCCCCCTTGGAGTAGGGAAATTTCCTGGTTCTGGATTGCATGATCATCTTTGCTGCTTCATCCGGGGGGTTGGTTGGAGGCACGTGAGGCAGTAGCAGCATCTGCTCCTGAAATGCACAATATGTCATCATGCTCATTTGTCAGAGGGAAGGGGGTAGGGGGGAGTTAGGGATGGGAGGGACAGAGGGCTCACAAAATCAGACTCTGCCAGAACATCTGTATTGTGCTACAGACACAGTGATACAAAACCAAGAAGAGGTATAAAAAAATATGATTTAAGCTAAAAAGGGATAGCATGAGGTATCACAATATGTATTCACATACACATACACACATTCTTATACAAAAACACACACGCACGCACGCACATACTCAAGGACATGCATTAAACTGCATATAACTTACCTTGGAGATATCTCTTGGTTTGAGGTCATCATGATACACAGGCTGACTTTTACGTTCTGGATGCTTCTTCTCCAATTTTAGCTCTGGCCTCATTTTCCTAAATGAAAATGTATTATTAAGGAATACAATAAGTGGTCACATCATCTTTTTTATTCACAAATACAGTAAGTATGGTATAATTCATAATCAACTAGAAGCGTTGCCTTATGTTTTTCTCTGCTGTTTTTTGTCATTTTGTGTTATTTGTTGCATTTTTGTTATTGTTTAGGGTTTTGTTTGCTTGTTTGGGGGTTGTTGTTTGTTTGTTTGTTTTTGTTTTGTTTGTTTTTGGGGGGCGGGTTGGGGTGGGGGGGTGGGGGGAGGATTGGGGGGGAGGGGGGTTGGAGTATGTGAGGTGGTGGAAGCAGTACTTGGTACTAGATACTTAAGTGAGAAACACTATGTAAAAACTTGATTTTAAACTGTCTTGTATAGTTTTAGTCCATGAAACACTGAAATAACAAAAGCCTTCTCTGGAGGAAAGGAACTGTATGTATCATGCACATATCCTACAATGGACAGTATAATTCACCCACCAAAAATTATACACAAAATACCATGTATTAATATATATATATATATAAAATATAAATATCAAATAATGCACTCTCTCTCTCTCTCTCTCTCTCTCTCTCTCTCTCTCTCTCTCACACACACACACACACACACACACACACACACACACACATGCTAACACATATATTCGCAGCAGAGAGAGAGAGAGAGAGAGAGAGAGAGAGAGACCAGAGGGAGAAGGAGAGAAAATTAAGCGTTCTGAATTATCATACAAGCAAAGCTTTTGATCATCTGTCAGTGTTGCATTCCTCCGTGATTCTTTCTTGGCAGATATTTCACTGAGCGACTTCTGGGCCACATCATGCAGTTCACTCTGCATGGCCAGTTCAAGCTGACGGTTGGTTCCATGTCGCAGCCGTTTGCGACCATCAGCCATACTTGAGAACAAATCTCTGCTGGCCATTTTCAAAGATTTTCCCACTGGAACTCTGCAAAGAAACTTGCAAAAGTTCAATACAATTAAAAGTCCAGTTTACACATTCCCCAGTAATAGTCTGCAGTATACTGTATAAAGATGAAGAAGTTTGTTGTTCTGAAGACTATGTTACATTTTTCAATGATTTTCCACCTTGAATGCTGCAAAAAAAAACTTGCAAAAGTTCAATACAATTAAAAGCCCAGTATACACATTCCCCAGTAATGGTCTACATTATTAAATAAAGACGAAGAAGTTTGTTGTTCTGAAGACTACGTTACACTGATTTACCTGCACAACATATAACACACAATTGTTGGGCAACAAGATCCGAACCTAGATAATGCTTTTTAGGTCGCATTGACACTAACAATTACTGGCTAGACTGTTTACAAAAGCTACCTTATTACACTAAATGATGCGTACGGGTCGGACTGATCTGTGCGACAGGAGACGCTCTGTTCAATATTACCATTCCTACTGCTGTCAAGCAAGCGTATTCCGAACTAGACATTAGGACATTGTCGTTCAGCTTTACCATAACAATTACTAAAAGAACAATTACCTTCTGGTCTCAAAAGTGTGCTGTTAACAGACAAAACATATTTTGCGAAATTTGAAATTTTGCCCGTCCGCCATATTGTTTACGGGTTGACAGGCATAAAATCTCACGAGATTATCGCAATATTGTGGGCTACTGGCTAGTGTTGATACCCCAAACGAATCGTTTTTAAAAACGGATCTTTCAATAATAACAGTGTTTTGGAACAGGATAAAATACCCCAGACTGACGTTATAACATTGCAACTGATTTTTTAATACAGTTTCATCAACTATTTTTAGCAAAATATTGTAAGGGATTACTTCCCTTGCACCATCACAATTTTAACAGCTAAGAGTTCCACACGTAAAGAAACAAGATATTTGTTGAGAGATTGTAAATGATCGACCCCGCTATTGCATACATTTCCTATTGTTAAGCCTGTATTCATTACTTTCCTGCGAAGAGTTGGTTAGGCACAAGGTATCTATTACAATATGAGCATTAATTTCTGCCGGCTCTTTCAACTGGCTCGTTGGTCTAGGGGTATGATTCTCGCTTAGGGTGCGAGAGGTCCCGGGTTCAAATCCCGGACGAGCCCGATCTTTTTTTTTTATTTTCGTTTCGTTTTTTCTTTAAATGGCATATACAGAATACACTACCAAACAATTACAGGAACTAAATTTGATCTACTTAGCTTACAGCTGGTGGAATATTGGCCGGGAGGAGGGGGGGACGGGGATCATGCACATGTTTGCATTGTCTAATAGGTAAAATAAGCGTTCTTTCTGTGTTTTGTGGGGTTTGTTTTTGTTTCAAAACGCTAGCTGTCAAGTTTGTTCAGAGTTTGTTGTTGTTAAGACGAAAGTAAACTATATTTCATCACAACCGGCGAAGATCACAGACAGATATATAATTGGTTTTCGATGCCCAGCCAGCCATGACGGTTACATCAGGGCGAAAACGGAGATCACATTCATCACAATGTACATCATATTTCAATGCACGGTTTCATGAAGAAGGCGGGGGGAAATATGTTACAACTTCATTACGTAGATAACATTTCAGAACCATAGCGCTCACATAATCATTTCAACGACTAGATCACATTTTGTCAGGGTGTGTGATCAAAACGAACATCACTGCATTTCGTCTCAGGTATCACCAAGATGGAGACTGCATTTCATCACACAGTTCATCATGGCAGCAAAGCGACAGGCCATTGGAGGAGAGTGGTGGTTGGGAAGCAGCTCAGTGTTGGGAAGTAAAGTAAGTAAACATGGTGCTTACCGTCCACGGCGGTTGGGAAAGACAAGGCGGTGGTTATTAGGCTCGGGTCTGATTGGGCTTAATTGATGGCAGGCTTGCTTAACACTACTGACTGGCCAACATTAACAGGCAGCGCGTTGTGAATCAAGCTGAGTCTGCTCAAACTGATGGAGGTTTCAGCACTGACCGGCATCTTCCTGAAGAGAATTGTAACCCTATTTTGTCCAGTGGAAACTCTGTCCAAGCCTGTTCATCTATATACGTGTTATTATACGAGATCCAAGCACAGAAAGGTTCAAAAGTCATTTTTGTTTCAGATTTTTTTAATATTTTGTTTTGAATATGTTGTTATACGCTCTCTCTCTCTCTCTCTCTCTCTCTCTCTCTCTCTCTCTCTCTCTCTCTCTCTCTCTCTCTCTCTCTCTCTCTCTCTCTCTAATACGTGTCAATGTAAGATAATCAGTTTACTGGTTGTTCTTATATTGCCGAGGGAGACAGTAAAAAAAAAAAATGCACGGAGTTATATTTATCAAAAATGCTCAGCACATTGTCATAACTATGTCCACAGCTACACGCCATAATTACCGTGCCCACACATCACGTAAATTTGACGTCTCAACGGAAAAGTGCATCGTATACAAAGCAACAAAGAGTTCTTTATTACATTAGTAGTATCATCAAATCCACAGCTTCATCCGAAAAACAAACAAACACAACAACAACAAAAACCAACAACAGAATTTTTCGAGTGCACCTGTTTTTCCTTTAGTTAAAAAAAAAAAAAAAGTGAGAAAAATCAGACAATGGCTCCATCATTCCGACAGATGGCACGAAGATCCCCGGGCCAGATCGTTATCAGCGTGAAGAGTGTCATTAATTACAGGCTTAATTACAGCCCACCTCTCTGGGGGCAGCGCAGGTGATTGGGGGGGCAATCCCAGGTGACTGGAGACGTCTAGACCGCTCTGTCAGTGTTTATTATGGAACGGCGATGAGCGGTGCACGACGCAGCACGTGAAACACGTGTTAGCCATTGCTTCAGTCGTAAGACGGCAAAGAGATAAATACTTGTTTTATTACTTGTGTGGTCGTAGACAGCAGTGACCTGGTACCTGTTAGACCTGTAACTCCCAACAGAATCTCAATACATTGCTGTAGCGTCTCTGACCAAGGGAAGCATCATCACAAAAGACCAAATTTACGCATAGCAAAGCATGCTTTTAACTAAACTCTCTGTCTGTCTGTCTGTCAGTGTCTCTCTGTCTCTGTCTGTCTGTCTCTCTCTCTCTTCCTTCCCCGCCTCCAGTCCCACCCCCCCCACCCCCCCCCCCCCCCCCCTCCCCCCCCCCCTCCAGTAAAGGAAAACTGGGTAGGCCTAGTCTTTTCTGCACAAAAAGTCTTTTCTCCACAGAAAAGTCGACAGTTCAGTTATTGGTTGAATCGTAACTACAGAAGAATGCTGAGCTCTCATAGCAGTCAAATGGAAAACGAGGCTGGCCTGGCCTGGGCACCTCGAAAACAGACCAATCGGCCAACAGACAAAGCACTTTCTTCAGTTCAGGCAGGATTAGGAACGGTCGCTACCCGCCCGTTAAAGTGTCACTCTGATCGAGTCTCTTGCCAAACTGATGGACATGGCAACACTCTTTGTTTGTCGAAGTTCCCGTTCTTCTTTGCGGACTTCGCAACAGTTCCACTGGTTTGAATTCTGACTCACGCGGCCGTGGTCGTGAAGATTTATTGGTCATTTATTTAGTTCTCATCATCGATTCAGACTCATCGGATCTCCTAATAGGCTACATCTGGTCACCTACTTTACCGTAAAGAGTCCAAGTCATTAGAGAACAACAGCTCGCCTGGAAACAAGTATGAAGGTGGAACAGTATGGAACTGCTGTGAGCGGGGATTCGGACTGGCGACGAAAATAAACGGGACGAGGGATCAGGTTCCAACAAAAAGGGTCTTAGCTTAATAACACGACGGCGTGAAGCGTTCTCTGCGCCGGGTCTTAGCTTAATAACAAGACGGTGTGAAGCGTTCTCTGCACCCCGGGCAAAGCGATGACGCCTCGTCTGGACGCGGGCTATTAGAGCGGTAGGTCCATGATCAGAGCCCAATAAAATCAGGCCGTTGTCACGAGGAGGATTAACCCTTTGTTGGGCTGAGAATGCTCCGACATCCGTTTCCTCCCGGTGGTGGACAGCGCGCATCAATACGGTCACTAACGGTGAAACCTCCAACCCTGCCCTGCAGGGCCAAGTTAGAAATGATGGCCGTGACCAGAAAAGCGAGTGTTATATGTGACTGAATATTTCATTCGCGCTTTACCTTCAGTGACACCAAGGGCGGGGAACTCTAAGCATTGGTGCCATTCTCGACAATCCCTTTTGTTGCGCAATAGGATCAGATGGGCGTAATTTTAACGGGTAGTGAAACTCACCAGGAGAGGGGAATTGGGGGGAAGGGGGGGGGGGGGGAACAGAAGGTCGTGTCTGCAAGCTAATAACAATACACTTTGTTTGCTATTTTATTTTTTCGATTCACGTTGGGGTTGTTTGGCTCATCTTCTTAGAGTCAGAGAGAATAAGAAAGACAGAGACAGACAGACAGACACAGAGACAGACAGATACTGAGATAAAGACAGATCCTAACACAGGCAGACAGACTGAGACACAGATCGAGGCAGACAGGACAAGGAGAGAGAGAGAGAGAGAGAGAGAGAGAGAGAGAGAGAGAGAGAGAGAGAGAGAGAGAGAGAGAGAGAGAACTCAGAACCTTATTACACAAGGAGAGAGAAAGAGATAATAATAATAATAATAATAATAATAATAATAATAATAATAATGATAATAATAATAATACTTTATTACACAGGGATAAAGATTTAAGCACGTGTCGGCTTTTTTGCAAATCTGTCCCTGATGACAAACACAGCAACACTCAATACATCAAACAAGAATTCAATTAATACGCTGAGAGAGAAGAAAAACGACTTAAAAACAAAACAAAAACTATTTCTGTCTAAAACATCACATCATACGAACAGCGCAATAATAAAGCAAAGTAAGACCAATTCAAAACAATGTTTTAGGAGAGAGAGAGAGAGAGAGAGAGAGAGAGAGAGAGAGAGAGAGAGAGAGAGAGAGAGAGAGAGAGAGAGAGAGAGAGAGAGAGAGAGAGAGAGGATTACAAAAACATATTAACGAATAAAGGAAAAGCGACAGAATAATGACTATCTCACTATCTACGTATAAAACAAGATCACATCTAACAGGATTGGAAGCTAAGCATGGGCATTATACACACCTAACCAAAATCAAAGCACATCACACATACCAACAATCATATATATGCAAACATTAAATTTGAATTTAAAAAGAGAGAGAGAGAGAGAGAGAGGGAGAGGAGAGAGAGAGAGAGAGAGAGGGAGAGAGAGGAGAAGGGGAAAGGGGAAAGCGAGAGCGGGGGGGGGGGGGGGGGAGAGACCGACCCAAAAAGAAAGAGAGAAGAGGGGGATGCACCCTAGGATCGTTCAGAAAAGTAACCAGCCGCGTGGATCGTGCTGCCCGCCCCCCCCCCCCCTTCCCCCGCTAAAGCTGAGAAACCTGGTTTCACCTGTCGAAATGTGAGTGTGTGTGTTCGGCGGGGGGAGGGGGGCGTATGAGAATGCTATTTGCCTAGTCAGGTTTATTGCATACTGCGGTAGCCCAGGCGTTCAAATGGCGTGTGATAAGCAAAATACGAATAAGTATGAACATTTACGTTGGAAAGAATCCGAATTCAATCATACAGCAATTAACTCCGTCATGAAGACTATTATTATGTCTGTCAGTTTGCTGCTGACTTCACCCGTGCTTTTCACTGGGACTGGAACCAGCGGCCTCTGTTTTCTCATGGTCTTAACGTCAGCTGACTAGACCCGCTCCGTCCAGGGCTTTCAACCCGTGTCACTTCAATGCTGGCGAACCACTGAGTAGCTTCTTAAAATGGATTGGGTAACAGGCCGTCTGCGAATCATATCGCTGTTTGACACGGTTACGTCGGACCGCCCGCTGAAAATGAATCCGAGTATGTGAGATTAACTTCGTCCCCGTCTGTATTAATACCGCTTGTATGGCTGGCTCACAGTGTTCACCATGATGTCATCATCCACCTGCTAGGCTGCCCGTCGGCGACCACGTCTTTCGTTATTACACTTGACAACACTCCGATGTTCTGTTTATGATGCTCTTTGTGATGATGTCAAGTTCTTTGTTGCCCCATATTGCGACTGGAAGAGGAATAAAAAGCACAACCGCGGAGTGTCTCCCACAGGACTGGTGTCTGGCACGTGCTTCTCGCTCGTCACCTGTCGCTGCCAGGGTGGTCATGCGTGCCCAGACGATACAACTTGGCGTGGTGCGTCTCTTAACCCGTTCACTGCCATGCTTGCCGCGCCATCACTCAGAAAACGACCGATAAAAGTGTCAAATTTGAAGAATGATGATGAAGTGATGCTTAATGTCCTCAGATGTCAGTTGACATATTAGGGACAAGTTGTGACCAACGCCGAAGCACGGTTCAATAATTCTTTACGTCCACAAAAACCAGAAGGCTCGTTAGGACGGACAGCTCAGGACGGCCACCTCGAATCTCACACAGCTCCTGAACTAGGACAAATTTGAAACCATTAAGGCTTTTTTTTTTTATGAGCACGTAAAAGGATTTCTATCAGAATGCACAGTACTGAAAGTAGATTTGTTACAGGACCGTCAAATACAGTTTGTGTCACTTTTCAGCCCGGAAATTTTACAGGCTGTGGCAGTGAAGGGGTTAAGGCGCTGGTGCACGACCCGTTTTGGCCACCGTATGGCTCAGGAGGACCTACCGAACCTGGTTTCAAAAGGATCGCGTGTGTCAGCCGTTTTGGCCTAGCGGTAAGGCGTTAGGCTGGTAAGCGGAGGGACCTCTCGGTTCGATACCGCTTCGGCTCTCCTTTCTCTTCAAAAAGGTTGTGGTTTGCGGACACTGTCTTGTGACTTTGTCCATCACTTCCTACTGAAACATTAAAATGGCTCTCACCGCTGCCCATCTTAATGCAGGAATCATTCTGGTGGTGACAGTGTAGCGATAGGTATATAATCTCCCTCAAGCACCTTCCTCCAAACTCTGCCGGCTTTAGTTACGCTTTGGAAGTATGTCGTAAACCAGTGCTAGGTGTTTGCCCCAGGCCAACGCGCCGGCTTCTCCTTATCCGCTCCCAGCATCGACATATTTTCACACTCAGCTAGTCATTCAAGCACAGACATCCGGTGTCTCCCCCTTCCCCCCCCCCCCCCCAAAAAAAAGGGGGGGGGGGAGGAGAGAAAAGAAAAAAGACGAAAAGAAATCTCTTCGTGGCACTTGTGTCCTCTGCTTGCCCTCCGCTTCAGTCGCAGCAGATTTTTTTTTTTTTTAAATTGAACAGCGTGGGTACGTGGTAATCACCACGTGATCGTTATCCCGCCAGCTCAGTCCATTGAGAAACAGCGGCGCAGGGCGGATTTTACTGTAACAATGGCAGGTGCGCGCGCGCGAGCCCACAGAGCTGCTAGCAAAGCATGGAGCACTTGCGACAAGTGATTATTTCCCCTTGCGTTCCGCAGCTTTGCTGACCTCCGATATTATTATAGTCGACTGATGTGTCCTGACGATAGGGGTAAGTTAGTGAAGGGTCACCGAGTCGGGGTTAGGGTGGGCAGAGGGGAGGCGGGGAGGGTGTGGTGGTGGGGGGGGGACTTCATAGTAGACTCGATTTACCTTCCGGTTTTCAAATACCCTGTTGGGGTTTTAAAAATTTCCATCCCAAGTCTTTTCTTTTTTTTTTTTTTCTCTCCTGCTTTCTTTTCTTCTTTCTGTTTTTTTCGTGCTCTGTTTTGTTAATTTTTTTAATTTCTTTCTCATGGGCCGTGATGGTATCTTTTTGGTCTGATGATTTGTTCATTTTGGTGTAATTCAGCGTAACGTTTCATTGTACTTCATGTTTTTACGTGGAGACAAAACAAAATGTGTCTCGAACCAACCAGAATAAATTCTATGACATGGGAAGGGCTGAGTGTGGCGTCTCCTCTAGCGAAATCGCATCCTCATCACCTCCTCAACTAAGACAGACTTTTTTTTTTCTCTCTCAGTTTTGTGCACTTGTAAGTAAGTAATTAAGTAAACATGGTGCTTAACGTCCACAGAAACCGCAAGGTTTATTTGGGACGGGGAGAAGGGGGGGGGGGGGTATGGAGGTGGGAGAAGAGGGAGATCTATATACCTATCGCTACCTGCCCACCACCAGAATGATTCCTGCATTAAATTTTGGGGGATGGGCCATTTTTTTTTTAAGGAAATGATGGACAAAGCACAAGACAGGGCCCAAACAAACCACAACCTTTTTGAAGAGAAAGGAGAGCCGAAGCGGTATCGAACCGAGGTCCTTCTGCTTACGAGCCTAATGCCTTACCGCTAGGCCAAACCGGCTCACGTGCACTTGTCAAAGGCTCATACCTTAAATACTCCATTCACCTGTTCCCGCGTCAGGTGTAGGCGGCGAGAAGTGACAGGTAAAATCTCTCGCACCTGCCTTGGACGAGTTGGGCACAAAACACTCGGATGAATGAGATGATCTGGAGGGGAGGTAACCATAATCCAACTTTAGGCCTGCGCTGCTGTAACTGCCCTTGAAAACTTCCATAAGTTACCAAGGTTGTCGCCGCCTCAGTGTTGCTTTGGGTGGGTGGGTGGGTGGGGGGGGGGGGGAGATGGTAGCCAGCAATAGCTCGGTTGGTTTAAGCAAAGTTTATTTACGTTCATGAAAATATGGAAAATCAAAATCATTGCATGAGCATTAAACAAGTTAAGCTTATAGTAAACGTTCACAAGCATAATTTTCAAATTCCTTTTGCAACAAAGGGGATGTTTATGTTCTGAAACCCCAAAAACAAAACCCGTCCCCAGAGAGAGAGAAAAGAGAGAAAAAGAGAAAAGAGAGAGAAAAAGAGAGAGATCGTTTAATTTAATCCTTGGGGTTTTCCTTGGGCTTGTTTAAAAAGCTTGTTTTCCCCCGGAAGGGGACTAGAGGGGACCGGACCCAGATCGTAAATGTGCAACATCAGGACATCTTGAAATCTAGACATATACACCATCGCGCGGTTCCCCTGCCACAGGCTCAGGGTTCGATCCTCGCTCCGCGCTGCATTCTGTCGCCCTGTCGTATTCACGGGGTAAGGATTCCACCCGATTAATCCTTCCATCGATGCTCAACATGCCTGAGGCCTTCCCCCCCCCCCCCCCCCCCCCCCCCCCCCCCCCCCCCCCCCCCCCAACCTCTCCGGAGGCTGCCCAGCTAGAGCGAAGAAAACTTGAGTGTATGTAATTCGACTGAGCGAGTGGATGGTAAAGCCAGTTCGTTAATGATGATAAAATAGGCGTGAGCCGCTTGGGCCTAGCGGTATAAGGCGTCAGACCGGTGAGTGGACGATGTCGGTTCGATCCCCCCCCCCCCCCCCCCCCCCCCCCACCCACCCCCTTCGGCTCTCTCCTTACTCTTCAAAAGTTGTGGTTCCTGGATACTGTCTTGTGACTTTGCCCCTCACAATAAGTGAAACATTAAAACAGTTCTTGTGGTTACTCGTGTTAATGCAGAAATCACTCTGGTGGTGATGTTGTAGCCGTGAAGTATAGCCGTGATTTCGGTCCCCGCCAGTACCTCTCCGGAAACAACTCGGTCGGCATCAAACAAGTCTAACGAACGAACTATGATGACATGATAATAATCATAATGATTAGTAGTATTGGTATACCGATATAATCATCATCATCAACTGCAGGATATTCAATTAGTTCGCGTCGGCAGCAAGGCCCAAAAGAAGATGGTTTAGCTGCGATAGCAAGGGTTCAAAGCTCTGAAATATTTTTCTGATTTAGAGTTCTTATACAGGCAGTTGCGACCTCTTTTATTATAACGGCAACCTTTTTCGTCCTTCCCCCCCCCTTTTTTCCTTCTTCTTCTTTTTCCCCCTCAAGGTTTTGCTGACTCGGAGATAAACGATACAGCGACCCCAACCACCTTGACCTACTTAACAACACAAAGGGGGCAACAATTCAGTTGTAGGGGCAGGTGTTTCCGAAGATTGACTAAAAGTCCCGGCTGCAGCCCTCTTGCTGAATGAAAACTTGCCGATCGGAGAGAAAACTCCACTCGGCTTTCACAACACAGAACCTGGGTTTTTACATCGCACGCAAAGCCGACACAACCCCCCTCTCACCCACGATCACCCCTCT
>JABMCL010001102.1:382500-386277 GCA_018857735.1 Alviniconcha marisindica | reverse complement strand
ATCTCCTGGACGAGGTAAGGCCATACGTGTGTATACACAGAGAGCGGACCAAGAAAATCTTTGCCCGAGTTCAGGAGCTGTGTGAGAGCCGAGTCGAGGTGGTCGTCCTGGGCTCCCCGTCCTAACGAGCCTGATGGTTTCCGTGGACGTAAAGCAATATTGAACCATGCTCACGCACTGGTAAGTAAGTAAGTAAGTAAACATGGTGCTTAACGTCCACAGAAACCATGAGACTTATTAGGGATGGGGACACACGCATTGGTCGGTAGGTAGGTAGGTAGGTAGGTAGGTAGGTAGGTAGTGTTGCTTAATGTCCTCAGATGTCGGTTGACACATTAGGGACAAGCTGAGACCAATGCCGAAGCATGGTTCAGTATAGCTTTACGTCCACGGGAACCAGAAAAGGCTCGTTAGGACGGACAGCCCGGGACGGCCACCTCGACTCTCACACAGCTCCTGAACTATGACAGGCATTGGGTAGGTAGGTAGGTAGTGTTGCTTAATGTCCTCAGATGTCGGTTGACACATTAGGGACAAGCTGAGACCAATGCCGAAGCATGGTTCAGTATGCTTACGTCCACGGGAACCAAAAAAGGCTCGTTAGGACGGACAGCCCGGGACGGCCACCTCGACTCTCACCCAGCTCCTAAACTATGACAGGCATTGGTTAGTGTGTTTTTTAAATGTCCCAAAATCGGGCCCTTAACAAGCAACAAAAAGCCGAACCCCCTTTTGGTTTCCCGTATACCCTTTAGCCACGGCCAGAAAGGGCCGTCGTAGCGACAGGACAGGGGGAGGTCGACTGGACTGGCCAGTCCACCCTGGCTGCCGGGCACAGCTGTTGCATAAGCGGTCAGTCCACTCGGCGAGGCGAGGCGAGGGCGACCTCTGGCCCAGTGACCTCTGGTCAGGGTGTTGCACTCTCCCCAGCAAAGACCACCGGCTCGCCCGCCATTCCGCCCGGATCTGCCGCCGCTCTACTCGGCGCGAGGCGATCCGGAGTGTCGTAATAAAGGCGTCGTCACGGAGAGAGACAAGAGAGAGTGAATTTCTATTCGGTGACACTGTGACCCCCCGGGGGGGGGAGGGGGAGGGGGGCAGGACGTCCACCTCGACTTTCACACAGCTCCTGAGCGCTGCCACCACTCTGTTGGGCGCCCTTTCTGTTTTCAAGCCCCAGTGTTTGACGTGTACCCAAGATCGAGAGTGCTTTTTTTGTTTTTATTTTTATTTTATATATATAAGGTGGGCTTGGGGGTGGTGGTGGGGGGGGACAGAGAAGAAAAAAAAATAATTATACTTTATATATTTATATATATATATATAACAGTGTCACCGAATAGAAATTCACTCTCTCTGTCTAAGTAAGCCGGTTTGGCCTAGCGGCAAGGCATGGCTCAGGAGCTGTGTGAGAGTCGAGGTGGACGTCCTGGGCTGTCCGTCCTAACGAGCCTTTTCTGGTTTCCGTGGACGTAAAGCTATACTGAACCATGCTTCGGCATTGGTCACACAACTTGTCCCTAATATGTCAACTGACATCTGAGGACATAAAGCATCACTTCATCATCATAGCGGCAAGGCGTTGGGCTGGTAACGATTACCTCGGTTCGAAACCGCTTCGGCTCTCCTTTCTCTTCAAAAGGTTGTGGCCTGTGGACACGGTCTTGTGACTTTGTCCCTCACAAATTAATGAAACATTAAAATGGCCCGTCTTAATGCAGGAGTCATTCCGGTGGTGACAGTGTAGCGATAGGTATAATTACAATCTCCCTCTTCCCCCCCACCTCCGTACCCCCTCCCGCCTCCTTCTCCCCGTCCCTAATAAGTTATGGTTTCTGTGGACGTTAAGCGCCATGTTTACTTTATTGTAACAGTCTCTCTCGTCTTGGCACTAGTCTCACCGTATAATATATATATATATATATATATATATATATATATATATATTGCGAAATATATATTATATATATTCATTATCTTAACTAGCTGCGAAATTATTATTTATATTTATTTTTCTCGTCTGATCTTGACACTAGCCTATTCTTGATACCGGTCTCATCTGATCTTGACACTAGCCTATTCTTGATACCAGTCTCATCTGATCTTGACACTAGCCTATTCTTGATACCGGTCTCATCTGATCTTGACACTAGCCTATTCTTGATACCAGTCTCATCTGATCTTGACACTAGCCTATTCTTGATACCAGTCTCATCTGATCTTGACACATCTTGACACTAGCCTCGTCGGGACACCCGTCTGGACGCCGGTCTCGTCACGACACCAGTCTCTTGACACCATACCAGTGTTGATACTGGGTCAGTCTCATCACATCACCAGTCTTCTCTTGTCACCACACACCACCAGTCTTCTCTCGTCACCACACACCACCAGTCTTCTCTCGTCACCACACACCACCAGTCTTCTCTCGTCACCACACACCACCCCCCCCCCCAGTCTTCTCTTGTCACCACACACCACCAGTCTTCTCTTGTCACCACACACCACCAGTCTTCTCTTGTCACCAGTCTCGTCGTGACATCACTATCGGGTCTTCACCGCAGTCTCGTCACAACAACGTCCTCGGCAATCCTCTCTCTCCCACCCACCCACCCTCTTTTTTGTTTGTTTTGTTTTTGTTTTGTTTTTGCTGTTGCGCCATTCACGATGTTGCTGAAACTAGATAGTTTCGCTCGAGGTGTTGTGTTCGGGCTAACAGCCGTTCCCAAGTCGCCGACAAGCATTGCTTTGTTTGCTGTTCACCATTCATACGCCTTGTAACGATGCTGACACGGCTGATGGCCTGGAGGTGTCCTGTTCGGCTATCAGCGGTTCCTTGGTTCCCGTGTCGCCGGCAGTCGTTGTTGTTCGTGTTTTGCATCATTCATAACGTCACTGAAAACAGCTGACAGCCTGGAGGTGTCACGTTCGGCTACCCCCCTCCCACCCCACACCTCCCCCCCACCAGCCCCCCCCCCCCCCCCCCCCTCCCCTTCC
The DNA here is from genome assembly GCA_018857735.1 of Alviniconcha marisindica. Taxonomy (NCBI): domain Eukaryota; kingdom Metazoa; phylum Mollusca; class Gastropoda; family Provannidae; genus Alviniconcha; species Alviniconcha marisindica. The sequence goes on along the minus strand of JABMCL010001102.1, from coordinate 383,280 downwards.
CTACTGTAATGCCTTCCGACCGAGTAAGATGTAATAATATATATACACATACAGGTCCATGGCTGTACCTCGGAGAGTTTACAATTTGTCTCTAATATGTCAGCCCGACATCTGAGGACAATGGACGTTAAGCTCGTCCCATCATCGTGTCTCACGGCTCACAGCAGCTGTGTGGCGAAAGTCGAGGCGGCCGTCCTGGGCTCCCCCGCCCTTAATAAGCTTTAACATAGTCTCTGTGGACGTTAAAGCAACATTTGAAAATATCTCTCTGCCTCTGTCTGTCTGTCCGTCTGTCTGCCTGCCTCTCTCCTGCGTCCGGAGAAAAAAACGTATCTCTGGATTTCGACTGCGGCATCGGGCTTGCCAGGTCTGGGCCCCGCCGCGTGACCTCCATGGACCATTCCCAATGAATATTCACGAGGTGAGGTCACCAAGGTAACCGAGACTAACCGAAAGCGAGGCTTTATAGGGATGTAGTAGGCTACATGAACAGTGAAGACGACGAAACTTCGGCATATTTCGCACACCCGCAGCCTCGCTTTCGATGTGACCCCGCTGTGACAGTTTACTTAGAATGGTCCATTCACACACACACACACACACACACACACAACACACACACACACACACACACACACACACGCAAGCACGCACAACTTCGACCTTCCCAGTCCATTCACCTTCGTTGCTGCTTTTTAACATCTTCTCCCTACTTAGCCCAGACTAAAGAACCCTACGGTTTCTGTGGACGTAAAGCACCACTGAACCTGCAATAACATG
>JABMCL010001102.1:367500-377500 GCA_018857735.1 Alviniconcha marisindica | reverse complement strand
TGATGATAATTATGTCCGGCGGTGGTAAACTGTCAGGTGTTGAAATGTCCCAGTGGTAAACTAGAGGTGAAATGTCCCGGTGGTAAATTGTCAGGTGGTGAAATGTCCCGGTGGTAAATTGTCGGGTGGTGAAATGTCCCGGTGGTAAACTGTCAGGTGGTGAAATGTCCCGGTGGTAAACTGCGGGTGGGAAATGTCCCGGTGGTAAACTGTCGGGTGGCGAAATGTCCCGGTGGTAAACTGCCGGGTGGCGAAATGTCCCGGTGGTAAACTGTCGGGTGGCGAAATGTCCCGGTCGAAAACTGTCGGGTGGTGAAACGTCCCGGTGGTAAACTGTCAGGTGGTAAACAAACAAAGCAACCAAGTCCGGTGAATTGTCCGGTGCTGAACTGTCCGGTGACGAACTGTCCTACACCCTCTATATACCCCCAACACTCGAGACTCACCCAGACAACAACGGCCCGCACCCGATACCCGTGCCTTTGTCCGACCCCCCTGGGCCGGGTGAAACAGAGAAGCAATAACACAACGGTGATAGCTCCTCTTACACGGCCGCCTGCCTGGCTCATCCGCTTTGTCTAGCACGCTCTGCAGTTCCCATTTCTCCAAAACTGTTCGCACAAAGTCCTAGACCTACCCTCCGAAGCTACCCTTTGGAGAAAACGTCCTGCCCTGTTTCCTATGTCAACCACTCAAGCTTTTTTTCTGCTTCCCTCTCTTAAAAATCTCCGGTGTCATTGCGAGAGAGAAAGGCAGGTCATTGCGAGAGAGAAAGGCAGGGGGGGGGGGGGGGGGGGGGGGGTTTAAAGAGGGAGAAAAGGACAACAGGGAGAGAGACAAGTGTGTGTGTGTGTGTGCCTGTGTAAAGGGGAAAGAAAAGGGACGAGAAAATTGGGGGGGGGGGTTTAAAAGGCAGTGACAACCAGTTACCAGTTTACAACGACTGCGGTTTGTTTGGCCTGTCAACACTTGACCACTCCACTGGTGGTGGTAAGGCGTGGAGGGGGGAGTGGTTAAGTGTAAAGCGTATCACGTCGTGGAGGGGGGAGTGGTTAAGTGTAAAGCGTATCACGTGCTATCTATAAATAGCTCTCTGGTTCCCGTGTGTCCGGTCTGGCCCAACTTCTACAGCAGCAATTCACACACACACACACACACACACACACAGAGCAGTATATAACAGCATATCTCCTTGTACAAAGTGACGGCACTCCATTTAAACGTGCACACGCACTTACTTGAAACGCCCCCCCCCCCCCCCCAACACACACACACACACAGAGCAGAAGCAGACCAGCTTACAAACCGTAACAGCAGTACTAGCAGTAGGCCAAGGAAGACGAGGTCATCAAACACAAGAAAGGAAGGCGATAATTTCCAGGCGGAGGGGGAAATTTCATGCCGGAGCCTTTTCTCCAATCCCATTAGAGCGTGAGTGGGTTTCAATAATTCAATCCAGCCCCGGGCTGGTGCTCTTCATCAACTGGCCCGCTGTCGGGACTACCAAGATAAACAGAGAATAAAACGATGGCGCGCGTGGATGTGTCAGTGTGTGTCTGTGTGTGTGCGCGCGCACATCAGTGTGTGCCCCTATATGCATACGTGTGTGTACATGTACATCTAGCTAGGTAAATGTGTGTGTGTGTGTACTTTTGATGCGTAGTGGTTGTTTTTTTTTGTTTTTTCCCCAACACACACACACAACAACACACACAAATTTTTTATATATATATATATTATATAATTAAAATATTATATATATAATATAAACAAATTTTAGTGTGTTACACCTTACGTGTGTGGACGGTGTACTCTGTAAAAAAAAAAGGGCGGGGGGTTTGGGCTGGGTTGGTGGAAACGGGCCCGGTTCACCAGGGGCCAAGGCGGCCCCCCAAAAAAATTCAAAGGTTCACAAGTGTTTGCCCCCAAAATAGGAGGGAGTCTTAATAATAATAATAAAATAAAAAGGTTTTAAGCGCCCATCTCCCCACAAGGGACCGGGGCTTTACAATAACACTAACCCACACACACACACACACACACACCAAACCCACACACACACACACACACGTCGAACGAGGGGATGGGCAGGGTTGAAAACAGTTTAGAAATAATTATTAAACAGGTCGTCTTGAGGGCGGCTTTGAAAGAGGAGGTAGAATCAGAGTGGCGGAGTGTTTGAGGCAAATTGTTCCAGACAGATGGGCCAGCATAAGAAAAAGATCTTTCACCAAATGTTTTTCTTCCCACACAAATGTTTTTCTTCCCTCAGCTCTGCAACTTCGTGTGCTCCGCAACTTGCTCTTTCAACAGCTGTGCGGAGGTAGGGAGGTAGGTAGGTAATGTTGCTTAATGTCCTCAGATGTCAGTTGACATATTAGGGACAAGCTGAGACCAATGCCGAAGCATGGTTCAATATAGCTTTACGTCCACGGAAACCAGAAGGCTCGTTAGGACGGACAGCCCAGGACGGCCACCTCGACTCTCACACAGCTCCTGAACTATGAGCTGTGCGGAACAGTCACAAAAAAACAAAAAAAAACTAGTCTTCACGATTTGGTTGGTTGAGTGTTGCTTTACGTCCACAGAAACCGTAGGCTTATTAGGGACACCCCTGTCCCTAATAAGCCTAATAAGTTTCTCGACCTTCACACACAGCCCTGAGTACTACATCGTTGATGGCTGAGTGTTGCTTTACGTCCGCAGAAACCGTAGGCTTATTAGGGGCACGCGCTTTACCTCTTTACCGCAGGCTTATTAGGGACGGGAGCCCAGGTCGGCCACCTCGACTTTTACCCAGCTCTGCCTTCACAAGCACTACACGTTATAAATACCCTGCACATAACCCAGCATGAGCCGGTTTGGCCTAGCGGTAAGGCGTTAGGCTGGTAAGCAGAGGGACCTCGGTTCGAATCTGCTTCGGCTCTCCTTTCACTTCAAAAGTTGTGATCTGTGGATGCTGTCTTGTGACTTTGTCCCTCACAATTATAAAACATTAAAATGGCTCTCATCGCTGCCCATCTTATGCAGAAGTCATTCTGGTGGTGACAGTGTAGCAATAGGTATATTTCTCCTTCCCCCCCACCTCCATACCCCCTTCTTCCCTTCTCCCCGTCCCTAATAAGCCTTGTGGTTTCTGTGGACGTTAAGCACCATGTTTACTTTACCCAGCAGCGTGGTTCCCTCACACCCACTCGGCGCGTCTCGTGCAGTTGTGTTATGTATCCTGGTCAATAACCTCCCGCTAGTGCTAGTACTGGCCTGCATGCAGCCCTGGTTAGCGCTGGCCGGCCGGCTATTTATTGACCAGCGGCGGTGGTGACCAGTCCCCGTATTACCGCCAACAACGAGCACACGCATGCATAGCGGCTCGGGACCAAAATGGAGCGTTTCGGAGCGCGGAAAACGGACCGGCAGTGCTGCTGGCACAGATTGTCTGAGCTCAGGAACTTGTGTGGTGAAAGTCGAGGTGGCCGTCCTGGACTCCCCCGTCCTTAATAGTCCTTGCTTAGTACGGTCTCTGTGGACGTAAAGCAACGTGGATGAAATGTTGCTTTACGTACACAGAAACCGTGGGTTTATTAGGGACGGGAGCCCGGGACGTCCACCTTTACTTTTTACAGCCGTAAAGCAACACTGAACTTGGAACATGAACTGAGCTCAGGAGCTGTGTTAAAGTTGAGGTGGCAGTCCTAACAGTCCTTACGGTCTCTGTGGACGTCAAGCAACACTGAACTTGAACTTGCGGTAGATGGATGGTCGTGGCAACTGTAGCGTCCGAGAGATGTAAGCGGTGCCGGGAGAAACGGGTAGGATCAGAGCTCAGGAGCTGTGTGAAAGTCGAGGTGGCCGTCCTGGGCTCCCCGTCCCTCTAATAGTCCTTACGGTCTCTGTGGACGTCATAGTTCAGGAGCTGTGTGAGAGTCGAGGTGGCCGTCCTGAGCTGTCCGTCCTAACGAGCCTTCCGGTTTCCGTGGACGTTAAAGAATTATTGAACCGTGCTTCGGCATTGGTCACAACTTGTCCCTAATATGTCACTGACATCTGAGGACATTAAGCATCACTTCATCATCATCATCTGGGGACGTCAAGCAACACTGAACCCGAACACCACAGCCAGATTCTTCTTGTTGGGGAAACTGGATTCCTAACAGGCCTTTTGCCGACAGTACTAGTTCACTTCACTTAATGTTTGTGTTCACGTCCAGAGAACCCTCTTGAGGTTTATTACGGACGGGACGAAGGAGCTGTGTGAGAGTCGAGGTGGCCGTCCTGGGCTGTCCGTCCTAACGAGCCTTCTGGTTTCCGTGGACGTCAAGCAATGCTGAACCATGCTCACGCACTGGTCTCAGCTTGTCCCTATTATGTCAGCCGACATCCGAGGACATTAAGCAACATTTGAAGGAACGAAGGAAAGGGGCAGCAGGGGGTTGGTCCCGATTCAAAAGGTTTGGGTTTTATTTGTGCTGGCAACGTGGGCGGTTATAAAAGAAACGCCTGACATAATTGGAGCCGGTTTGGCCCACCGGTAAGGCGTTAGGCTGGTAAGCAGAGGGGCCTCGATTCGAATCCGCTTCGGCTCTCCTTTCTCTTCAAAAGTTGTGGTCTTGTGACTCTGTCCCCCTCACAAGTATGAAACATTAAAATGGCTCTCATCGCTGCCCAACTTAATGCAGAAGTCATTCTGGTGATGACAGTGTGTAACGATAGGTATATTATCTCCCTCTCCCCCCACCCCCCTCCATACTCCCCCCCTCCCCCCGTCCCTCCTTCTCCCCGTCCCTAATAAGCCTTATGGTTTCTGTAGATGTTAAGCAATATGTTTACTCTTTTTTTAAACCTACACAGTCACTCGCTTCGCGTGCCAGCTCAGTACCACCTCCAGAACAGTAGACATTAAAGGTGGCATCGCTACTGTCCAGTCTGCCGTGTCACCAGCTGTAGGGATATGTTGTATATATGTACGTATAGCAAGCAAGACCGACACCGCTACCACCATCAGACTTCCACACAGCTCCTCCTGCTGAGCTCCGAGTTTGAAAAGGTTGTGTGACGCTGGGGCTGGGGCCCCCTGTTGCTGTTGTGTTGCTTAATGTCCTCGGATGTCGGCTGACATATTAGGGACAAGCTGAGACCAAAGCGTGAGCACGGTTCAATCTTGCTTTACTGTCCACGGAAACCGTAAAGCTCGTTAGGACGGACAGCTCAGGACGGCCACCTCGACTTTCACACAGCTCCTGGGCTCACAGAGCCCCCCCGCCCCCCCCCCCCCCCCCCCCCCCAATACAATCAAAATACTGGAGCCTAGCTACAGCTTTTTGCTCAACTCCTTGCGCCAGCTGGCGATCTTCAGGAGGGCACCGGCTGGCTCGCTCATCACTGCCCATTGTCTGCTCCACAATGGCCGGCCTCCCCGCTCGATACGCAGCGTAGTGTGTGTGTGTGTGTGTGTGTGTGTGTGTGTGTGTGTGTGTGTGTGTGTGTGTGTGTGTGTGTGTGTGTGTGGTCGTCGCACAGTGCCGGCCTCGCTTTCCGGCACCCGACTTCCACGCGCACTGCCAGACCTGGTTACGCCACTGAATGGTGGGGGCCCCCGTCTTTATGTTTATCTCCCGCGCGCGCAGCTGTCCGCCGAGTCTTTTTTGTCAGCGCCCGCCGTCGCCAACGTTGCATTTACGTCCGGAGACCGTACTGACTATTAATTAGACTCGAGAGCTCAGAGCCCCCCCCCCCCCCCCTCACCCCCGCTGACACCCCTCCCCGCCCCCCACCACCCCACCCCGTACAAGTACTCCCCCCCCCCCCCCCCTTATCTCGTACTCTGCCTCGCTCCTCCGCACCCACCACCCCCTCCGTCTCTCATTCTCGTAGCCCCCCCTCCCCCCCCCCCTTTTGGAAAAATGAACGTGTTAGCCCAGTTAAGTACTACTACTGTAACCTGGTAACCTGGACTTTAAAAAAAAAAATCAAAAAAATCTGCACGGTCGACCGAAAGCAACTTAGGCTTGTTATCACAGTTCACACACTCTCTCTCCGGCCTTCTGGCCACACCTCCATTGTTTTGCCCGAGCTCCTTGTGGTGGAGAAAGTTCAAGTGCACGTTATCTCCGATTGAGTGCTTTGCGCGCGCTGCAGATAGCGCTGTGTACGACGTGCTGTAGTCAATCTGGCGAAACGCAGTGCTTGAAAGAGGGAAAAGACAAACAGTGAACTCTCAGAGCTCTTTTGTCCCTAATATGTCAACCCGACATCCGAGGACATGAAGCCCCACATCATCATCATCTCAGAGCTCAGGAGCTGTGTGAGAGTCGAGGTGGCCGTCCTGGGGGCGGGCGGGGTGGTAGTAGTTAAGGACACTAATCTCTTGGCGATTCACGACGGTTATTTCAAGTTTGACAACACAAGACTAGGCGGTTGAGGAGATACCGTCGGGACACACGACTTTCCACAGCTCCTCAGCTCTGGGGATATGGGGCTTCCTTTCCCCCCAAATTCTCCTCTCTCTCTCTCTCTTTTCTTTTTTTTTTTTTTTGGGGGGGAGGGGGGGGGGGGGGTAGTAGTTAAGGACACTAATCTCTTGGCGATTCACGACGGTTATTTCAAGTTTGACAACACAAGACTAGGCGGTTGAGGAGATACCGTCGGGACAACAGCAAAAAATGTGGCGGACAGGCTACTCCCGATTCCCCCCCCCCCCCCCCCCCCCCCGGCCCCCTTTTATGGCGGCATAAAACCCACCGCGTCTCGACGGTCACGACCACTGACCGTCACAGGTGAGTGACCCTTGGCAGGGCTGCCGCACCTTTGTACACTTACAGTACACCTTGCTGTGGACAACGGGGCTACCTACACCTGTACACATAAAAGTCGTCACGCAGAGTGGACTGCTTAGAATGACATTCCTCGCCCTGTCACTGTGACCACTGCCACTAACACCGCCCCCCCCACCCCCCCCCCCCCCCCCCCCCAACCACCACCTACCCCCCCCCCCCCCCCGCCCCCAAACCCTTTTCATGCTCGTCTGACTGGGTGGCCAGTCCCTGACCCATGATCCTCCCCCCCCCCCCCTCCCCCACACACAAACATACTCTACCACGTCTCTGACAGGCCCCACCCCCCCCCCCCACACCCACACCCCGTTCCAGCTCACAAGAGAAGAGAGACAGTTGGAGCAGCGAGGTTCCACACTCCGTGGTGAGAAGAAGAGACGGACGGGGAAGAGACGGGAAGCGAAGGGAAAGGAATGTCGTCTTTCTATTACTGACTCGCTAAGCTGGGCGGCCATTCGCCCGCGGCCGGGACAAGACGCTGGTCTGAGGAAAGGCCGGCTGGTGGCCGGGACAAGACGTTGGTGGCCGGGACAAGACGCTGGTCTGAGGAATGGCCGGTTGGTGGCCGGGACAAGACGCTGGTCTGAGGAAAGGCCGGTTGGTGGCCGGGACAAGACGTTGGTGGCCGGGACAAGAAGCTGGTAAAGGCCGGTTGGTGGCCGGGACAAGACGCTGGTCGGAGGAAAGGCCGGTTGGTGGCCGGGACAAGACGCTGGTCGGAGGAAAGGCCGGTGCGTTGGTGGCCGGGACAAGACGTTGGTGGCCGGGACAAGAAGCTGGTCTGAGGAAAGGCCGGTTGGTGGCCGGGACAAGACGCTGGTCAGGACAAGACGCTGGTTCTCAGACCAGCGTCTTGTCCCGGCCACCAGCGTCTTGTCCCGGGCCGGTTGGTGGTCAGGATAAGACGCTGGTCAGAAAATGGCCGGCTGGTGGCCGGGACAAGACGCTGGTCTGAGCAAAGGATGGGACAAGGCGCTGGTGGCCGGTACAAGACGCTAGCTAGAGGAAAGGCCGGTTGGTGGCCAGGACAAGACGCTAACTAGAGGACAGGTCGGTTGGTGGCCGGGACAAGACAGTGGTCAACGGGAAGGCCGGTTGGTGGCCAGTCAACTGGACACTGGAGAACCTGACGACAGCTGCAGATGAAGACCTCTACCGGAGTTAACAACAAGCTGTTAGCAACAGGACACGAGCTGAAGCAAACTCCAAGCACTGGTTTACGAGGAAGGAAGCACTGTATTGTTAAAAGAGAGAGAGGACTTCTATCAAACGAGGTCAAAGTACGACCAATAACCGGAAGGCAAACGTCAAACCTTCAAAGCGTGCATACACATAGCCCTTTGAGCCCCCACCCCACCCCTCCACCCACACATGTATAGTCATAAAGGGATTCGGCGCATTAGAAATGCATTTATTATTAAAATGCACTGGCCACTATGACGTACACATGAAAATAATGACACAGCACAACGCTGGTAGCGGCGGTTCCGCTCCAGCTGTGTTGGCCGTTGTCTTTACTGTGTAGCTGTGTCACGCAACGACGGCGACACCACCAACAACGCCCAGGCATAGATACGTGTATGTGTATCCAGTGGTCACCCGCCCTGGTCATGCCTCACTGACCCACAGCCCTAGGGCCAAGTCCACGCTCCGCTGCACACAGCAGCGCTCAACGAAAGGCCCTAACCCCAGGGGTCCGAGTGTGTGGTCATCACGCATGCAGTCACTGACCACTGTCACTGACCAGGTGACACCGACTCGCCCCATCAGCGACTTTTAGCGAGGAGTGGCTAGCGCATTCTTCTTCCTCTTCTTCTTCAGATTCTAATGTTGCTTTTCATCCACAGGGCAAAGCTCAGAGCTCAAGAGCTGTGTGAAAGGGGTCTTCCTGCCCCTCCCCCCCCCCCTCCCGTCCCTAACAGTCCTTACGGTCTCTGTGGACGTATAGCAACACTGAACTTGAACGTCCAGAAGCGAGCCGCTTTGGCCTAGCGGTAAGGTGTTAGGCTGGTAAGCGAAAGGACCTCGGTTCGATACCGCTTCGGCTCTCCTTTCTCTTCAAAAATTGTGGTCTGTGGACTTTGTCATGTGACTTTGTCCCTCGCAATTATGAAACAGTAAAACGGCTCTCATCGCTGCCCATCTTAATGCAGGAGTCATTCTGGTGGTGACAGTGTAGCGATAGGGTATATAATCTCCCTCTTCCCCCCCGTCCATAATCTCCCTCTTCCCCCCCCCCCCCCCCCCCCCGTCCATACCCCCTCCCCGCCCCTAATAAGCCTTATGGTTTCTGTGGACGTTAAGCACTATGTTTACTTACTTAACGTCCAGAGACGGAACTCAGGAGCTGTGTGAAAGTTGAGGTGGACGTCCTGGGTTCCCGTACCTAATAAGGCTACGGTTTCTGTGGACGCAAAGCAACACTCAACCAACCGACCAACGTCCAGAGACCATTTAAGGACTATCGGGGACGGGGAGGGGAGCCCAATCATAGTTCAGGAGCTGTGTGAGAGTCGAGGTGGCCGCCCTGAGCTGTCCGTCCTAACGAGCCTTCTGGTTTCCGTGGACGTAGAGAATTATTGAACCGTGCTTCGGCATTGGTCACAACTTGTCCCTAATATGTCAACTGACATCTGAGGACATTAAGCATCACTTCATCATCATCATCATCATCAGGGGAGCCCAAGACGGCCACCTCCACTTTCACACAGCTCGGACTGAGGTCTTGACAAAACAAGACTTCAAGATCAAGTTCAATGTTGCTTTACGTCCACAGAGACCGTTAGGACTATTAGGGACGGGGGAGCCCTGGGCGGCCATCGCGGCTTTCACACACAGCTCCTGAGCTCTGTCAGACAGAGCCCAGCTCTTGACAACAAGAAGAAGGCTGGGCTCTCGTTTCCTACCCCCCCCCCCCCCCCATCACCACCTCCCCCCGTCCCTAGCAACTGACAAATCGTACGATTTCTGTGGAAATAACGCATCACTGAATCAAAGCCTTCCTTCAACCTGAACTATGCTCAGGAGCTGTGTGGACAGGGAGGCGGGCCTGGACTCTTATTCCCTATCCCATGATGATGATGTGGAGCTGAATGGCCTCGGATGTCGGGCTGACATATTAGGGACAAACTGTCACCAGTGCCGAAGCATGGTTCAGTGTTGCTTTACGT
>JABMCL010001102.1:350000-360000 GCA_018857735.1 Alviniconcha marisindica | reverse complement strand
TTCTAACACATTATATAATGGCCGCAAGACAAATGCTCGCATAAGACGAATCGGAATGCTCACAACACCAACAAATGCGCGCATAAGACGAATCGGAATGCTCACAACACCAATGGGAAGGAGAACGAAAAAATGCGCACTGTCGACAGCGATCTTTGACCCTTCATACTGTATGTAGGCAGGAAATTAATGCCGGCGATAAAACGCAAATGAAGACTACAGTAAAAACCCAGTGTCATACTGTGTTTGCATAATGTGAGAGGAAGAAGTACTACAGGGGTGGGGGATGGGGGTGGGGAGGGGGTTGGGGCGCGGGGCCAATGTGTGACTACCTGTATGATTGTAGGTACACACACACCACTCTCTCACTCATACAAAGTGGGAGGGAGGCTATTGACCCCGGCACCGACTTCCTCTGTACACTAACAGCTCAGTACACCGCCACTACCCCGCAGTACACACACGGCCAACGGCTCTTACTCTTCAGTCTAGAAGTCTTACCAGTCCACGCCACAGGCGCCCGAACGCTGTCACAACTGACGAACTGACGACCCCCCCCCCCCCCCCCCCCCCCCCCCGTTTTGTTGTCTACATATTCACAGCTGACCCTATTCTGTTGTCTACATACTCACAGCTGACCCTATTCTGTTGTCTACATACTGATACTCACAACTGACTTCTGTCGTCTATACACAAGTTTTACGGCTGTCCCTCTTCTGTCGTCTACATCCTGACTGCTGACCCTCGTCTGTCGTCTACACACTGACAGCTGTCCCTATTCAGTTGTCTACACAGTGACAGCTGCCCCTATTCTGTCGTCTATATACTCACTGACTTCTGTCGTCTATACACAAGTTTTACGGCCGTCCCTCTTCTGTCGTTTACACCCTGACAGCTGTCCCTCTTCTGTCGTCTACGCCCTGACAGCTGTCCCTCTTCTGCCGTCTACGCCTTGACAGCTGACCCTATTCTGTCGTCTTCACACTCACTCACAGCTGACCTGTTGTCTACACACTGACAGCTGACCCTATTCTGTCGTCTTCACACTTACTCCCAGCTGACCCTATTCTGTCGTCTTCACACTCACAGCTGTCGTTTACACATTCACACCTGCCCGTCCTCTGACGTGTTCACACGGCTTACATCAGTTGTGAAACTGGCCTCGTCCTGGTCGACTGGGCGTGAAAACAAACAAATAAACAATACACACACACACACACACACACACACACACACACACACACACAAGTTCCACAACTGGCGTGGTAAGTTCTGGCGCACGCTTACATGACCATCTTCTAATGTACGTGCACGTGTGTGTGTGTGTGTGTGTGGGGGCGCGCGCACGCGCGTGCACGCGCACTTATCAGACACTATGCGCACACCTTAAATTAAACAGGGCCGGAACTTTTGGCCATCATTATGGAGTCGAAATTTTCCCGCGCGCTCTCTCTCCCTTTCCGTCTTCTTGTACGTCCACAGAGACCGTAACCGTACGGACTGTTAGGGTCGGGGGGTGTGTGTGGGGGGGAGGGGAAACCTCTTTCACACAGCTCTCTCCCCCACTTCCCCTTTTCTGTGCTTCTTCTTTGATGTTGCTTTACGGACTATTAGGCCCAGGACGTCCACCTCGACTTTCACACAGCTCCTGAGCTCTGATACACCCTCTCTGCTTCTTCTTAATGTTGCTTTACGGACTGGTAGGGTTTGGCAAGTTCCAGTTCAATGTTGCTTTACGTAGACTGTAAGGACTCTCAGGTACGGCGAGCCCAGGACGCCCACCTCGACTTTTACACAGCTCTGGACAGCTAGCTAGAGAGCTCTGATCTCTCTCTCTCTCTCTCTACCTTTCCTTCGCCCTGCTTGCTCGAACCGTCATGGTTGACTGAGCGTTAAAAATCAATTATCCCTCTTCACCCCCCCCCCCCCCCCCCCCCTCTCTCCCACAACCCTTCTCCCTCTTTCAGTCAGTGGCAGGCGTATTCGGACAACACACCACACAGGCAAGGGACTTTCTCCCCACTGAAAAGAACAGACGGTCAGCACACACACACAGAGACCCAACCACACAGAGTACATGTATACAACTGGCCGAGCAGCGAGCGAGGAAAACTCCCAAGCGTCTGTGAAGAGCGAGCCCACAGAGCTGGAGAGCCAGCAGGCCGGCAAGGCAGACACACACACACACACACACAGCGACAGAGAGAGGGAGGTGGAGGGAGGGAGAACAGGGAGGGAGGGGCCAGAGGTGAGTGACCAGCGTCCTGTAGCTCTGTGGCCAGCCTCGTCACGCAAGGTGTGCACGGCGGGCCGGGCGGGGTGCAGTGGTTGTTACGTGTCCGCCGCTTGATGGATTGCGGGGATCGGGTCAAACCTCCTCCAGATGGTAGCCATGGGGGGGGGGGGGGGGGGAGATGAAAGGGGCCGTGGGGGGGGGGGGGGTGGGGGAGGGGGGGCAAAGGGGGAGAGGAGAGAGGGAAGGGGGAGGAGGTGACCTGATAAGTTATCAGGTCAAACGTGTTGGCATCGTCTGACAGGAGCCGAGCTAGTATTGTAAAGTCTTTCTTTGCATGTGTGTGTGTGTGTGTGTGTGTGTGTGTGTGTGTGTGTGTGTGTGTGTGTGTGTGTGTGTGTGTGTGTGTGTGTGTGTGTGTGTGTGTGTGTGCCAATCTTTAACACAGCTCAGGAGCCGTATAGTGAAAGTCGAGATGGCTGGCCGTCCTGGGCTCCCCGTCCCCAATAAGCCTTGTGGTTTCTACGGACGTAAAGCAACATTTTAAGAAGATATGCCAGGTCAGAGCTCAGGCGCTGTGTGAAAGTCGAGGTGGCCGTCCCAAATAGTCCTTATGTCTCTGTGGACGTAAAGCAACAGCGAACTTGAACTTGCCAGGCCTTTACAGAGCTCAGGAACTGTGTAAAAGTCGAGGTGGCCGTGCTGGGCTCCCCGTCCCCGATAGTCCGTACGGTGTTTGTGGACGTAAAGCAACACTAAACTGTCAAACCTTCAGAGCTCAGGGGCTGTGTGAAAGATGAGGTGGCCGTCCTGGGCTCCCCGTCCCATACAGTCTGTATGGTCTCTGTGTACGTAGGGCAACATTGGAAGAGAAAAGAAGAAGAATGCCATAGCTCATAGTGACAGTCAGACCAAATACTGTAACCAAGCACACTAACAGGTACTGAATAACACACGTATACACGTCTTATTATCCCTCTCTTATTCTAAAAAAGAAGAAGAAGGCCATAGCTCATAGTGACACACAGTCAGACCAAACACTGTAACAAAGCACACTAACAGGTACTGAATAACACACGTATACACACGAGCACAAGCTTGAAACGTCTTTTGGTCAGCACTGGGTCAGAACTGCCCCCCCCCCCCACCCCACCCCCCAAACCTCCCGAACACGAAATTCTACACACGCCAGGCCACAGCAAGGGCAAGCAACCCTCTGGATCGCCACAGGTGGTCTGACTGACGAACGGGTCAGTCCAGCAACCGCGCCATCACCACCTCTCTGACCTGACGCTCAGGCGGACGCCCCGAGCGGCAAGAAGCTACCGCCATGGAGGAGGAGGAGGAGGAAGAGGAGGAGGAGGACCACTGCGCTCCACCATCGCTTCGGCCTCGCCCGCAAGTCCCCTCGGCTCGACTCGGCCCGACCCGGCTTCCCGCCGCCGGTCAGTCGGTGTCGGAGGGCGGCAAAAGCGCGCGACTGCAAAAGGCAGTGGGCAGCATGTTTTGCGCAAGTTCGCTGCTAGGTCGCTAGGTCGGTGTCCGCTGGTGGTGAGGCTTGGGGAGGGTGGAGGGGGCGGCAAGCAGCTAACTTTAGCCTCACTGGCGGAGTACGCTAAGTCTACGCTGCCTGTGTGTGTGTTGCACACGTATGAAATACATGTGTGTATGTATGCATGCACACATACGCCAGCGTAGCGACAGACGGGTTATACAAAATGTCAGAATCAAAGAAAAACAAGTTGGCTTAAAAGTCCAAAATGTTCCGCACCACTGCCTTCCTCGGGGGGTTATTTCATACAAATGAACGTGGGTGAAAACACGGTTCACACAACGATTCTTAAAACACAAGGCGACTATAACTCCATGAAAAAAAAAAAAAAACGAACTTTAGGGCCAAACAAATCGCTCACATACATATTATATATGTATGCATGCACACAAGCCAGCGTAGCTACAGATGGGTTATAAATTACGACAAAAAGAAAAACACCATCTTCCGTTTGTATTTAGATCTACCTCACGTAATGCGGTCTTTCCATCAGATCGCGCTTCTTTCTTGTACTTGTCCGTTCTTTCGTTAAACTGACAGGACGTTAAAATCCAAACTAGCTCCTTTGCTAGATCGACAGGACGTAAAAATCCAAACTAGCTCCTTTGCTAGATCGACAGGACGTAAAAATCCAAACTAGCTCCTTTGCTAGATCGACAGGACATTAAAATACAAACTAGCTCCTTTGCTAGATCGACAGGACGTAAAAATCCAAACTAGCTCCTTTGCTAGATCGACAGGACGTTAAAATCCAAACTAGCTCCTCTGCTAGATCGACAGGACGTAAAAATCCAAACTAGCTCCTTTGCTAGATCGACAGAACGTTAAAATCCAAACTAGCTCCTCTGCTAGATCGACAGGACGTAAAAATCCAAACTAGCTCCTTTGCTAGATCGACAGGACGTTAAACCCTCTGAATCACTAAAACTAGCTCCTTTGCTAGATCGAAGGACGTAAAAATCCAAACTAGCTCCTTTGCTAGATCGACAGGACGTTAAAATCCAAACTAGCTCCTTTGCTAGATCGACAGGACGTAAAAATCCAAACTAAGCTCCTTTGCTAGATCGACAGGACGTTAAAATCCAAACTACTCTTTTGTAGATGAGAGGTCAGAGTCGAGGGAGTATTACCTAACATTACACTGTCACCACCAGAATTATTCTGCATTCAAACAGGCAGCGATGAGAGCCACTTTAATGTTTCATGAATCACACCCGGTAATCAGAAGACAATGCACTGTCCACAAAAAATCAATCGCTCTCTCTCTCTCTCACACACACACACTTTTGAAGTGAAAGGAGACCTGTAAAAGCAAAGAATTGAACCGTCACAACGTCCAATGCCTTACTGCTAGGCCAAAGCGGCTCACACACACACACATATTTAACAAGTAAGCACAAACCGCCTGAGACACCAAGTGGTTTAACAATTACACACACTGCCTCCTAGTTGCAATATCTACCAGTACGGGTAGGTAACGCAATCTGCTCTTTCCATCAGATTGTGAAGTATCGTGCACTGGTACTGGTTTTACACTTGCTGCCTTCCCTAAGTTGGCGTATCTACCTGTGACATAATGTGCTCTTTCCATCACATCAAGCTGAACCACCCTTGAGATGGACTGGTTTTGTACTTAACTGTCGTCTGGGAACGGGATGCCCGTTGTGGGATGAAATTAAAGGGGAATTGAACTGAATTGAATTTTGTCTGCAGTATCTGTACATCTATCTGCACACAGGGCCATCATCAATCAGACGCACACTGGATCCGTTTCAAAGGCGACGACGGGGATACTTCTGAGAGACGGTTTTTTTCCAGAAACATAGATAATATCTTGAACTTAACTGAACTGACACAAAACGGCCTTTCCACCAACCAAGCTGCAAACCACTGTAGAGATGGACTAGTTTTACTCAAGTTTACTGCCTTCTGTTTGCAATATCTACACAATAACATCATGTTCAGATGTTGGTCTTTCTACCTGAGTGAGCTTATTAATCACTGTAGAGATGGTCTGCATCAAGCTGTCCTACACTCACCACCTCCTTGTATTTACCCACATGCATAATAAAACGTGGTCTTTTCATCAGCTCATTTCAAAACTCTTTGTCAGTTCGTGTCAATCCAGAATTATAATTTATATACAGTGTTTCCAAGCTCTTATTGTTGATCCAGAATTATCTGCAGTGTTTCCAAGCTCTTACTGTCAGGGTCAATCCAAAAGTATGTGCAAGTGTTTCCAAGCTCTTACTGTCAATCTAGAATTATGAGTGACTTTTCCAAGCTCTTACTGTCGATCCAGAATTATGTGCAATGTATCAAAGTTCATACTGTCAATCCTGAAATATATATGCAGTGTTTCAAAGCTACTCAGTCTTGGTGTCAATCCAGAATGATGTACAATATTTCAAAGTTCTTATTCAGATATTGTCAATCCAGAAGTATGCACAGTGTTTCAAAGTTCTTATTGTCAAACCAGAATTATGTCTAGTGTTTCAAAGTTCTTATTGTCAAACCAAAATTATGTGCATTGTTTCAAAGTTCTTATTGTAGATATAACATTATGCACTATGTTTCAAAGTTCTTCTTGTCAATCCGGAAATAACAGGTGAAGATAATTTGAGCGTTTTCTTACTCCGGGAGAGTGAAGTCCCCTGAATGGAGGCAGCAGCAGCAGAGAAGAGCTCATCTGCAACAGTTTTAGATCTTCAGGCATGGACCTATTATAATTATACTAGACTACCAGCTGGGGGAACCTGCTATCCGATCTGCATGTTCCCCACGAACAGTGAGTGCTTGATCAGCATTTCTGATGCCTTTTCTGCCTTTTGTTTACGAGTATCTGCTCACTGTACCCCCAACACAAAAGTGTGCTTACTATAACTATACGTTACACCCGCAGGCATGGACCTATATTATATACAGGTCCATGCCCGTAGGCACTTACCGAGTGCAGTCCCCTGGATTTCTGAAGATCGTCTGTTCTGTGCAGTATGACTACGTCCATGACTATTGCCCTCATCACTCCTCTGCTGTGTATTTCACGCAGTACTGCTGTGAAGCACGTGTGGGCAGTTTCTTGCTTTCCGCACAGCATCCATCCTTGAAATCGGTTCCATGCGGATCTTACTTCCAGCAGTTTGACACCATTTTCCGGCCGCCATGCATGCGTGAAATAACCAAAATCAACTGCGCGTGTGCAGAAATGACTACCATACATTCAGAACTGCTTCAACTTCAAGCAAACCAAAAATCACAGCTCCGTTGTATCACCTTATCAGGGAAATAAGTGGAGTTCTAAGCTCACACAACCTTAAGATTTTTTTATATTTTTTTTTAGTGTTAGTAACAAAGTTTGGGAATTATTTTTGTTGTCACGTTCTAGAATTGCCAGTTGGGTGTGTAGGACTAGGAGTACTGGTACTAGACTACTACTGTACTAGCAGTAGGTATGTCTGCTTTTACAGTCTCCAGTAAATGGCGTTGTTCATGTTGCAGAACAGACAAACATAGTATCAATTATAATGCAGTCTATTCCAACAAAGCAAGCTGTTGTTGCTAAGGTTCACATTTCAAGCAGTACAACAGTTACAATGTCTGTTCCACTCCATCATTCTTATTCTTACTCTCTAGTTGCAAGACAGTGTTAGCTCTGCAATTAGTATACATACATGTACATGTTAGTGTTATGCTTATTCCATCATATTATTAGTTACTAAGCTGTAAGATTTAAAGTTCAAGATCCAAGCATTTGGTACATACATGTATAGCTGTTAGTGTGTATTTATAATCTACTTCATCAGATCAGACAGATACTATATCCACTGTGTAACAGAATAAATTTAAATAGTCCAGAAGCCTTATTGGGACACCCCCCCCTGCCCCCAACACACACTCACACTTGGTTACACTCACCCTGCAATACCACTCTAGACAGAGTACAATTCATAAACACTAAACAGTAACAACAACAAAATAACAAGGTGTACAGTTTTCAGCAAAAATTTATCACATGTATACAGAAACATACTGTGTACCGTAAACACCAAACGCCTGTATGATTCACACTAAACATGGAGTACATGTTTACATCCAGTATGTAGGCAAGTGATGGCTGTGAATCAAAATGAGAACACCAGCGAGTGCATTATTTGCGCACAACCGGCCTGCTTCCCTAGTCAAGACCCCAAATCCCATACTGCGTAGCAACTGTAGGTCTTCCGCTACCGTTTAGATCATGGGCATGGCTACCAGTACCAATTTCAACAAGCAGACTGTAAAATGTGTGAACGAACAACCCGTTTCTGATCTCACCAGCTTTCAAGCAGTACAACTGCTACATTGTCTGTTCCATTCTTATTTCTGATCCCACCCTCATCTCCCATTTTCCCGTTTCTCCAAATAGTGATATTGTAAACTGGTGCATGATACTTGGTAGTACGGTGTACACAGAACTTGTGCTGAGATGGCAGCAGTTTCATGTGGCACCAGCCATGTAACAGAACAGCACTGCACAGCCTCTTTGATGGACATAATTCAGAACACGCTCATTCAGTTGCATACAACTAGAGCGCAGTGTGTTGGTTTGGATGCAGAGAATAGCGCTATAGTTGCCGTTGTGAAGCACTTTGGGCTCACCTTGAGATAAAGCACTCAACAAGAATTTATAATAATATTAATAACGTTTCATTAAATGTGAGGGGCAAAGTCACAAGACAGTGTCCACAGACCCCGACTTTTTAAGAGAGAATCTTGAGCCAAAGCATAATCAAACCTAGATCCTTCTGCTTACCACACTACCAGTACCAGTATAACTAATGCCATAGTGCTGGTAGGCAAAAAACAACAACACCAAAAAACCGGCTCACTGACTGACAGAACTTTGTGAAGTAAACATGGTGCTTAAATTAAGGTCCACAAAAACCACAAGGCTTATTGGGGACAGCAAAAACTTTGAGATGTTGGTTGAGTGTTGCTTTACATCCACAAAACCGTAAGGCTTATTAGGGACGGGAGCCCAGGACGGCCACCTCAACTTTCAAACAGTTCCTGAGCTCTGAACTTTGAGATTGGTTGGTTGAGTGTTGATTTACGTCCACGGAAACCGTAGGCTTATTACAATATTAGGGACGAGAGCCCAGGACGGCCACCTCGACTTTTACACAGCTCCTGAGCTCTGAAACTTTGAGAAAAGTAAGTAAACTAGGTGCTTAACGTCCACAGAAACCAAACTTCGAGACCGTTTGCCCTCGTTTTTAAACACTCTGGGACCTCGACGACTCCAGGGGGCTCGACCGTGTCGGTAGCACTGAAGCGGAAGACAAAACAGCCTCTCCGCCTCAGTGAGCACTGGCAGAGAGAGCGAGTGAACCGAGAGCACCGTCGTCCATGCCACCCTCGTTCTCGCTTCTTCTATATATACTATAGGCTTGGCTACTAGCGAGCTGGCTGCTGGTGGTGACAACTAACAACACTTTATTATACTTGTGAACTGTGTGTACCCGCAAGTTTGTTGTAATCTGGGAGCGTGACAGCGTGTCTTTGGAAGGTGTCGCACCGTTGCGCCACTACCACCACCCACCACCCACCACCACCACCACCACCACCACCACCGACCGCGCGACAAGACGGGAGACGAAGCGGGCGAGCGCCTCTGACCAAGAGGGCCGGGAAGGAAATCTCGGGCAGAAAATACTCGGAAACAACCCCGTTTTTTCCTCAAACCCAACCCCAACCAACCGTTCCAGAGGTGATCAGACCCAAGCAGGGGGTGTTAGGGGTAAGATTCAACCCTTCGGACACACGGGGATGCCCGCGGGGGCGAGCGGTGGTGCAAAACATGCAACGGGTGTGAGGGTGGGGAAAAAAAGGAGAAAAAAGAGGTCAGCGCTCTCATGTTGTATGTTGTATGTAGTGGAGCGAGCGATGCGGCAGGCTGGCAGGCGACCGACCACTGAGGTGGTTGGTTGGTTGGTTGGTGGTGTGTGCGCTTTAGTGTTAGTGTTGTTTGTTACCCAACGTGTTTCGTGCGCTTGGTGCACGCACAGCCACCACACACACACACACACACAGAGTACCTTACGACTGATAAACACTGATGGCTGGAGAGAGAGAGTGAGAGAGAGAGAGAGAGAGAGAGAGAGACCGTGAGAGGGAGAGAGAGAGACCGTGAGAGGGAGAGAGAGATGATGATCATGATGATGAAGAAATAAACA
>JABMCL010001102.1:312500-332500 GCA_018857735.1 Alviniconcha marisindica | reverse complement strand
ATGTATGGCATGTGTTCATCTGGCGCTGTGAGCACGCTATGTTTTGTGAGGAAATTCTCATGTATAACGTTTCACTCACTCATTCATGCCTATATGTATATCAATAATGCCTGTAATTTGATATCTATTCTTCAGTAGCTTAGCAAGGACTAGTTGTTAGACAGGTTTTTGACTGAACCTTGACTACAATCCTTGGTATCAAAGTTTTCGAGTTTCTCTCTCTCTCTCTCTCTCTCTCTCTCTCTCTCTCTCTCTCTCTCTCTTCCAATCCTGTTCGATGTGATCTTGTTTTATACGTAGATAGTGAGATAGCCACTATTCTGTCGCTGTCCATTATTCGTTAATATGTTTTTGTAATTCTCTCTCTCTCTCTCTCTCTCTCTCTCTCTCTCCCCTTTTAAAAAAATTGTTTTGAATTGGTCTTACTTTTGCCTTATTATTGCCCTGTTCAAAGGATTGATTTTTAGAAAAAAATTTAGTTTTTTTTTTGAAGTCTTTTTTTTTCTAGCGATTTAAGGGAATTCTTGTTTGATGTATTGGGTGGTTGCTGTTTTGTCATCGGGGACAGATTTGTAAAAACCCGACACGGCTTAAATTTTTATCCCTGTTAATAAAGTATTATCTTTTTTTTTAATAAAACCCCATGTTTTTTTTGACGGGGCTCAAAGCACCAACTCTCTCTCTCTCTCTCTCTTTTCTCTCCCCTTTCTCCCCTTTTTCCCCCCACTCCCTGTGCCGGGGCTCAAAGCACCAACTAACCTTCTTTCAGCCCCCCCCCCCCCCACCCCCCCCCCCCATTTCCCCTTTCTTTTTTTTTTCGTCCCCCCGGGACTAAGAACAACAACAGGAGCTAGAGTCGGTGTCCAGAACAAAAGCCTGTCCCCCAATCCAGAGCTAGGTGGTAGGTAGGTAGTGTTGTTTAATGTCCTCAGATGTAAAAGGACGTATTAGGGACAAGCTGAGACCAATGCCGAAGCAGGGAAATTTGCTTTACGTCCAGGGGGAAACCAAAAGGGCCCTCTTTAAAGGCCCGGAAACCCAGGACCCACCTGACTCTCAAATAGTCCTGAACTAATTGCCAGAGCTAGCGCTTTTAATCGAGCCTGGCCCCGTCAGGTTCAATGGTCTGCCTGCTTGTTGTGCCCCCGGTTTTTTGGGGGGGCCCCTGTGCGTGTTGGTATGGGGTATGGGCCGGGTCAGGTGTGTGGTGGGTGGTGTTGGTTTTGTTAAAATTGTGGGGGTTTTGGGGGTGGGGGTGGGGGGGGGGTGGGGGGTTTGGGGGGGGGGGGGGGGGGGGGGGGGGGGGGGGGGGGGGGTGTGTGGTTGGGTGTGTGTGGTGTGTGTGTTGGGTGGGGGGTTGGGGTGTGTGTGTGTGTGGGGTGTGTGTGCTCATATCTTTGAGTGGTCACACGGTGACTACGTGTGCTCAATGTGTATGTTCGTATTTTCGAGTGGTCAGAGTGAGTACAGGTGTTTAGTGCCTGTGGTTTGTTGTGGACTTCTACTGTGGGCCAAAATCAATCAATACAATAGTCCTGCGGTTAAGCAGTGTGTGTGTGTGTGTGTGTGTGTGTGTGTGTGTGTGTGTGTGTGTGTGTGTGGGGTGTGTGGTGTGGGTGTGTGTGTGTGTTGTGTGTGTGTTTTGTGTGTGTGTGTTGTGGGGGGGGTGGGGGGGGGGGGGGAGGGTGTGGGGTGTGTGGTGTGGGGTGGTGTGTGTGTGTGTGTGGGGGGGTGTGTGTGTGTGGTGGTGGTGTGTGGTGTTGTGTGTGTGTGTGGTGTGGTGGTGGTGTGGTGGGGTGGGGGGACGCCGATTAAAAATGGCCAGTTCAAACCAGTGCTGAAATGTTCTACAGGTTTCTGCAACAGTACCTCTCCCTCACCCCCCCCCCCCCCCCCACACACTCACACACACACACACACACACACACACACACACACACACACACACCCCCACACACACACACACACACCACCACACACATCCACCACCTCACACACACCACCACCCCACACACCCCCCCCCCCTCACTCACCACCACCACCCCCCACACACACACACACACACACACACACACACACACACACACACACACACACACCACTCACACACACACACTCCCCCTCCCCCCCTCACTCATTTCACACACACACACACCCCCACACACACACACACACACACACACACACCCCACACACACACACACACACCACCCCACACCAGAAAAAAAAAAAGGAAGGCCTTTTACTACCTGTGTTCTGTCCAGCGGCGCGTGACGGTTATCAGCCAGGGGTCACGGTGGAGGGGAAAAGACTTCGATCAAGATTGCAGCAGCGGGAAGTACAGGTATTTACAGCAAGTAGCCCAGGTGTAAAGAGGCCAGTCGCACAGGCTTAGGCAGAATGCCGTCGCACGGTCGGCATCCCTATCCCCCCCCCCCCCTTTCTTTAACCCCCCCCCCCCACACACACAAAACTTTGTTGTTGTTCTTGTTTTAGTGTAACAAGCAGCTACGTATACACAGCAAAAGTCATCCCGCCCTGAAAGAGGCAGTCGTAAGGTAGGCTGAGTGCTGTGCACGGTCATCATCCTTTTTATTTTCATTTTTATTTTTATTTATTTGTTATTGTAGTGTACAAGCCAGCTAAAATTATATAAACAGCAAGCTGTGAACTGTGACCCCGCCCTTATCCGCGCCCACCCGCCAACCCTCAACCCCCCAAGCCCAGGTGTAAAGAGGCCAGTCGCACATGCTAGGCAGAGTTCCGTCAGTTCCTTTTTATATATATATATATATATATATATATATATATATATATATATATATATATATTATATAATATTTTATTTAGTTTTACCAAGCGCTACTATACACACCCAACCGTAAAGCTGCAGCTCCTCCCCCTCCCCCCTTCCCATTAAAGGATTTTAAGCAGTAGCCGGCTGAATTTCCGTTCCATATTTTTTATATATATATATTTTTATTTTTTTTTATTTTCAAAGCCAGCATCTACCACAGCAAACCCGAAGCTGCACCCCCGCATGCCCCCCCCCCCCCCCCACCCCCCCCACCCCAAGGGCCCCCATGGTAAAAGGCCAGCGCATAGGCTGGGATAAACCCCTTTTTTTTAATTTTATTTTTATTTATTAACCGCCACATTACACAGCAAACCGTGAAGTGCAACTCCGTAAATTTTTCCATCCTCCCAAAAAACGATTTCCGGGGGAAGTCTCCGTTCAACTGTGCGAGCGATTGCCCTCCCAAAAAACCCAAAAATCTGGGTTTTTGTTCGGGGGGCAACAGCCTTGGGAGCGTGGAAGACCAGGGGGGGGAGGGGGGGAGGGGGGGGGGGGGGGAAGGGGGTAGGGGGGGAGGGGGGGAAGGGCCAGGCCAATGAACCCGTGAGGGGGAGATGAAGTGATCGATAGGTAAACAGGGGGGTTTTTTTTTTTTTTTTTTTGTTTTTTTTTTTTAATATATATATATATATATAAAAAATTTTTTTTTTAAAAAATAAAAAAAAAAAACAAAGAAAAACAAAACAAGTTGGCATAAAAGTTCCCAAATTTTCGGCTCAGTGGATGCGATATCCTGTCCCACATAACTCAGCAGATGCTATATGCTGTCCCACATAACTCAGTAGATACGATATCCACCCCATACGACTAACTCACTCCATGCGACAGATGCGATCTCCACCCCCCTACAATCGTAGACGCGATATCCTAACCAATACAACTCAACAGATGCGATATCCACCGCCACCCCCCACCCCCCACCATTAACCAAGGTCTGCACTACTCCCCCCTTCCTCCTTCCCCACCACCACCACCACCACCACCACCACCACACACATTACTCAGTATATGCGATTTCAGCAAGTGAAGTAAACATGGTGCTTAACGTCTACAGAAACCACAAGGCTTATTAGGGACTGGGAGAAGGGGGGGAGGGGGTATGGAGGTGGGGGGAGAGGGAGATTATATACCTATCGCTACCATCGCTACCAACTATCGCAATGCACCACCAGAATGATTCCTGCATTAAGAGGGGCCCAGCGTGAGAAGCCATTTTAAGTTCAGTAGGAAGTGATGGAAAAGTCGAGTGTCACAAACCAAACCTTCTGAAGAGAAAGGCGAGCCGAAGCGGTATCGAACCGAGGCCCTTCCATTACCCAACGCCTTACCGCGGGGCCCAAACCCCACACGCGATTTTCAGTCCCATACAACCAAGGTATTCATTTCCCCCCCACCCCCCACACACACATAAACACACAAGGAATACCCCCACCCCACCACCAACCAAACACACAACCAAACACACACAAAACACCACACACACACAAAACAAACAAACAAAAAAACACACACACACACACACACACACACACACACCACACCACACACACAACACACACACACACACACACCCCACACACCACACCACAACAACACAAAACACAGTCAGCAGATGTTTAGTTCTCCATAAGAAAATTATATATATATATATATATATATATATATATATATATATATATATATATATATATATATATATATATATATACGACTAGTAGGCACGCGGCCGCGATATAATGATACCTAATTTCATATAATATTATACACCAACCCCGCACAAAACACAGGGTATATATATATATATATATAGTCTTTCCCTAAAAAAGGCCCCCTGTACTGATACGTTGGTACCCATCCTTTCGCCCCCTTATTACAGCTCGGAAGGAGCTCGCTGTTTAACCACCGGGGGGCCGGGGGTTCGCCCCACTTCAGCCATTGTCTTGACCACTAAAGGTTTCCGGCTCGGGGTGGCCAGGGGCCCGGTGTGTCCACGCTCGGCCCTTTGTCAAGGCGAGAACGAGGTTTTAGAGGAAGGAGCCAGGCTCGCCTCCCTTCTGCTAGGTCTGTAACGAGGAGGTACACAGGTACTGCACTTCAGAGAGAGAGAGGAGAGAGCGAGAACAGGTACTGTACTTCAGAAGAGAGAGAGAGAGAGAGGAGAGAGCGAACAGGTACTGTACTTAACAGAGAGAGAGAGAGAGAGAGAGGGGAGAGAGCGCGAACAGGTACTATACTTCAGAGAGAGAGGAGAGAGAACAGGTACTGTACTTCAGAGAGAGAGAGGAAAGAGAGAACAGGTACTGTACTTCACAGAGAGAGAGGAGAGCGAACAGGTACTGTACTTCAGAGAGAGAGGAGAGAGAACAGGTACTGTACTTCAGAGAGAGAGAGGAAAGAGAGAACAGGTACTGTACTTCAGAGAGAGAGAGGAGAGCGAACAGGTACTGTACTTCAGAGAGAGAGAGGAGAGCGAACAGGTACTGTACTTCTGAGAGAGAGAGGGGAGAGAGAGAACAGGTACTGTACTTCAGAGAGAGAGAGAGGAGAGAGCGAACAGGTACTGTACTTAACACAGAGAGAGAGAGGAGAACGAACAGGTACTGTACTTCAGAGAGAGAGAGGAGAGAGCGAACAGGTACTGTACTTCACGGAGAGAGGAGAGCGAACAGGTACTGTACTTCAGAGAGAGAGGAGAGCGAACAGGTACTGTACTTCACAGAGAGAGGAGAGCGAACAGGTACTGTACTTCAGACACAGAGAGAGAAGGAGAGCGAACAGGTACTGTACTTCACAGAGAGAGAGGAGAGAGAGAACAGGTACTGTACTTCAGAGAGAGAGAGAGAGAGGAGAGCGAACAGGTACTGTACTTAACACAGAGAGAGAGAGGAGAGCGAACAGGTACTGTACTTCAGAGAGAGAGAGGAGAGAGCGAACAGGTACTGTACTTAACACAGAGAGAGAGAGAGGAGAGCGAACAGGTACTGTACTTCACAGAGAGAGAGGAGAGAGCTAACAGGTACTGTACTTAACACACAGAGAGAGAGGAGAGAGTGAACAGGTACTGTACTTCAGAGAGAGAGAGGAGAGAGCTAACAGGTACTGTACTTCACAGAGAGAAGGACAGCGAACAGGTACTGTGCTTCAGACACACAGAGAGAGGAGAGCGAACAGGTACTGTACTTCAGACAGAGAGAGAGAGAAGGAGAGCGAAGAGGTACTGCACTTTAGACACACACAGAGAAGGAGAGCGAACAGGTACTACACTTCAGACTCACAGAGATAGAAGGAGAGCGAACAGGTACTATACTTCAGACACACAGAGATAGAAGGAGAGCAAACAGGTACTACACTTCAGACACACAGAGATAGAAGGAGAGCGAACAGGTACTACACTTCAGATACACAGAGATAGAAGGAGAGCGAACAGGTACTATACTTCAGACACACACAGAGAGAAGGAGAGCGAACAGGTACTGTACTCTCTAGTTTCAAGTGCCTCGCGTCCACAGAGGGGGTGTGTCACACTCCGACATCGCTTTCCGGCACCTTCCTCCAGGAAAGAAGGATGTCGTAAACCAGTGCTTGGAGTTTCTGTGTGTGTGTGTGTGTGTGTGTGTGTGTGTGTGTGTGTGTGTGTGTGTGTGTGTGTGTGGGGTGTGTTTTGTGTGTGTTTTTTGGGTTTGTGTGTGTGTGTGGACCATTTCAAGTGTGTGTGTGTTGTTTTGTGTGTGTGTGTGTGTGTGTGTGTGTGTGTGTGTGTGTGTGGTGTGTGTGTGGGGGTTTTTTTTTTTTTGGTGTGTGTGTGAGGCACATTTTCAAACTTGACAAAACAGCAAAGTGATATATGGGTCTTAATGTTAGTGTTGCCCAGATTCGGAAACGGACTTCTTTTTTAACAATTTTTTTCGGATAATAAAAAAAAAAAGAAGCGGGTCAGGGGGAGCAAAAGAGGGGGGGGGAAGGGGGGGGAGCGGAAAAGAAAGGGAAAGGCGGAGAAACCAAGGGAAACCCGGGGAAAAAAAGGGGGGGGGGAAATATTTCTTCCACAAGAGAGAGAGAGAGAGAGAGAGAGAGAGAGAGAGAGAGAGAGAAAGGAAGGGGGAAAAACCCGCTGGAAAAGACCCAACCGCCTTTTTTGGGGAAAGGGAGAAGGGAAAAGGGGGCGCAGGAGCAGCCTTTCAAAAGGAAAGAAAGAAGAGGAAGAAAAGGAAGGGGACAATTTTAGGAGAGAGAGAAAAAGGGAACGAACAGGACTGTATGCCCTTTTAGAGACAGAAAAAAAAAGAAAAAGGGGAAGAGGGAACGGTACTTAGCCTTCAAAGGAGAGAGAGAGAGAGAGAGAGGGGGTGAAGGAGGCGAAAGGTACTGTACTTCAGACACAGGGGGCGAACAGGTCTTTCGTTACACCCCTATTAGACACCCACCAGGCACGGCGGAGCGACGAAGAAGTGGGCTACTGAATGGGGGGAATGGGAGGGGAAGAAGTGTACTCAAGGCATTACCGGCAAAGAGAGAGAGAGAGAGAGGTGGAAAGCAAACAGGACGACTCAGACAGACAGACAAGGAGAAGCGAGACCCAAGAGGTACTGTTTTAGACGACAGACAACAGAGGGGCGAGAGAAGAGGACTGTACTTCAAAGACAGACAGACAGTAGAGGGGGAGAGAAGAGGTACTGTACTTCAGACAGACAGACAGTCAGAAACAGAGCCAAGAGGACGCCCAACAGACAGACGACAGACAGACGACAGACAGAGAGAGCGAGAGCCAAGAGGTACTGTACTTCAGACAGACAGACAGACAGACAGACAGAGCGAGAGCCAAGAGGTACTGTACTTCAGACAGACAGACAGAGAGAGCGAGAGCCAAGAGGTACTGTACTTCAGACAGACAGAGAGAGCGAGAGCCAAGAGGTAATGCACTTCAGACAGACAGACAGACAGACAGAGAGAGCAAGAGCCAAGAGGTACTGTACTTCAGGACAGACAGACAGACAGACAGAGGGAGGGGAAGAGGAGACTAGAAGAGAGAGCGAGAGCCAGAGGTACTGTACTCAGACAGACACAGACAGACAGACAGGAGAGCGAGGGGACAAGAGGTATTGTACTTAGACAGAGAAGACAGACAGAGAAGAGAGAGAGAGCCAAGAGGTATTGTACTTCAGACAGACAGACAGACACAGAGAGCGAGAGCCAAGAGGTACTGTACTTCAGACAGACTGAGAGAGCGAGAGCCAAGAGGTATTGTACTTCAGACAGACAGACAGACAGACAGACAGACAGACAGAGCGAGAGCCAAGAGGTACTGTACTTCAGACAGACAGACAGACAGACAGACAGACAGAGCGAGAACCAAGAGGTACTGTACTTCAGAAAGAGAGAGAGAGAGAGAGAGAGAGAGAGAGAGAGAGAGAGAGAGAGAGAGAGAGAGAGAGAGAGAGAGAGAGAGAGAGAGAGAGAGCGGGAAGTAGAGGCTAGAGCCAAGAGGTACTGTACTTCAGACAGACAGACAGACAGACAGAGCGAGAGCCAAGAGGTACTGTACTTCAGAAAGAGAGAGAGAGAGCGGGAAGTAGAGGCTAGAGCCAAGAGGTACTGTACTTCAGACACAGAGAGATCCTGTACTTCAGACAGACAGAGAGAGACAGAGACAGGGACAGACAGACAGACAGACGGAGAGAGAGAGCCTGCTAACTGTTGGACAGCTCAGCCAGCAAAACCACAAACAGGCGGCAAGCCACAAACAAGGCAGGAAGGCAAGGCAAGGCAGCCTCCACGCCCTTCCCGTCCTCCCCGGCGATCGGCCATGATCACCCTTTGTGTGTGCACACCGCACCATCCCGCCTGCATTGTCCCGCCGGACCCTGCATTGTCCCGCAGGACCCTGCATTGTCCCACAGACGCTGTCCCACGACATGCTGAGGAGCCGCGGCCCCCGTTGAGAGAGAGAGGGCGGGAGGAAGAGAGAGAGAGAGAGAGTGGGAGAGAGAGAGGTGGGGGGGAGGAAGAGAGAGAGAGAGGAGAGAGGGGAGGGAGAGAGAGAGAGGACGGAGGATGGAGAATGGGGGGGGGGGGAGGGGAGAGAGAGAGGGGGGGGAGGAGAGAGAGAGAGGGGGGGAGGGATGGAGAGAGGGGCAGGGGGAGGGAGAGACAGAGACAGAGACAGAAGACTAGGACCTGAGGGAACCGGTCCTAATGTCCCTTGTAGTCATGGCGGTCTGTGTGTGTGTGTGTGTGTGTGTGTGTGTGTGCGCCTGTCTGTCTCGTTGCACAGCTCCAGGAGTTGTATGTTACAATGCCTGTGGGAAGTGAGTGCCCCCTGCATGAATGAGGCTCGGACGGTCGGCGCGAGGTGTTGAAGTAACGGCTTGGGTTTCTTTCTGGCTCTCTCGCTCTCTCTTTTCTCGCGTGCTGTGTGTGTGTGTGTGTGTGTGTGTGTGTGTGTGTGTGTGATGTGACTCGTGTGGTGGTGGTGTTTTTTGAGGAAAGTGTGTGTATTGTAGGTTGGTGGTGGGGTGTGTGTGTGTGTGTGTGTGTGTGTGTGTGTGTGTGTGTGTGTGTGTGTCTGTGTGTGTGATGTGACTCGTGTGGTGGTGGTGGTTTTTGAGGAAAGTGTGTATGTACGTGTGGGGTGGGGGGGGGGGGGGGGGGGGGTGGGTGGTGGTGGTGGTGGTGGTGGTGGGTGGGTGGTGGTGGTGGGGTGGTGGTGGTGGTGGTGGTGTGGTGGTGGTGGTGGTGGTGGTGGTGGTGGTGGTGGTGGTGGTGGTGGTGGTGGGGTGGTGGTGGTGGTGGTGGTGGTGGTGTGGTGGTGGTGTGTGTGTGTGTGTGTGTGTGTGTGTGTGTGTGTGTGTTGGTGTGTGTGTGTGTGTTGTGTTGTGTTTTGTGTTGTGTTTTGTGTGTGTTGTGTTTTGTGGTGTTTGTGTGTATGTGGTTTGTAAGAGAGAATGTGTGTGTGTGTGTGTGTGTGTGTGTGTGTGTGTGTGTGTGTGTGTGTGTGTGTGGCGGCAACAGAGAGACATTATCACATATACCACTCACAAGGTTATCACAGTACCTGCGCTCCACCCCCCAACCCCCACCTCTCCCCTTAAACCTAGTTCACGTACAACGCTTTGAGTCTCAACACACGTATCACAGATGGATTAAGCGCAATCAAAACTACAATAACAGTTAACACACACATATATTTTTCAAACCCATCTATTTTATTCATATCATTATTACAGATACCACTCACACGGTCAAAAACCACAATACCTGCGCTCCCCCCCCCCCACCCCCCCTTCATCCACCACCACCACCCCCCAACCTCCACCCGTACCCCGCCTCCTTTTGATTTCACCTTAAGGACAGGGCAGATGGCCAGCCAGCTTTGACAGGTGTCCTTGGCTGGCAGGACGTGGACGATAGGCGAGTGCAGATGTGAGAGGGGGGGGGGGTGGGGGGTGAGGTGGGGGGGGGGGGGGGCAGTGATGAGGACAGGCATCAGAGGGGCAGCTGGGGACGCAGGGGGGGCCAGGCGATCTACCCCCCTGATACAAAACACCCCCGGGGCAGGGTAGGACAGGGCTGGGGCGGGAGAGAGAGAGAGAGAGAGAGAGAGAGAGAGAGAGAGAGAGAGAGAGAGAGAGAGAGAGAAAACTCGAACTCGAAAACTTTATTTTACAAGGACTGTAGTTTAGGTTCAGTCAAAGCCTGTCTAACAACTAGTCCTTGCTAAGCTATTGACAAATAGATATCAAATGACAGGCATTACTTATATACATAATATAGGCATGAATGAGTGATTGATTGAAACGTTATACGTGAGAATTTCCACACAAAACATAGCGTGCTCACAGCGCCAGATGAACACATGCCATACATCATTCAGTTACATATTATGAGCATACGGTGAAATATTATGAGCAAAAGAAGCAGCAGAACATCTGATTAGTTCATATGACTAATATCGGCAAAGAAAACAGAAGCAGTCAATGCTATCTTATAAAGAACAGTAAGGGGGAAGGGGGAGGGGGGGGGGGGGGGGGGGGGGGGGGGGCGGAGAGAGAGAGAGAAAAAACAACAACGGTAGGACGGTGTGTGTCGGAAGGCAGTCGGAAGGACTGGGCGGAGGTGTATGGGTGTATAAAATAGGTCTCAAATGACCAGTCATTGCAATGGCAATCACTCGAAAACCTCAGTCTCTCTCTCTGTCTGAAAGAGACAGAGAACTGGAACTCGAGCACTAAAACTTTATTTTACGAGGATTGTAGTTTAGGTTCAGTCAAAACCCGTCTAACAACTAGTCCTTGCGAAGCTACTGATGAGTAAATATAAAATTACAGGCATAATTTATATACATACAGGCATGAATGAGTGAGTGAAATTTGATACATGAGAATTTCCACACAAAACATAGCGTGTTCACAGCGCCAGATGTACACATCATACATCACTCAGTTTAAATATAAAATTACAGGCATAATTTATATACATACTGGCATGAATGAGTGAGTGAAATTTGATACATGGAATTTCCACACAAAACATAGCGTGTTCACAGCGCCAGATGTACACATGCATACATCACTCAGTTTAAATATAAAATTACAGGCATAATTTATATACATACAGGCATGAATGAGTGAGTGAAATTTGATACATGAGCATTTCCACACAAAACATAGCGTGTTCACAGCGCCAGATGTACACATGCATACATCACTCAGTTATACATTATGAGCATACAACCTGTAAATAAGGCAGCAAAACATCTGATCAATTCAACACCAATATTAAAAAAGAAGAAAAAAAGCAGTCAATGCTTATCTTATAAAGAACAGTAAGGGGGGGGGGGGGAGGGGGGGGTACTATCACAGCAGTGCGGAGTATTATGTCACAGTCCATCCTATGTAACTACTTCAAGGTGTGCACGAAGTTTACGCTTGAAGGAGCTGAGTGACTGACAAGATTTGACTGTCAGAGGTAGGTTGTTCCATAGATAAACACCAGAGAGAGAGAGAGAGAGAGAGACAGAGAGAGAGAGAGACAGACAGACAGACAGACAGACAGACAGACAGACAGACAGACACACACACACACACACACACACACACACACACACAGGCAGATAGACAGACAGAGAGAAATTGGTAAGTCCTGGACTCCATTCCTCTCCCAGTCCCTGATAAGCCTGATGGTTTCTGTGGACGTAAAGCAACACTGAAACGAAGAGAGAGAGAGAGGGAAAGAGAGAAAGGGAGAGAGACAGACAGACAGACAGAGACAGACAGACAGACAGACAGACAGAGACAGACAGAGAGACACAGACAGACAGAGAGACACAGACAGAGAGAGAGAAGAAGCTGTGGCAAGGCTGGGCAGATCAGGCTGGCCAGGGATGAGGATGTACGCAGGGTTGAGGATGTAAGGCAGGGATGAGGATGTAAGGCAGGGATGAGGATGTAAGCCAGGGATGAGGATGTAAGGCAGGGATGAGGATGTAAGCCAGGGATGAGGATGTAAGCTGTAATGTAAGCCCCCCCCCCCCCCCCCCACCTCCAGTAACCCGAAGCTGCAGGGGCGCGCCACGCTGTGCAATTAGAGGGTTATAATGTTATAGGCTCGCCGTCTTCACGCCGGCGGTTCTGACAGTGAAAGGAGGCTGGCTGTTCCTCACCGCGTCCAGGGTTTGAAACACGTCGTTGTTACGGTAGGAGTCGTATCACGCGCAGCCTGGGTTTCCCCCCTCCCCCCCCCCCCCCCCCCCACCCTTACACACACACACACAAAACAGTTTTCACACACACACACGTTTCCACAACACCAAGCACGCACGCACGCGCGCCCCACACACACACACACACACACACACACACACACACACATACACACGCAAGCACACGCACACACACGCAAGCACACACACACACACACACAAAGCATGTACGTTCGTACGCACGCACGTATGCATACCCTACACACCCACCCACCCCTCTCTCTCTCTCTCTCATCAGTAGCTTAGAAAGGACTAGTTGTTTAGACAAGTTTTTGACTAAACCTAAACTAAAATCCTTGCAAAATTTTTTAGTTCATTTTCTTACCCTGGGGCCCCCCCCCCCCCCCCCCCCCCCCCCCCCCCCCCCCCCCCCTTCCCCTTTTCCTTTTTCCCTACTGAACACACCACCGCCACACACACACACACACCACACACACACACACACACACAAACCACGTGTCTCCGTCTTTCTCTTTCCCCCCAGACCACACACACCCCACGCACACCACAACACACACACACACACACACACCACACGCACGCACCACAACACACCCACACACACACACACACAACGCACAACAACACACACACACCCCACACACACACCGCAGCACCACACACACCACACACACCACACACACACCAAAACACACCACACACCACCAGTGTTCCGCCCCCTTTTCCCCTCACATACACACACCACGCACGCACCAACGCACGCACACACCACTACACACACACACACACAACACAACACACACACACACACACCCCACACACACACACACACACACAGTGTCTCCGTCTTTCTCTTTCCCCCAACTGACACACACACCCCAACGCCCCAGCACGCACGCACGCACGCCCCCACACACACACACACACAACACACACACACCCCACACCCCCCACACACACACACACACACACCAACACACGCACGCACACGCACGCACCCCCACACACCACGCACACACACACCACACAAGCACACACACCCCACACACACACACACAAAACACACACACACCCCAACACCCCACACACACACACAACAACACCACACACACACACACACACACATCCCACACACCACGCACCACTAAAACCCACACACACAAAAACACACACCACACCCCACACACACACACCACACCCACCCCCACCCCCACACACACACACACGCACACACCCAAAAACCCGCACGCACACACACACACACCACACACACACCACACACACACACACCCCCCCCACACCCCACACACACCACACACACACAAACCAACGACCCACAGCACCAAGCACCAAGCAGACTGACACGCGATACCACGGAGACACCGACCAGCGGACAAAAGGTGACGCCGGCCGCAGAAAATACCAACTGCTGCTACAGTTTCCCACACTCATACACACTGGCTCACGGACAACTGCAGTAGGGGAGGGGGGGGGGGGGGGGGGGGGGGGTGGGGGGGGGGTGGGGGGGGGGGGGGGGGGGGTGTAGTAGTCGTACGACAGGTGGTAAGGCCGGAAGAGAACAGGCGTCGTTGCGACCAGAAAAAGAACAGGTGCGACGTTGCTTGTTGGGACTTCAGTTTTGTTCCTCGTGAATTTTTTTTAGCCCCCTCCTAACCTCCCGGCTCCTCCTCCCCCGCCCCACCCCAACACACGCATACAGATACACATACGACCCCTCCCTACACACACACACACACACACACACACACACACATACACAACCCCACACCAACCCCCACCCCCTTTCACACACACGACCTCTCCCCCCCCCCCCCTCCACCCACATTCGACCCCTCTTGCCCCCCCCCCCCCCCCCCACACACACACACCACACCCTACCACCACACACACGACCCCCACATACCAGCACACACGCGCGCGCGCGCGCGCGCGCACACACACACACACACACACACACACACACACACACACACACACACACACAACACCCGACTCCGTCTCCCTCTCAAAGCCCCCCCCCCCCCCCCCTCCCCATCAACCATCCAACCACCCCAAACCCCACCCCACCGCTTCCACCCCAACCCCCCAACCTGGGCCCCCAGTACCGGCGCCCGGCAAGGACGTGTGTTTTGCCCTGACATGTGTACACAGTACACATACACACGACTGCCACTGTGCAGATAGTCCCCAAGTGTGTATCACACGTACTTCAGTCGTCAAGTCTGCACACGATGATAGTAAGCAGCACACACAGTCATTTTGCAAGAGTTTAAGACCAGACGTGATTTTCAAGCCTTTTTATGCTGCTATGACGTCAGATTAGTTAATTTCACGTTTTTATTGCTATGACGTCAGATTAGTTCATTTCACGTTTTTATTGCTATGACGTCAGATTAGTTCATTTCACGTTTTTATTGCTATGACGTCAGATTAGTTCATTTCACGTTTTTATTGCTATGACGTCAGATTAGTTCATTTCATGAATATTATTGCATCACCCAATTCGGGTTGAAGAATATATAGGGAAAGAAAGAGGACGTTTTAGAGAGCAATGCGAGCGAGAAAATAACA
The DNA here is from genome assembly GCA_018857735.1 of Alviniconcha marisindica. Lineage (NCBI taxonomy): Eukaryota > Metazoa > Mollusca > Gastropoda > Provannidae > Alviniconcha > Alviniconcha marisindica. Next base: position 317,333 of record JABMCL010001102.1, on the reverse strand, counting down.
ACACAAAAACAAAACAAAAAACACAAATAACAACAAAACACAAACGCAGCAACAACAAAACTTGTTTTAGATGTCATCCCATTTCAAATTGTGTTGCATTAGGCTTTTTTGGGTGAAATAAACGTATAATTTGGTATGAAGGCCAACCTTTTTTTTTGGGTTTTTGTTGTTGAAATCACAGATTCGTCAAATTTATTTCAAAACTCATGTCTGGTCTTAAACATTTGTAAATGACTATTAGATATATATATATATATATATATATATATATATATATATATATATATATATATATATATATATATACACACACACTGCAGCAGCGACGGAGCGACAACTCGGATTAAATGAAACCTTCTGCCACCCGCCACCGAATCAGTCATCTGCTGGTCGCTCGGTGCCCGAAAAACAGCTCTCCAGTTACCTGCTCTTGAAACCAAAGAAATGACAACTGCCTTTCCCCAGCGGAGTCAGGGGTAGGGAGTGGGTGGTGGGGATGTGGGTGGGGTGGGGGGGGAGGGGTGGGGGGGGGGGGAAGGGCGGAGGGGGTGGGGCGGTGACCCCTGAAACTGTCATGATAAACGGGAAATCCATTCACAATGTAAACCGATCGTTGGAAGATACAAGATTTGTTGTTTTTGTTTTGTGGTGTTTTTTTTGCTAGTGAGAAATTGAGGGGGGGGGGGGTGGGGGGGTGGGGTAGGTGGGAAACAGGAAAGGATCCAAACGAGGAAGAACGCGAGAGAGAGAGAGAGCGGGGGGGGGGGGGGGGGAGACAGCAAGAGATGAGAGAGAGAGAGCGAGGGGAGGGGAAGCGCGAGAGAGTGAGAGAGAGAGCGAGGGAGGGGGCGAGAGAGAGAGAGAGAGATGAGAGATGAGAGAAGAGGAGATAGAGAGGCAGAGAGAGAGAGAGAGAGAGAGAGAGCGAGGGGAGGGGGAGAGAGATACAGCGAGAGAGTGAGAGAGAGAGCGAGGGGAGGGGGCGAGTGAGAGAGAGAGAGAGAGAGAGAGAGAGAGAGAGAGAGAGAGAGAGAGAGAGAGAGAGAGAGAGAGAGAGAGAGATGCAGCAGACGGGGAAAGTGTGCCAAGGACACACGGCAATGGGCAGATCAATAAAAGGCCAGCGCCGCACCATCACTTCACTTCACCCAACCCAGTCCTTCGTCACTGCACACACACACACACACACACACACACGCATACACACATGCATACACACGCACACACACACACTCACACACACACACACACACACACACACACACACACACACACACACACACACGCACGCACGATCTCACACACATACGCACACACACGCACACACGCACACACACACACACACACGCCCCAGCCCCGTTTTTCGGCCTTCACCATCACAGGCAGAAACCACGACCACACTCGCAGCCACCACCACCACCACCACCCCCCGCCCCACCCCCCTACACACACATACACCCACCCCACCCCACCCCCGTCCACCTACCCATCCCACTACCCTCACTGCCTGCTCCTACTACTCCATCTTCGACACTCGACAAACACTTCTGTCCGGTAGCCACCGCCTTGCCACCCCGCCATGTAATGATAGCGAAGGCCGGCCGTCAGTCTTTTCCGAGTATGCCGTCTTTCTTTGGGGTCAGCTTAACCTTTCTCCAAACAGTTCTCGTAAGGCAACTGCCTCCTCCCCCCCCCCCCCCCTCCTCCACCCTCCCCCCCCCCCCCCCCTTCCCCCCCCCCCCCCCCCAATCCCCCCTCCCCCCCGCCCCACCAATGCACAGTTACTGTCGATGGTGAAAGGGTTAAGCAGAAGTTCAGCCAATTATAGCCAATCCGGGAGCGGTCGAGTTGAGGCGAGTAGAGGTAGCAGAGAGGAGCGGAGAGAAGAGAGTGGGTGCCGTATCCCTGAACCAACCCTCGTGCAAGTACAAGACTGCGCTCCGGAAACCTCTCTTTCCGGGCCAAGGACGAAGGATGTGGTAAAACCGATGCTTGGAGTGTCTGTACCGTATCCCTGAACCAACCCTTGTGCAAGTACAAGACCACGCTCCGGAAACCTCTCTTTCCGGGTTGAAGGAGGAAGGATGTGGTAAAACCGATGCTTGGAGCTCGGTTCAAGAGCTGAGGCGGGTGTGGGAGCAGAGAGGAGAAGAGAGGAGAGAAGAGAGTCCGTACCGTATCCGTGAATCAATCCGTGTGTAAGTACCACACTCCGGAAGACCACACTCCGGAAACCTCTCTTTCCGGGTCGAAGGAGGAAGGATGTGGTAAAACCGATGCTCGGAGCTCGGTTCAAGAGCTGAGGCGGTTGTGGCAGCAGAGAGGAGCGAGTCTGTACCGTAACCGTGAATCCATCCTAGGACAAAACCACACTCAGGACTCGAAACCTCTCTTTCCGGGCCCTCTACTCCAAAACCAGGAGCGGTCGAGTTGCGGCGAGCAGAGGTAGCAGAGGAGAAGAGAAGAGAAGAGAGTCTGTACCGTATCCGTGGATCAATCCTTGTACAAGACCACACTCCGGAATCGAAACCTCTCTTCCCGGGCTCTATCCTCTAACTTCCAAGGAGGGAGAATTTCGTAAAGCGATGATGATGATGGTGATGTAGAGCTGAATGTCCTCGGACGTCGGGTTGACGTGTTAGGGACAAACTGTGACCAATGCGTAAGTATGGTTCCGTGTTGCTTTACGTCCACAGAAACCGTAAGGCTCATTGGGACGAAAAGCCCAGGACGGCCACCTCGACTTTAACACACAGCTCCTGAACTCTGACGTAAAGCGACGCTTGGGGTGCGGTTAAAGAGTTGAGGCGGTTGTGGTGGCAAACTCCAAGCACTGGTTTACGACAGCCTTCCTCCAACCACGGCCACAACTGAATACGTCATAGGTCTCCGAAAACTGTCAGCTGACGGACATGTTTTCCTTGGTGAAAGTTGGTGAGGCAGCAAGTTAGTAACAGAAACTCAAATTATATCAGGCGCTTCTTTTATAACCACCCACGTTGCTTACGCCTGCACAATTAAAAATTAAAAAAATTAAAAAATCGCTGGAATAGTAGATTTCAGGAAATAACAGGCGAAGATAATTTGACAGTGTTTTCTTACTCCGGGAGAGTGAAGTCCCCTGAATGGAGGTGGCAGCGGAGAAGAGCCGATCTGCGACACTTTGAGATCTTCAGGCATGGACCTATTATAATTTATACTAGACTACCAGCCGGGGGAACCTACTATCCGATCTGCACGTTGCCCGCGAGCAGTGAGTGTTTGATCGGCATTTCTGATGCCTTTTCTGCCTTTTGTTTACGGGTATCCGTCATCTTCCCCACGTGTTCACTGTACCCCTAACAAAAGCGTGCCTACTCTGCGCTACACCCGCAGGCATGGACCTCTATATACAGGTCAATGCCCGAAGGCTCTTACCGAGTGCAGCCATAGTTCAGGAGCTGTGTGAGAGTCGAGGTGGCCGTCCTGGGCTGTCCGTCCTAACGAGCCTTCTGGTTTCCGTGGACGTAAAGAATTATTGCACCGTGCTTCGGCATTGGTCACAACTTGTCCCTAATATGTCAACTGACATCTGAGGACATTAAGCATCACTTCACCACCACCACCGAGTGCAGTCCCCTGATTTCCGAAGATCGTCTATTGAGACGGAACTCACTTCCTTCTGCCCGGGGCGGACGCGCCTCGTGTTTACGTGCGTACTTTTGGACGCTGTGTGGCTTCCACAGTCTTATTAGTCGGCCCCACACAAGCCTTTCGGAGGACACTGACAGCGTCGGTGGACAGCTCAGCCGAGATGAAGATCGAGTGCCCCTTCTGTGGCCTAACCAATTCTGGCAGAGTTCGGAGGACACTGACAGCGTCGGTGGACAGCCCAGCAGAGATGAAGATCGAGTGCCCCTTCTGTGGCCTAACCAATTCTGGCAGAGTTCGGAGGACACTGACAGCGTCGGTGGACAGCTCAGCAGAGATGAAGATCGAGTGCCCCTTCTGTGGCCTAACCAATTCTGGCAGAGTTCGGAGGACACTGACAGCGTCGGTGGACAGCTCAGCAGAGATGAAGACCGAGTGCCCCTTCTGTGGCCTAACCAATTCTGGCAGAGTTTGGAGGACACTGACAGCGTCGGTGGACAGCTCAGCAGAGATGAAGACCGAGTGCCCCTTCTGTGGCCTAACCAATTCTGGCAGAGTTCGGAGGACACTGACAGCGTCGGTGGACAGCTCAGCAGAGATGAAGATCGAGTGCCCCTTCTGGTGGCCTAACCAATTTCTGGCAGAGTTTGGAGGACACTGACAGCGTCGGTGGACAGCCCAGCAGAGATGAAGATCGAGTGCCCCTTCTGTGGCCTAACCAATTCTGGCAGAGTTCGGAGGACACTGACAGCGTCGGTGGACAGCTCAGCAGAGATGAAGATCGAGTGCCCCTTCTGTGGCCTAACCAATTCTGGAAGAGTTCGGAGGACACTGACAGCGTCGGTGGACAGCCCAGCAGAGATGAAGATCGAGTGCCCCTTCTGTGGCTAACCAATTCTGGCAGAGTTCGGAGGACACTGACAGCGTCGGTGGACAGCCCAGCAGAGATGAAGATCGAGTGCCCCTTCTGTGGCCTAACCAATTCTGGCAGAGTTCGGGAGGACACTGACAGCGTCGGTGGACAGCTCAGCAGAGATGAAGACCGAGTGCCCCTTCTGTGGCCTAACCAATTCTGGCAGAGTTTGGAGGACACTGACAGCGTCGGTGGACAGCTCAGCAGAGATGAAGACCGTAGTGCCCCTCTTCTGAATGGCCTAACCAATTCTGGCAGAGTTGGAGGACACAGACAGCGTCGGTGGACAG
>JABMCL010001102.1:290000-302500 GCA_018857735.1 Alviniconcha marisindica | reverse complement strand
AGATCAGGTATGAAACAGATGGGGAGAGGGGGGTGGGGGGGGGGGGGGAGGGATTGGTTTTTAACGCCCAGTCAACCATGGCGGTCATACCAAAGCGATGTATAAAAGAGGGTGAGAATAAAAAAAATACTCTTCCCCCCACCTCCATACCCCCTTCTCCCCGTCCCTAATAAGCCTCATGGTTTCTGTGGACGTTAAGCACCATGTTTACTTACTAAATAAAATACAGAGAGCATGAAAGAGAGAGAATGACAGAGACAGACAGAGGAAGAAACAGAAGAGAGAGAGAGAGACAGACAGACAGACAGAGGTAGAGACAGAACAGAAGAGACAGAGAGAGACAGAAGAGAGACAAGGAGAGACAGAACAGAAGAGAGAGAGAGATAGACGGAGGTAGAGACAGACACACCGAGACAGACTGAGAACAGGAGAGAGAGAGAGAGAGAGAGAGAGAGAGAGAGAGAGAGAGAGAGAGAGAGAGAGAGAGAGAGAGAGAGAGAGAGAGAGAGAGAGAGAACTCGAAAACTTTATTTTACAAGGATTGTAGTTTAGGTTCAGTCAAAAACCTAACAACTAGTCCTTGCTAAGAGAGAGAAAGAGAGACAGAGAGAGACAGACAGACAGAGACACATAGAGAGAGAGAGTGGGGGGGGGGGGGGGGGAAGGGACTGAGACACACAGAGAGACAGACAGAGAGAGACACACATACACACACACACAGACTAATACTTCAGAACTAAGCGCGAGGGAGGACGTCTCTACTGATTCCCTTTGTTCCGTCACGTGACAGGATGTCGGTGTAGGAGTCGACAGGTGACAGTGGCATGTCGTCCGACTGAAAGGCGCGGAAAGCAACCGACGACGATCAATAGGTGACAGGCATCAACAGGTGACAACACTCTTACGTCATCAGAGTTAAAGGGGAAACGGGACCGAAGACGCAACCCGGTCTGAAAACGTCGAAACGGCATTTGTGTGTGTGTGTGTGTGTGTGTGTGTGTGTGTGTGTGTGTGTGTGTGTGTGTGTGTGTGTGTGTGAGAGAGAGAGAGAGAGAGAGAGTGTGTGTGTGTGTGTGTGTGTTTGGGGAGGGAGGGAGGGAGGGAGGGGGAGGGTGTAGATTCCCTTCCTATCCATAGGGCCCGTGGTGCTTCTTCGGTCCGGCTTCCCTTTCAATGCCAAGGGAATATATATATATATATATATATATATATATATCTATATATATATATATATATATATATATATATATAGTTCAAGTTCAACGTTGCTTTACGTCCTCGGAGTCAGAGACCATAATTATAAAGGACTATACATTACGGACGGGGAGAGGAGCCCAGGACGGCCACCTCGACCTTCACACAGCTCCTGAGTTGTCTCCTTGCTTCCATTCATTCTTCTTCCTCAGATGTTGCCTTACGTCCACAGTGACCGTAAGGACTATTGGGGACGGGGAGAGGAGCCCAGGACGGCCACCTCGACTTTCACACACAGCTCCTGAGCTCTGTCGTGTGTATAGTCTCTAACTGATACTTGATAACGGTAGGCTTTGATTACTTCTCAAATGCTGCGTCCCACTTATCTTCCCTACAAGTGTACGACTGTATGAGTGGTCCCGGGAGGGGGCGAGGGCGGTGAGGGGGGATGGATAATGGAGGGGACGGGGGGGGGGGGGGGGGGGGGGGGGGGGGGCGTTAGCTTGCGTCCGTGGCTGTGTGCATAGTTTACCGGGCAAAAGACACAGCAGTGGTGTACCCCCATTTGAAGCTGAATTATCACTTGTACCGTAACTTTTTCTTCGGTATCTGTTATCAGTTATATATATATCTATCTATCTATAGATGACATTTCGACCATCCGCTATCAACATCGTCATCTACAGTACTACCATCGTCGTCAATTGTTCAGTGATAACGGCCACACAGCCACACGACGAGACACACACAGAGACAGAGAGAGACAGAGAGAGAGAAGAAAAGAGAGAGAGACACACACACACACATACACACACACACACACACACACACACACACACACACACACACACACACACACACACTCACATACACTCCTTCTTTTCCTCCTAGTCCTTCTCCTTTTTTCTCCCTCCTCATTCCCTTATTCTCTTCCTCCCCCTCCTCCTTCTTCTTCTCCGGCTTCTCTGCACCTTTCTCCACCTCCTCCTCCTCCTTTTTCTCTTCCTTTTTTCTTCTCTTTTTTTCTTCCACATTTTTCTCCTCCTCTTCCTCCTTCTTCTCCTCCTCTTCTTCCTCCTTTTTCTCCACCTCTTCCTCCTTCTTCTCCTCTTCCTCCTTCTTCTCTTCCTCTTCTTCCTCCTTTTTCTCCTCCTCTTCCTTCTCCTCCTCTTCCCCCTTCTCCTCCTCCCCCTTCTTCTCCTCTTCCTCTTTTTTCTCCTCCTCTCCCTTCTCCTCCTCTTCCTCCTTCTTCTGTTCCTTCTCCTCCTCTTCCCCCTCCTCCTTCTTCTCCTCTTCCTTCTCCTCCTCTTCCTTCTCCTCCTTCTCCTCATCCCTCTCTCTTTTCTCTTCCTCCTCCTCCTTCTCAGTCGTTGCCCCGAGCCTCCCCCTCGTCTCTTTGACAGCGCGGACCCGACACCGGTGGCTGGCTGGCTGCGGCGTCGCTGAGTGGACACAATGGATATTGACTTTGTATCGATTTCCTCCTGCCGTGATGTGCCATTACCCATTGATTCGCCTCAAATGAACACATGGTGCCCGCGAAAATGTTTATCCTCCTTCGGTCGCTTTGGCCGAAACTAAACATTATGGAATTCGAATGTTATTACCTGCACGGTACCGTGGCCTTTTACCTGCAGCATGTAATCAATGCGGGACACCCCCCCCCCCCACCCCCTCCCCTACCCCTGCCCGCACTCCCTTCTCCCCAAACACACACTCGCTTCTCTCTTTTTCCCTCCCCCCCCTTTTTACCTGAATATCTGGGTTTCCTATCGGACGCTCTCTCTCTCTCTCTCTCTCCCCCCCCCCCCCCCCCCCCCCCCCCCCCCTTTTCCCCCCTTTTTTTCTTGTGCTACTTTTTTTTTCCAAAACCCCCCCCCCTTTTTTTCTCCCCCCCCCACCCCCCCCTTTTCCCCCCCCCCCACTCTCCCCCTCCACCCCCCCCCCACCGTTGCTAAATCCCCCTTCCGCCCCCCCCCCCCCTTTTCTCTCCAAACAAGCTCAAAACCCCCAAACCCCCTCCCCTCTCCCCCTCTCCCCTGCCCCCCTTCCCCCCCCCCCCTTTCTCCCCCCCCCCCCCCCCTCCCAAAACAAATCTAAACCCCCCCCCTCTCTCGCCCCCCCCCCCCCTTACTCTCCCCCTTTCCCCCCCCCCGTTCCCCCCCCCCCCCCCCCCCCTCCCGAGACCCCCCCCCCCCCCTTTTTTTTTTTTTTTTTTTCTCTCTCTCTCTCCCCTCTCTCCACACACACACACACCACACACACACACACACACAAACACACACACACACACACACACACACAATGCAAGCTGCAAAACACACCACTGGACCCCGCCAAAAACCTCGGCGAGTTAACACTGATCTGAACGCAGACCTGTGTACATACATGTATGCATAGTTCAGGACTAGCTGGGTGAGAGTCGAGGTGGCCGTCCTGGGCTGTCCGTCCTAACCAGCCTTTCCTGGCTTCCGCGGACCGTAAAAAAGCTATACTGAACCGTGCTTCGGCCCTGGTCTCAGCTTGCCCTAATACGTCAGGACTGGGCATTAAAAACCTACCCTCCTCCTACCTACCACCTACCTGCCCGCCTGCCTGCCTGCCTGCCTCCTCCTGCCTGCCTGCCTGCCTGCCTGCATTATTTTGCTTCTTCCGCGACAGTGAGATGTCGTAAACCCGGCTCTTTGCTCACAACGCTGCAGCTCTGCTTAAGAAATCAGTGGGGGGGAGGGGGGGGGGATTGGGGGGGGGGGGTCAATGGGCTTTCGTTCCTGGAGGTTTAAAAAGCGCCTTAACCCTTCCTGCTACATGACCCTACTAAATTTGTTAAAAAAGAGGGGTGGAGAGAGGTAGGAGGGGGGGAGGAGGGGGGGAAAAGGGGGAGGGGGGGGGGAAGAGAGAGAGAGAGAGAGAGAGAGAGAGAGAGAGAGAGAGAGACATACAACAAAAGCAAAAGACAGACAGACAGACAGAGAAGAAGAAAGGGGGGGGACAGACGACAGACAGAGAGAGCGAAGAACAGAAGACGGAGAGAGAAAAAGGGGCCCCGACAGAAGACAGAGAGAGAAAAAGGAAATTATTTTTTAAAACCCACTTCTATGCTGGTCATCCTCCCCCCCCCCCCCCCCGCCCCCCCCCCCCCAAGACAGCGGTGGAATATCCTTTAAATTTAAACAAAAAAAAACCCCAAAAAACCGCCCCCCCCCCAAACACCATCCCCACACGCACCACCACCACACACAAAAAAAAAACACCACCCCCACACACACACACACACACACACACACACACACACACACACACACACACACACACACACACACACACACCCCGGCCCCAACCACCACACACACACACCCCACACCCCACACACACCCACGCAACCACGCACGCCCCACCACGCACGCACGCACCACCCCACGCACGCACGCACGCACCCCCGTATATCAAACATTGGGACTCGTCAACACGTAAGTTTGATCTGGTCAATGTGGGGTCCCTCTGGCATCAATTATAATATAAAACATATATATATATATATATACACACATACAAAAGAAAACTACTCTCCGCCCGAGCCACCCACACAATGACGCAGACCCGCTGCCTTGTTTGTCTGAACAAAGCGCAATCCCGGCACTTCTATATATGTCGCCGCTGGCTACTTACTGCGTCTCCATCTTTGCACGCGTGTGCCGCATTAGTATTATTATACATCGCGGCGGCCAGGTGAATGACCGCGGCTACATCTTAAAAGGGATCGTGACCATTATTATACACTTTCTCCTTCAGGTGAGATATTGTGTACGCTCCACGTTCAAGCGGAAAGAGAGGGAGGAAAGAGAGAGAGGGAGGGAGAGAGAGGGAGGGAGGGAGGGGGGAGAGAGAGGGGGGGGGGAGGGGGGGAAAAGGGAGGGGAGGAGAAGGGGGGGGGAGGGGGAAGAGAGGGAGGGAAGGGAGGGGAGAGAGAGAGGGGGGGGAAGGGGGGAGGGAGGAGAGAGGGAGGGGGGGGGGAGGGGGGGGAGAGAGGGGGAGGGAGGGGGGAGGGAGGGGGAAAGGAGAGAGAGGGAGGGGGAGGAGGGAGAGGGAGGGAGGGAGGAGAGAGGAGGGGGGGGAGAAAGGAGAGAAAAGAGGGGGGAGGGAGGGAGGGAGAAAGGGGGAGGGAGAGAGGAGGGGGGGAGGGGGGGAGGAGGAGGAGGGGAGAGGAAGAGAGGGGGGGGAGGGAGAGAGGGGGGGGGGGGGGGGGGGGGGGGGGGAGGATGAGAAAATTTTCCAACGATAAAGTTTTAAGCACAATCGGTTTGTTTAAAAATTTGTCCCTGATGTCATGACATACACAGCAACACTAATACCAAAAAAGAAAAAAAATAACTGCGGCAAACTAAAATACATCATAAGAAAAAAGAAAAAAGTATTACTTTCTAAATCTTCGCAAAAAAAGAGGAGAGAGAGAGAGGAGAGAGAGAGAGAGAGGGGGAGAGAGAAAAGAGAGAGAGAGAAAAAACAGACAGACAGACAAAACAGACAGACAGACAGACAGACAGACAGACAGAAAGACAGACAGACAGAGTCTCAGGGCTAAGGGGTGGGTCTGTGGACGCTGTCTTGTAAACCCCCCCCCTCCCCCCCCCCCCTCCCTCTCAAAAATGAAACATAACATCGAGAATATTTGGGACATGTAGGTTTTTTATATATATATATATTATATATATATATAAAATACGCTACACTGTTTAGATGGCGGAGAAAGGGCCATTTTCAAAACAATGCCCAATGATCCCGCCATTTTTACGAAATAAAAAAAAATAAAAGCATTAAAAAAAAAAAAAAAAAAAAGGGTTTGCAAAATTTTAGCAAGAAAAAAAGAAAGGGAAAAGGGAAAAAGCTTTTTAACGCCCAGCAAACCACGACGCTTATATTATGGGTGAAACGCATTTTTATAAAAAATAAAATAAAATAAATACGAATAATGAAGAAAAAGAAACAAGCACACAAAGGTTACGAATGAACTTAAAGGGGCACAGAACCGAACGTGCAAGTTCGCCTGAAGACGTGGCAAATATTTTATACTACTGCTACTAATTAAAGTACTTATAAAGCGCAAAATCTTGTCCGTAGAGCTTTCAAGCCCCCCACCACCACACACACACACACACACACACAAAACAAAAAAACCCCCGCCACCACCCACACACAAACACACCACCCACACACACACCACACACCACCCCCCACCACAAACACAAACCCCCCAACCAAACACGCACCACCACGCACCCCCACGCACCCCACCACAAACACCCCCACACACACCACACCCCAAAACCACACAACACGAGCAAACTGCCTAAACACAACTTAATTTACACACAACTTCAAGCGGGCAGCGAACATCGACGGACGGAGACAGCGGCACGGAAGGCAAAACACGGCAGGTCAACAGCTTCCGGAAAAAGAAATGTCTGGAGGTTGGACCTGAATGAGTCCAGAGAGGGTTTCTGCCGGAAACCTGCAGCTTTCGCTGGCTTGTTCTATTAATATTCATAAAATAATAATAACAATAACAATAATAATAATAATAATAATAATAATAATTCGGGCTTCGAATTTGAGTTTGTCGGGGCGTATCGTATCGGTCGCGTCGTTTCGCTCTTTACCAATGAAGAGCAAGAGCAGGTTGGCTTATGACGTATTTGACATTTTTTTTTGGGCCCGGCCTGTTTATGACAGTGAACAGACTGCTGGGGGGGGGGGGGGGGGGGGGGGGTGGGGGGGGGGTGGGGGGGGCACTCACGGTCTTTTCGTGCTTTAAAATTGTTTTTAACCCGCCAAAATATTTGAATTTTTTTTTTTTAAATTTATTTAAACTGGCTGCTGTGGGTAAGTTTATGTACCTTTTATAAAATGGGGAAAACCGTAGGCGATCAGGTCTGTATTGTGTTGTCTGACGCCTTTGGGGCCCACAGAGAAAGAGAAGAGAGAGAGAGGAGAGAGAGAGAGAGAGAAGAGAGAGAGAAGAGACAGAACAAGACAGAGACAGAGACAGAACAAAAAGACAAAAGAAGAAAGGGCAAAACAGACAGACAGACAACAGAAAAAGAAAAAAAAGGCAGAGACAGAAACGAGAAAAAGGGGAAAAGAAACAGACACGATAGAGACACAGAGGCAGGGGGAAAGACAGACAGAGACACAGAAGGTGGGACAGAGGAAAAACCCAAAACGACAGAGAAAAAAGACAGGGAAGACAGACAACAGACAGACAGAGGACAGACCTCCCCCACAAAAAAAGCGGAAGTGCGTGCACTGTTACGAGCTGACACAAACCAACAGCAACAACACAACAACAAACCCCAAAACACCCCCAAACCCCCCCCCCCACCCCCCCCCCCCCCAAAACCTGACAACACCGGCAAAGCGCAGCTGGCATGGCAAAATCCCGTCGCGCTCTCGTTGTTAACCCGACAGCATCAGAAACAAACCCGCGCCACGGCCCCGGCGCGAATCGAACTTAACGTTATTGAACCGCTGCATAAAAGCAAAGTCCCCGAACGACCGAAAGGGCGAGGATGCACGGCACACACACACACACACACACACACACACACACACAACACACAGCCACCGCGGACAAAACCAGCACCAACAGCAACAGCAGCAGCAGCAGCAGCAGCAGCTAGCAGCAGCAGTAGCAGCAGCAGCAGCAGCCAGCAGACCCCGACTCTCCAAGTCTCGATCTTTCCCCCCCAAAAGGGCAAGCGCAATTGATTTTCCAGACAAAAGAGCGGGATCAGGAGGAGATAACCATGAGCCACGCAGGTAAAGGCGGGTGGGGTGGAGGGGTAGGGGGTAGGGGGTAGGGATGGTGGTGGTGGTGGTGGTGGTGGTGGTGGTGGTGGTAGGGGTGGGGGGGGGGGGGGGGGGGGGGGGGGGGGGGGGGGGGGGGGGGGGGGGGGTTGCTAGAACTCCGCGTGCTATGGTTGCTGATGCTGACGCTGCGTGCACGGCAGATGATACCTGTCAAGACAATGTGCAGCCGGGCTGGATGAGGCGAGGTGTAAAGCTGAAGGACAAGACAAGACAAGACAAGACAGACAGAAAGATGATTGGGGTTGTTATTTTTTAACGCCCAGTCAGCCATGGCTGTTTTGTAATTCAGGGAGAAACACATTCTGTCAGAACACAATACACGTTAAAAAGAAAAGAGAGAGAGAGAGAGAGAGAGAGAGAGAGAGAGAGAGAGAGAGAGAGAGAGAGAGAGAGAGAGAGAGAGACAACAACAAAAACGTATATATATATATATGTGTGTGTGTGTGTGTGTGTGTGTGTGTGTGTGTGTGTGTGTGTGTGTGTGTGTGTGTGTGTGCCCACTGGGCAACCAACTTCGAAAAATGCCCCGTTGAACCTCCAGGGATGAAGCTCATGGTTGTAAGGGTGGCTAAACGGTAACCGACTTGGAAAAATGTCCAGTTTGAATCTCCACGGATGAAACACACACACACACACACACACACACACACACACACACACACACACACACACACACACACACACCGTCAATTAAAAAGCAAGAGGTAAAAAGTGGGTGGGGAGAAAAAAACGAAAAAAACACGGATTCAAAATGTAACAAAAGCCTGTGCCTTTCAGATAATAAAAGATGCGACCCCAAGAGACATCCTCGAACAGCATCCTCAACGACACAGCTGTAATTAAAAGTGCCACTCCTTTACTGCTGAAGGGCAAGCTACAGGGCTTTTTTGTTGGTTTTCTTTTTGTTTTCTTAGATGACGGCTCTCACTCCTATACGGGGACCCTTCTCTGACATGCGGTCATTCTCCATCCTGTCGGGTCGTTCTCCAACAAGAGGGGTCGTTCTCCAACAAGAGGGGTCGTTCTCCAACTTGAGGGGTCGTTCTCCAACAAGAGGGGTCATTCTCCAACTTGGCGGGGGCGCCCCGGGGGCTTCTCCAACCTGACGGGTCGTTCTCCAAAAAGACGGGTCATTCTCCAACCTGACGGGTCGTTTCCAACAAGAGGGGGTCATTCTCCAACATGAGGGTCTTCTCCAAAAGAGGGGTCTTTCTCCAACCTGACGGGTCGTTCCCCAAAAGGGGGGGTTATTCTCCAACCTGACGGGTCGTTCTCCAACAAGAGGGGTCATTCTCCAACAATGACGGGTCGTTCTCCAGCAAGACGGGTCATTCTCCAACCTGACGGGTCTTTCTACAACACTAAGGCCCGTTCTTAATTGGGCGAACATTTGCTTCGCGAACATAATTCGGGGTTTTCCTCGAAGCTGGTTGGTTCTTCATTGGGCGAACTTTTGCTTCGCGAACCTAGTTAGTTCGAACTGCGACGAAGCTATATTCGGGGTCCAAAAAGCTTCGCTCAATATTCTGGGAATATTCGCCCAGTTCGGCAACATTGTTTCTGATTGGGGGAGAGCAAAGAGCTCTGCTTGGATGAGGAAGAAAAAAAAAAAAAAGATGAATGATACTTACTCGCTTCGGGGGGAAATTTACCTATTTTTTTGACTTGTTGGAGGCGCGCCTTGTCTCGGGCCCAAAATGATATAAAAGTTAGTGAATTACCCTGTGAGGGATGTTTAAAGTATATTGACGCTTGTTTAGTCAAGATTGCTTTTGTACGCTTCTGCCGCAAGTTCGGGCCAAAGCGCGTCTCATTAAAAGCCATTTAAGGGAAAAAAATAGTTCGTCGAACTGTCGAACCATTTTCGGCGAAGTAAAATTTAATTAAGAAACAATTATAGTTCGTCAACTGCGGGGTTCCCAACAAAAGGGGGAAAACCCAATGGGGAACGGGGGTCTTTAATGGGGTCGTTCTCCAAAAGGGGGGGTCATTCCCAAACCCTGAGGGTCTTCTCCAACAAAAGGGGTCTTCCCAACCTGACGGGCTTTTCCCCAACAAAGGGTCTTCCCCAAACCCAGGGTCTTCTCCAAAAAGGGGTCATTCCCAAACCCTGACGGGTCTTCTCCAACGAGGGGTCTTCCCAACAAAAGGGGTATTCTCCAACCTGACGGGTGTTCTCCAAAAAGGGGGGTTTCTCCAACCTGCGGGTCGTTCTCCAACAAAGGGGTCATTCTCCAACCTGACGGGTCGTTCTCCAAAAAGGGGTCATTTCCAACCTGACGGGTCGTTCTCCAACAAGAGGGTCATTCTCCAACCTGACGGGTCGTTCTCCAACAAGGGGGGGTCATTCTCCAACTGACGGGTCGTTCTCCAACAAGAGGGGTCATTCCCCAAACCCTGACGGGTCGTTCTCCAACAAGAGGGTCTTCTCCAACCTGACGGGTCGTTCTCCAACAAGAGGGTCTTCCCCAAACCCTGACGGGTCTTCCCCAAACAAGGGGTCATTCTCCAAACCCTGGGGGGTCTTTCTCCACAAGGGGCCCGGGGGGCATTTTTCCAACCCTAAGGGTTTTCCCTAACTGGGGTTCTTATTGGGCGAACTTTTTGCTTCGCAAACCCTAATTCGGGGGTTTTCCCCCAAAAGCTTGTCCTTTTTGGGGAATTTTCCCCTTGGGCGAACAGTTTCAAAGGGGAAAGGAAAAGGCTTTTCTGGTAAAAAAATTTAAATGGGGGGATATTCCCCCCTTCGGGGAATTTCCTTTTGTTGTTGTTGGGAGGCGAGCCTTGTGAAAAAAAATATATAAATTAGTTGAATTACCCTTGGAGGGATATTAAAGATTTAAATTGCTTCTTTCCACAAAGTCATGTGTTTGATTTTTCCCCCAAAGTTGGGGCCAAGCTTGCGTCTATTAAAACCCGTTGAACAAGCAAGTTTTGGACTGTCCAAAAAAAACCCCATGTTCGGGAAGTAAAAGTTCAATTAAGAAACGAATTATAGTTCGTCGAACTGTCCGAAGTATGTTCGGCCAACAAACAGTTCGCCCAATTAAGAACGGGCTTTATATGGCGCGTCGTTCTCCAACAAGAGGGGTCATTCTCCAACCTGACGGGTCGTTCTCCAACAAGAGGGGTCGTTCTCCAACAAAAGGGGTCATTCTCCAACCTGACGGGTCGTTCTCCAAAAATAGGGGTCATTCTCCAACCTGACGGGTCGTTCTCCAACAAGAGGGGTCATTCCCCAACATGACGGGTCATTCTCCAACCTGACGGGTCGTTCTCCAACAAGAGGGGTAATTCTCCAACCTGACAGGTGTTCTCCAACAAGAGGGGTCATTCTCCAACCTGGCAGGTCGTTCTCCAACAAGAGGGGTCATTCTCCAACCTGACGGGTCGTTCTCCAACAAGAGAGGTCATTCTCCAACCTGACGGGTCGTTCTCCAACAAGAGGGGTCATTCCCCAAACCCTGCGGGTCGTTCTCCAACAAGAGGGTCATTCTCCAACCTGACGGGTCGTTCTCCAACAAGAGAGGTCATTCTCCAACCTGACGGGTCGTTCTCCAACAAGAGGGGTCATTTCCAACCTGACGGGTCGTTCTCCAACAAGAGAGGTCATTCTCCAACCTGACGGATCGTTCTCCAACAAGAGGGGTCATTGTCCAACCTGACGGGTCGTTCTCCAACAAGAGGGGTCATTGTCCAACCTGACGGGTCGTTCTCCAACAAGAGGGGTCATTCTCCAACCTGACGGGTCGTTCTCCAACAAGAGGGGTCATTGTCCAACCTGACGGGTCGTTCTCCAACAAGAGAGGTCATTGTCTAACGCAGCAGAACACACACATGGTCATGCATTCCCCAGAACGTCAGCTCGACAGAAGCAGAATAATCTAACTGACTGACTGTGGTCATGCACTGCGACAGGAAAAGGATGTCGATGATGAGATGTCGATGATGAGTGCCATGCACTGCGACAGGAAAAGGATGTCGATGATGAGTGCCACGCATGCACTGACACAGGAAGAGCATGTCGATGTTGAGTGCCATGCACTGACACAGGAAAATGATGTCGACCATGAGTGCCATGCACTGCGACAGGAAAAGGATGTCGATGATGAGTGCCACGCATGCATGATGCACTGACACAGGAAGAGGATGTCGATGATGAGTGCCATGCACTGACACATGAAAAATGATGTCCATGATACACTGACACAGGAAGAGGATGTCCGTGATGAGTGCCATGCACTGACACAGGAAGAGGATGTCGATGATGAGTGCCATGCACTGACACAGGAAGAGGATGTCGATGATGAGTGCCATGCACTGACACAGGAAGAGGATGTCGATGATGAGTGCCATGGACTGACACAGGAAGAGGATGTCGATGATGAGTGTCATGCACTGTCACAAGATCATTCCCTTCTCTTTAGAAGTTTAATGAC
>JABMCL010001102.1:272500-277500 GCA_018857735.1 Alviniconcha marisindica | reverse complement strand
CACAGCTCCTGAGCTCTGAGGCTTTTTGAGTTCACGTTCAGTGTTGCTTTACGTCCACACAAACCGTGCAGACTATCAGGGACGGGCAGCCCAGAACGGCCACCTTGACTTCCATTCACACAGCTCCTGAACTCTGGGGGAAAAAATACAAGCAAGGGGAGCAACCCCCATTCCGTTGCCCCGGCCAGCAAGAAAGCCGTAACGATGCAGGACACGGACGGGCGATGCGGTGAGCATTGAATGGAGTGAAAGGAAGAGCGTCAGTAATTGGACGGAGGGAAAGCGGAGACAGTTTTGAAAATAAGTGTGCCGGAGCAGAGAGCTAGGACACAAAAGCTAGGACGGTGGGCGCAAAAGCCTGGCACAAACTGGCAGACCTGAGCATCCGTTGAGCTTCCATCCACACGGAAATGCAAAGAGGGCCACCTAGCTATATATATATATATATATATATATATATATATATATATATATATTTATATATGCCTACCCACACTGCAAGAACTGAGCCAAGGGGCTGTGTGAAGGTTCAGGTGGACGTCCTGGGCTCCCTGTCCCTAATAGTCCTAACAGTCTCTGTGGATGTTACGCCACATCAAAACTTCACACACAGCTGTCAGAGCCCAGGGGCTGTGTGAAGGCTGAGGTGGCTGTCCTGGGCTCCCTGTCCCTAATAGACCCTGAAGTCTCTGTGGACGTTACGCCACATTAAAACTTCACACACAGCTGTCAGAGCCCAGGGGCTGTGTGAAGGCTGAGGTGGCTGTCCTGGGCTCCCTGTCCCTAATAGACCCTGAAGCCTCTGTGGACGTTACGCCACACTAAAACTTCACCCACAGCTGTCAGAGCTCTGCGGCTGCGTTACACGTCGAGGTCGACCTCCTGGGCTCCTCACCCCTAACACTCCTTATGGTCTCTGTGGACGTGAAGCAACGCATGAACTGAAAAGAACAAGAACTGAAACCTGAAGGGCAAGGTCACACTCGCTCCAAGCTTCATTTTTCACCAGCCCTCCTTGTGGCATCAGCTGATGGCAGTTTATTTATAATAACAAGAATAACAATAATAATAATAATGACAATAGTTTCAATAGCATGGGATCTCACTGACAAGGTTTGAGCACGCTGCGCTTTACACAATCAACAGAGTGTACGCATAAAACCTAAAAAACAACACCTGTATTGTAGTCCTTGCATACCATTACCACACACACACACACACACACACACGCTTGTTGACCGCAAATAAGTTTTTTTGTGTTTGTTTTAAAAAGATCTTGTTATTATTGGTGCAACTTGCTGACACGTGTTGTTAGTATGATAATTGTAAGACCAGTCTAATAACACACAGATGTGAAAAGACTTTAAATAAAAACAGACAGAAAAAAAAGAAGGAAAACACACACACACACACACACACACAGAGGCACACAAAGAAGGAATATAACAAGGAAGGGATAGAGCGGGAGGGGGGGGATGGGGGGGGGGGGGGGGAAGAAGACAGAATTCAAAATAAGTACTTGTGGTATATACTGCATGTACAGGGAAGTCTTTATTTAACATGGTTTTGAAGGCACGTGAATGGGACCAGTGCAAGTTGCAAATGTCTTCTCTTCTCTTTTTCTTTTTTTCACGCTATTTTTGTTGCAACTGCTGCTTTTTCTCAACATAATCAAAATATCAGGAGCTCCTAACTATTACGATCAGAGCAAAAGCAAAACTTCCAGACAAAAAATAAATTTAAAAAATCCACCACTGCAAGGGGCCTGTACTCTGTGCCACCTTGTTAGAACATGTTACTAGTGTCAGCAGGCGTGAGTGTTCCATTACTGCTAAGCAAGTATATTCAGTGATATAAGACCCCTTGGGGCGAAAAGCAAATTTAAACAGCAAGCTACTCAGATTGCAGAACTTTGAACGGCTCAGCCTGTCCGGTCTGTAAACTCAGGGGAGATAACTGATCCAGAGCTCCACCTTACCCACGAACAGTGCTCTCCCATGTGGGACAGTGGGACCTGAGCAACTTGTGCGCACAAATTTATGATACACAATCTATACACAAATTTATGCACTGTGGTATATTTGCACATGCAGTATTACCACAGTGATTTCCCCCCCAACATATATATAAAACAAATCTCTGAGTTCTGACCCAGGCAAATTTGACAGGGGGATCTGTTGTTGTTGGTGGTCGTGTGTGTATGTGTGTGTGTGTGTGTGTGTGTGTGTGTGTGTGTGTGTGTTGGTGTGTGTGTGTGTGTGTGGTGTGTGTGTGTGTGCAGCAAATTCTTCTTCTTCAGGGCAGCAGAAGTTGAAAACTTTCAACTATCCTGCCAGACCTGTGAACATGAAAATCCACTTGCCTAAAGGAATTACTATCACTGGTCCACTTGCCTACAGGAATTTACTATCACCTGAGTTGTTTGTGCATTTTTTCCCCCAATTTTTATTTCATTAAAAAACATTCTCTTTTTTTATGATTGTTTTTTCTCCACTTTCCATTTCTTCAGTTTTAGCGAAAGCTAAAATGGTGATGACATTGCGTTGCAGAAGATGCTCAGATTTCTTCTCCAATGATCCGATATAAATTCAGAGAAATCATCATCATCACAGATGGCAAAGCAACAACTCTTTTTAATTCTTTTAAAAAATCTGTATCTATTTTTTGCATAGCAACAGCTTCAGCCATAAGTTATGACTATATTCCTTTTCTAACAATCTTACTTTAATAATAAGTCCAGAATTTTTGACTAACATTGTATATATATATATATGGTATTTTTGACTAACATTAACAATACTACCATTGCATATATATACAATATTTTGGACTAACATTTTATATATATATATATATAATTTTGAACATTACATATAATATGCAGTATGTCTGATTAACATTACACATACAGTATTTTTGACTAACAAGTAACATTATATATACATACATACACAGTATTTTTGACTAACATTAGAGAGAAAGAGAGAGAGAGAGAGAGAGAGAGAGAGAGAGTATTTGCCATTTGGGACTAAAATAAATATACAGTTTTTTCGATTAACATTACATACCCCTGAATCCTACTTACCCTGCTGGCATTTCAGAAAATAACCATTTCACTCAAGAGGAGAGCCATGGGTGCTGCCACTTTGTGTCTTGCAATATGTGTGTGTGTGTGTCTGTGTGTGTGTGTGTGTGTGTGTGTGTTGTGTGTGTGTGCGCACGCGCGCATGCCATTTTGTGTCTTGCAGTGTGTGGTGTGTGTGTGTGTGTGTGCGTGTGCACACGTGCCACTTTGTTTCTTGCAGTGTGTGTGTGTGTGTGTGTGTGTGTGTGTGTGTGTGTGTGTGTGTGTGTGTGTGTGACTTTGTGTCTAGCAGTTTGTGTGCGTGATTGCATGCACGTGTGTGTGTGTCTGCATGCGTGTGTACGTGCGCGTGTGTGTGACATTAACAAACAAGGCCTGGCACCTGTGGCACTTAAGTGTCTGTTGCATCATGAGCCAACCTTTTTCTCCTCTTTATTGGTTAACGAGAAAGCCAGCATGGCTGTCTGTGCCATGCTCGAGGAGCTCCGACTTGACGCCCCTCCCCACCACCCCCTCCCCCATCCAAAGGTGCTGCTGTTGCATAAATATTGATAGAACAGCCATGCCAACCCTGCAGATGGGATGGAAGCATCTGCACATTTTCTGCATTCTTTGGCCAGCATAAGGTCTTTGCTCGGGGGTGCACAGACCTTGCGAAGGCTGTCACCGGCATGAACACTGAGGCTACAGTAACTTGTTACATGCTGTCCAGTTATGTTGGGACTGTTTGGGGTTATGTGCTATCTGGTTATGTTGGGACTGTCTATATTTTGGTTATGTGTTGTCTAGTTACATTGGGACTATCTTTCTTTTTTTCCTTTTTTTCTTTTTTATTATGTGCTGTCTGGTTATGTCAGGACTGTCTTTTTGTTTTGTTTTTGTTTTTGTTATATGATGTCTAGTTACAGTGGGACTATTTTTTTAACTTTTCTTTTTTTAAGTACTGAGAGAGAGAGAGAGAGAGAGAGAGAGAAGAGGAGAGAGAGAGAGAGAGAGAGAGAGAGAGAGAGAGAGAGAGAGTATATCGAAAGTCCAAGCATGTCTTGGTTTGAAAACTTTTACTCCAAATTTTTGCCCATTGTAGGGCTTTCAAGGCCTGCCTGGTTGGCTAGATTCCTACAAAACACAGTTTGATTATTAAATACGTCATATTTTTTATGTATCATGCTTTCTTTCACATGATATACATTTTAGATGACTAGTGAAGACACTTCAGTGCACACTCTCCCTCTCGGCAGACCTAGAATGTCCATTTTTCAACAACGAAACTGAAATCAAAAATCACTTCATATAGTATCATGTCCTATGTACTATGACCTAAGAGATAAATATATACCACGCAAATATGTCAGCTGTCCATCACTTTTTGCACTGTGAATGTTGTCTGCTTCTGAAAAAAAAGTATCTCTAACTCCAATGCGCTACTTTTCTACAAAGGCTTTTGCTGTATGCAGTAGTGTTTGGTCTGATATATATATATATGTATATATATATGTATATATATATGTACACTATCTGCAAGGAAAATGTGAAAGCTATTGTCTGTGTTAGTGTTACATTCCACCATGAAGACTGCCGCAGACAAAACAGCACCTAATAATTATGTATGCACATTTATGTATATATATATATATATATATATATATATATAAGATTGCAATAAATAACCGTGCCAGTGTGAGAAGTGGTGTGCTGAAAGAAGCATGCATGTACTGAACAAACGTGACATTTATTTGTGTGTGTATGTGTGTGTGTACCTTACAGCACTCTGCACGCAGGGCATGAAAAACAACAGAGCACGCTCAGTGGTTCACTGAGGAAGCTAGTTCAGGAACTGTGGTGAACAAGGCAGTGTCAAGTGAACAGAATCTGTATGGGGACCAACCCAAGGTACTGTCAACAACAACCAAAAAAT
>JABMCL010001102.1:255000-267500 GCA_018857735.1 Alviniconcha marisindica | reverse complement strand
CTATGTACATGTATTGTGGTTCAACTGCACAGTGACAGTTGCATTACAATTATAATACAAAGCAGGCTACTCATCTCTAAAAGCCTTTGGTCTTGAAAGGTTCCTCTTGGTGTAAAGACCACATGTCAATGTGTGTGTGTGTGTGTGTGTGTGTGTGTGTGTGTGTGTGTGTGTGTGTGTGTGTGTGTGTGTGAGTGTGTGTGTGTGTGTGTGTGAGTGTACATCACTAATTGTGTGTGTGTGTGTGTGTGTGTGTGTGTGTGTGTGTGTTTGTGTGTACATCACTACACTGATGTGTGTGTGTGTGTGTGTGTGTGTGTGTGTGTGTGTGTGTGTGTGTGTGTGTGTGTGGTGCATGTGCCTGTATGCGTGCTTGTGTGTGTACATGTGTGCATGCATGTGAGTGTGTGGGTGGGAGTGGGGGTGGGGGAGGGGGGTAAACTGGTCATTGGTTGCATTAAGATCTATACCATGTTGAAGTTATTGTTGTACACCGTTAACTATACTAACCGGTAATGTTCTGTAGCTGTTTTGCAATTTGCAAAACGATTGTCGTTCACTTGAAGTACTGCACACGTTCGTGCACGTGACAGCATGTACACCAAAAACGCAGATTTTTGTGTCACTGTTTTACGGGATGAGAAAACTATGTCAGACGAGGTCACGATGAACCGAACACCGCAAAAAAAAACAAAAAAAACACAGAGCCACACAGCAGTGACTAGCACACGGAATAAAATCCACTCCAAATCTCTGAAGGCACGATGCGAAGCTGTGGCACTGAAAATCACCGTACTTTTCCCTCCACACAATTGTTTTGCTGACACTAAAAAAATATGCAAAACAAACTCGAAAACCACAAAATTGCGTCTGATATCTCCACACTTCACTGTCCTGAAAGAAATCGGCAGGTCATACAAATCAAAATGACCTTACATTTGATGGGTCAATATAATTCAAACGTAAACTGCCCGTAACTTTGAGATGTCGCTATGCACAGATCTGTACATATTACAATAATAACACGAAAGTATGGCTCTTACCTTCACTTTAGTCGCCATGTTGTGCCATATTTGATTAGCATGTTACGTAATCTGCACTTGTAACATCAGCTCCGTCTTGGAAGGCGCCAGGCATCTTGATCAAAGACAGCATCAGAGTGTTTGCATTGTACTTTTTGGGCCAAATTTTATCATGCTAAAAAATCATCCAAAAGTTGAAACTACAAAACAGGAGTTAGTGTTTGTGGCGGACTATTTTTAGCAATGCATGTTCCGGGCCTCTTTTTTGCATGACGTCATACAGAACATGCAGTCAGCACCATGCGACTGTCAACAATCTTGATCGGCGTGTCGAAGCGGAACGGTGAGATCCCAAAGTCTCTTCTTACATGACATTTGGTTCAAGTCTGAGTTTATTTCAAGCTCAAAACAGAAAATGCTTTGTCGTATTTATCTCCACAGACCTGATCCTCACCGCTGGCCCGATTGTTTGGGGTCGTCTCCATGCAAACAATTTTAAATCTCTGAAAGTGTTATCCGCATATATGCAGTCCGCAGATTCCACTTCCAGCAAGAAAGACCGTAACCAGAGATGGTCTTTTGCTGCATCTTGAAGTACACACTCTTGATGATTTTTTGTAATAGTCACGCTGTTAATTTTGCGGTCCAGTTTTGCCTTTGCACGAAATGATGAATTGATTTTAATATCTGTATGTTTCAGTGTTATAAGTTCATCGATAATCTTCGTCTGTTTTGCGTGTTTGTGCGCGCGAGTATGCGTGCATGTGTTATTTTATTTGTCTGTAAGCTTGGGATGGGATGTTGACAGGGGTCACTCTTCGGGAAGACTTTGTAGTGATCATTTTTCTAACTGAGAAGTCCCTATATCTTCCATATAATATATCAGGCTTTCAGTTTCATTCCCATATTTTTTGGTTAAACCATCTCTCTATGAGTGTGTAATACAGATCTAGAGAAACAGTTTAGAGTTTGACTTTGAGCCTTTATTCTTAAGAAACCAGTAATCGAGTTACAGCAGATTTTTTGGCATACTTGCTTTAAAATCAGCATGAGCTGGAACTTGCTCATACATTTTACCATTACTTTTTATTATTTTAAACATTATTTGGACTGATATTTTTATGAACTTGTATGTAACCATAATGATTGCTTACCAGTAATTTCCAGTATTTTACCAAAAAAGATCAGCATATTTACTGGAGAAAATCTCACCAATAGGTCAGACTGGCTGATTTTTGGGTGTGTTTTTGTTGTTGTTGCAGTTTCGAAAAAGAAAGAAAATAAACACAGCACAGAGAGAGAGAGAGACTGTATGTGTGTGTGTGTGTGTGTGTGTGTGTGTGTGTGTGTGTGTGTGTGTGTGTATGTGTGTTCTAGACAAGGAAGGGAGCTATAGGTCTTGCTAGTAGAGCTCTAGTAGTAATATAGACAGCCTTGTAATTGTATTGGACATGGTTACTTTCACCACCTTCTACTGTTCTAGATGTCACACCAGTTTAAAAAATGTCTTGAGTGATCACTGTGACAGTTGGTGGCACAGAACAAGAGCGCTTGCCCTCAATAGCCAAGTTAGGCACGATCAAGTGTGGTCACCACATGCATAAATGACCACTGCGTGCTAGGCTTTGTCTTTGTTTATGCCTGCCCAGAGATTTCTCCAGTCAAATTCTGTGCAGACTCAATGAAAGTCCTTCGGATGAGTCTATAGATCTGTTTAAACTGAGGTGCCATGTGTGTCTACACTTGCAAAAAGATCACATAAAATGTGCATGTTGGAGATAGATCTCATAGTCTGTGTCAGAGTTTGATGGATGAGGATCATGGAAATGTTAAAATAACCCAGCATGCACCAAATATTAGATAATAATAGTCAAGTCCTTGACCACTGGTTGTTTACAGAAGAAGAACTTTCAGATACATGTCCTTGACCACTGGTCGTTAACGGAAGAAGAACTTTCAGATTATAATTCATATTGTCTTTTGTTTGCAGGTTCCGTCAGGCTGGCACACGACATCCCAAGAACCTGAAGAGGGCACTGCTGTGGCATCCCCTGTTAATTCTTTCTGAATATCTGTTGATGGGTTTGAACTTGTTCATCACATCCAAATTCAAAAGTATCAGTAAAAGTGCTGTCAATGTGACAGAGTTGGAAAACCCAAGCCAGCAGCAGCAGCAGCAGCAGCAACGGTTCACAGCAGTTGGTGCCACAGTCAACACAAGCAATAACAGTTGAACGCAAGCTCATCGCAATGTCAGCCACTGTGTTGAGGGAGAGTCAGATCAAAATGGCAAAGGCTGAGGGTAATACTGCCAAACTCTTATTAGAGTTGCAACTACAAGTAACATAGTATTTGCAAAAATGATTCGACAATTTCTGTTTGTTGCCAAACTGACATCCAGCTAGCATTTTGCAGGTATATTATTTGGTCTTCTTGTCAGCCCCACAATGACTTGCTGATATGATATATGTCTTCCTCAGCAAAAAAAATAATATGGATAGGCTTCGTACTTTCCAGTGTAAATTAATAAAGTGCAGACGAGTTGTTTTTCAAGCTTGATGCTCCAAATACCCACTTGCTGCCAAAATGTCAGGGGTGTCCACAACATCCACAACGACCTTGAAGACAGATGTCACCTCCAAAGTGCTGCCGGGAGATAAGTCAGGGTTGCCCTTAGAAATATGGCAGATTATCTTCTCCTACCTGTCTGTGCGAGATCTGTGCTGCGTGGCGGGCGTGAGCAAGACGTGGTACGACCTCTCGCTGAGCATGGACTCAAGGAGATGGAAAGAGCTGTACCTGGCGTGCAGGGAGTGGCGCCACCCTTACTGGCCACTCAACGTCCATGTGGAGCCATCGTCATGGAAACAGGCCTACCGAAACCAGTACCTGTCCACGAGGTTCTGGTACCGCTGCTCCCGCCAGGCACACAAAGCTGGTTGCATGACCTTGTTGAAGGTAACTTCAAGGCAACACACACACACACACACACACACACACACACACACACACACACATATGCATGCACACCCGCACACACACACACACAACACACACACACACATGCATACACAAACAAATACACACACACACACACACAAAAACAAAAACAACAACAACACAAAAACAACAACAACAACAACAACAAAACACACAAACTCAAGTCATCCCCATTCTGTTAGTGTTACTACCCACCCCTGTCCTTATTTTTGCCAGATAGGCAAAGTTAACTTTATGACTGTGCTGAAGGCATGACAACCCCAACCACTGCCCTTCCTGTGTTGCATGTATATATATATATATATAAATGCTAGGCATACATACCAATTTGGACGTTTAACTTTACTAAGACCATACTGTGAAATATGACTACTTCCCTCCTCCCTCAGCAACCCCCCCCGCTCCTCTGTTTGAAAATAATAATAATAATGGGGTCTTAGACTTTTAGCGCGACTTTTCTCAAATGAGCCCTAGGCATGTACATTTCATACTGAAGTTAAGAAGAAAGAAAACAACAACATCAAAACACAATATTATCATATTCAAATCTGTCATCAAACATCGGCCCCCCCCTCCCAGTATACACACATGTATACAATGCACGTGTGCACTCACACACGCACGCATGCACTCATGCATGTATGCACGCACGCATGTACTCATACATGCACACACACACACACACCACACACACACACTACACACACACACACATACACACACACATGCAAACACACAAGCACACATGCAAACACACACTCACGCAAACACACTCACACAAACACACACACACGCAGAGCTCTGACCAGTTCTTCCACAAAAGGCCTGATCAAGTAGACACCTAGCCCCCAAAGTTCCAGAATGTCCTCTGTGTGTGTGTGTGTGGCAGAGATCCAGGGAGCGCCACACCTTGGAGGTGGGCCCAGGACTGCAGTACGAGACTCTGAAGAGCGCGTTTGCTGTGGCCGGCGAGTACGACAGGATCCTAGTGCACCCCGGCATCTACGACGAGCAGCTGGAGATGTCACTGAAAGTTCCGTTTGAGCTGGTGGGTGTTGGGGAGCTTGGGAGCGTGATCCTGGTGGTGTGCTTGGAGTGTGTGGCACTCAGTGGCCGCCTGTCCAACTTGGTTCTGCGAGCGCCCTGGTTTACCAACTTCGTTCTCAAGGTAATGCACAGCTTGCTGGTTGGAGGGTGGGGTGGGTGGGTGGGCCGGTTGGGATGGCGTGTGTTGGGAGGGGGGGCTGTATATGTGTGTGTGTGTGTGTGTGGTTAGCTCTGTCAGTGTCATCTGCTTTTGTGTGTGTTGACAGGTGAGGTGCGAGTACCTGTGTGTGTGTGTGTGTGTGTGCATTTAGCTCTGTCAGTGTCATCGGCCTTTGTGTGTGTTGACAGGTGAGGTGCGGGTACCTGTGTGTGTGTGTGTGTGTGTGGTTAGCTCTGTCAGTGTCATCTGCTTTTGTGTATGTTGACAGGTGAGGTGTGGGTACCTGTGTGTGTGTGTGTGTGTGTGTGTGCATTTAGCTCTGTCGGTGTCACCTGCCTTTGTGTGTGTTGACAGGTGAGGTATGGGTACCAGTGTGTGGGTGTGTGTGGGTGTGTGCAGTTAGCTCTGTCAGTGTCATCGGCCTTTGTGTGTTGACAGGTGAGGTGTAGGTACCTGTGTGTGTGTGTGTGTGTGTGTGTGTGCAGTTAGCTCTGTCAGTGTCACCTGCCTTTGTGTATGTTGACAGGTGAGGTGTGGGTACCTGTGTGTGTGTGTGTGTGTGTGTGTGTGTGTGTGTGTGTGTGTGTGTGTGTGTGTGCATTTATCTGTCAGTGTCATTGGCCTTTGTGTGTGTTGACAAGTGAGGTGTGGGTACCTCTGTGTGTGTGTGTGTGTGTGTGTGTGTGTGTGTGTGTAGAGATAGCTCTGTCAGTGTCACCTGCCTATGTGTGTGTGGACAGGTGAGGTGTGGGTACCTGCAGATGGACAACTGTATCATGGAGGACGGCATGATGTGCGTGGTCAACCCGGCGGCATGCCACATCCAGTTCTGCACTTTCCGCCACGCCACCATCATCCTGCAGCATGTCGGCGCCAGCATCATCACAAACTGTGAATTCTCCCAGAGCGACAACGCCAACATTGTTGTGGAGGGTGGGTGAACAGATTCTTTATTGATGGCTGGATGGTCAGTGTTGTGTAACTGTCATCTTGCGTCATAGCAGAGTACCCCAAGGAAGGGAGCTGGGCCCACACCTGTGTCAAGAGGGATGGAGAGGGATGTTTTTGTTGTTGTTTTTGTACCTGCCATGTTATGTCATAGCAGAGTACCCCAAAGAGGAGGACTGGGCCTACCCACACCTGTGTCTGCAGACAGATGGAGAGGGATGGGGGTTTTTTGGGTTTGTTTTTTGTACCTGCCATGTTGTGTCATCGCAGAGTACCCCAAGGAGGCGAGTGCTGGGCCCACACCTGTGTTAGCAGAAGGATGGAGAGGGATTTGTTGTTGTTGTTGTTGTTGTTGTACCTGCCATGTTGTGTCATAGCAGAGTACCCCAAGGAGGCGAGTGCTGGGCCCACACCTGTGTCAGCAAAGGGATGGAGAGGGATGGGGTTTTTTGTTTTGTTTTTGTACCTGCCGAGGATGAGAAGAGCTGGGCCCACACCTGTGTCAGCAGAGGGATGGGGATTTTTTGTACCTGCCATGTTGTGTTGTGGCAGGGTACCCTAATTAGGAGAAGAGCTGGGCCTACCCACACCTGTGTCAGCAGAGGGTTGGTGTTTTTGTACCTGCCATGTTGTGTTGTGGCAGGGTACCCCAATTAGAAGAGCTGGGCCTACCCACACCTGTGTCAGCAGAGGGATGGGGATTTTTTGTACCTGCCATGTTGTGTTGTGGCAGGGTACCCCAATTAGGAGAAGAGCTGGGCCTACCCACACCTGTGTCAGCAGAGGGATGGGGATTTTTTGTACCTGCCATGTTGTGTTGTGGCAGGGTACCCCAATTGGGAGAAGAGCTGGGCCTGCCCACACCTGTGTCAGCAGAGGGATGGGGATTTTTTGTACCTGCCATGTTGTGTTGTGGCAGGGTACCCCAATTGGGAGAAGAGCTGGGCCTACCCACACCTGTGTCAGTGGAGGGATGTTTTTTGTTGTTGTGCTTTGTACCTGCCATATTGTATCATGGCAGGGTACCCCAAGGAGGAGAAGAGCCAGGCCTACCCGCACCTGTGTCAGCAGAGTGTTTTAAATTTATTTTGTTGTTGTTGTTGGTACCTGCCATGTTGCATTATGACAGGGTACCCCAAGGAGGAGAAGAGCAGGGCCCACCCACACCTGTGTCAGTGGGGGGTGGAGGGGGGGGGGGGGGGGGGGGGGGTTGTACCTGCCATGTTTTGTACCTGTTGTCTTGTGTCATGACAGGGTACCCCAAGGAGGAGAAGAGCTGGGCCTACCCACACCTGTGTCAGCAGATGGATGGGGTGTTCAGCGGGCGGCAGGGAGCGGGCCACAAGCTGAAGGTCACGGACAGCCTGACCTCCACGCTGCACTCGACCTTCACCAACAAGTCCTTCACCGCCTCCACCATCAAAACCTGCGATACCTTGTCACGGGGCCGCGCCGGCAGCCAGGAAGTGGAGTTCTCCGGCATGAACGTCAGCGTCGGCAGCGGCTCAAATGTGAACAGCCACGGCGGGGCAAATGTCAATGTGAGCGGCTCATGCCCCGCGTGCCAAGGCGGAGCGAACGTGGATGCCACGGGCAGCACCGACATGAGCGGTGCCAACGTGAACAACCACGGCGCCCACCTATGCAGACTGCACTGCCGCCAGACGAACAGCGTTGGTGCAGCGCTGGATGGAGGCGGCGCTGGCACCGACAGCGCGGCAAGCGAGGGCGGCATGAGGGTGACCAGTGTGACCAGGTTCAGCAGTTTCTCCAACGGCGGGGAAGGGAATGGAGGAAACAAACCTCCGAGGTGCAGAGAGTGCACAGAAAGCAGCAGCAGGAGTGCCGTCACCACTGGCACTTGTCCAGTGTGTGGCAGAGAACTCCTCGCCCTCTCAGCCAACCACAGCACCGACGACGATGGCGAGGCCGAGTGGCTGGAGATCAACGACGAGCGAAAAGCGTGGCAGCTGGAAGGAGAAAAGCGGAGGGGGCGAGGCAGAACGTCGCAGCCCCCAGACTTCACCGCTGGCGTGCTGCCACCACAAAAGGAAGACACCACCCTCCCCCAGCCCGGCACCGTTGCTATGCAGGGGTTCCCTCCCTTTGCTGTCAGTCAAACCGGCTCCTCCAAAGATGCAGACACTGATGTGTCGTTTGAAAAACGTGACGCCCAAAAGCCATTTGACAAACAGGAGGCCCCAAAATGGGACGGTGAAAAGGGGGACACTCGTCATCACCGAGATGGATGCAGTGGGTGCAGGGAAGGCAGCAGAGATGGTCATGCCGCTGGCTTTGCAGCGGGCACTAGACTGGGAGGACTAGGTCCTGAACTTCATCCCTCAGGTTGCGATCTTTCCGCCAGCGACGACCCACACAGATACTGCCAGTCATGTGATTCAAAGGAAAGGAGCACAGTGGCAGAGGACTCATGGGAGCAGCAGACCATCCCGACGGCTGTCAACAGCGCCGCTGACTCTGGGGGCGGAAGGTTTCGCCTCACCCAGGGCGATGGCAGTCTGGGTCAGGGTCTGGGTCTGGGGCGACATCAGAACGGAGGAGACGGACTCTTCAGCGGAGACATTTTCCCGCAGAACTTCCCACCCCTCACCAACCACCCCTCCCACCGCTACCACTACCACAGCCCCCCCCTTCTCCACAACCCCCACCCCCACCCCCCGTCCTCAGCCCAGGGGAACGGGGCTCTTTCCCAGCCGGGTGAAGGTACCCTGGGGCCCAGCGGTGACCCGCAGCAACCATCCCTGCATGGCTCAGGGCGCGGGGACCGAGAGGAGCGAAGGTCACAGAGGTCCTTCCACAGCAGCAGAAACGGGGAGAGCAGCAGCGACGATGATGATGACCTTTCCATCTTGAACGGGCTGGAGTCGGGGGGATCCAGTGGTGGAGGTGTGTGTGAGTGTGTGTGGTGTGTGTGTGGTGTGTGTGTGTTGTTGGTGTGTGAATGAATGTGTGTGTGAATGAATGTGTGTGAGAGAGAGTGTGTGTGTGTGAGTGAGTGCGTGTGTGTGTGTGTGTGTGTGTGTGAGTGAGTGTGTGTGAGAGTGTGTGTGTGTGAGAGTGAGTGAGTGTGTGTGTGTGTGTGTGTGTGTGTGTGTGTGTGTGTGTGTGTGTGATGGTGTGTGTGAGAGTGTGTGTGTGTGAGTGTGTGTGTGTGTGGTGTGTGTGTGTGTGTGTGAATGAGTGTGTGAAAGTGTGTGTGTGAGTGAGTGCGTGTGTGTGTGTGTGTGAGTGAGTGCGTGTGTGTGTGTGTGTGAGCATGTGTGTGTGTGTGTGAGCACACATGCATGTGTGTGTGTATGAGCACACATGCATGTGTGGGAGTGAGCATGTGTGTGTGTGTGTGTGTGTGTGAGCGTATGTGTGTGTGTCTGTGTAGGTGTGAGTGTGTGTGTATGCATGTGTGTTTGAGCAAGTGTGTGTGTGTATGAGTGCGCATGCATGTGTGTGTATATATATATATATATTATATGTGTGTGTGTGTATGAGTGCGTGTGAGTGCATGTGTGTGTGTGTGTGTGTGTGTGTGTGTATTTGAGCGTGTGTATTTGAGCGTGTGTGTGTGTATGAGTACACATGCATGTGTGTGTGTGTGTATGTGAGCATGCATGTGGGGGGGTGGGGTGATTATGCTATTATGATGAAGTATGTGTGTGAATGGGTGCGTGGGTGGTTGATGATTATGTTATTATGATAAAGATCTGCTGTCAAGTTTGCTGACACGTGTACACCTTGTGATTACAGCATGCACACCCGGTTTGAGTGATGATCACACCTTGTATATATAAATATATATATACATGTACACCTTGCTTCAGGTTCAAACTATGGCAACAACAGCACCAGCTCCAGCGATGATGATTCGGAGGTAGAGGAGTTCTTCCGAGCGGACTCGGCGTACGACTGCTCTGATGCTGAGGAGTCCGTGATCATGTTGCCTCACCTTCGTCAGAAACATATTGAGGCCTCACTCTCTGCCAACGCCGTCAACGCTGACGTTGGATCCATCTGCAGTCAAGCCTCGCAGCCAATCACTCTCAGGTAGTAATGTTGCTTAAAAAAATCATTTTAAAATTTTATTTTTTTAAATTTTATTTTACAAGCCCCTTGTGGGATAATTAAAGTTTTTTTGAATTGAATTGAATAATTGTTCTTTCCACTGTTGCCACAACACACAGTTGATCACTCTGAGGTTTGTCGCTAATCGTTCTTTCCACTGCCCCCACAACACACAGTTGATCACTCTGAGGTTTGTCGCTAATCGTTCTTTCCACTGCCCCCACAACACACAGTTGATCACTCTGAGGTTTGTCGCTAATCGTTCTTTCCACTGCCCCCACAACACACAGTTGATCACTCTGAGGTTTGTCGCTAATCGTTCTTTCCACTGCCCCCACAACACACAGTTGATCACTCTGAGGTTTGTCGCTAATCGTTCTTTCCACTGCCCCCACAACACACAGTTGATCACTCTGAGGTTTGTCGCTAATCGTTCTTTCCACTGCCCCCACAACACACAGTTGATCACTCTGAGGTTTGTCGCTAATCATTCTTTCCACTGCCCCCACAACACACAGCCGATCATTTTGAGGTATGTCGCTAATTGTTCTTTCCACTGGACCCACAACACACAGCCGATCACTCTGAGGTCTGTCGCTAATTGTTCTTTCCACTGCTTCCACAACACGCTGTAGAACAGCCAATCACTGAGGTTTGTCACTAATTGTTGCCTCCCCTGCCTCTGCAACATACTATAGCACGGCTGATCACTCGGAGGTAGTGTTGTTAAGCATTCTCTTCCCTGCTCCCAAAACACACTGTAGCACAGTCGATCACTATGAGGTACTGTCGCTAAACGTTCTCTTCCCTGTTCTCATGACACACCATAGCACAGCAAATCATTCTGAGGTAGTGTCACTAAATGTTCTCTCCCCTGATGTTCTTTCCAGACATTTACTCGTAGGTAGTATCACTAAATGTTCTCTCCCCTGCCCCCACAACACCCTGAAGCACAGCCAATCGCTCTGAGGTGGTGTCACTAAACATTCTCTCCGCTGATGTTCTCTCCAGCCGATCACTCTGAGGTAGTGTCACTAAATGTTCTCTCCCCTGATGTTCTCTCCAGCCAGTTACTCTGAGGTAGTGTCACTAAATGTTCTCTCCCCTGATGTTCTCTCCAGCCAGTTACTCTGAGGTAGTGTCACTAAATGTTCTCTCCCCTGATGTTCTATCCAGCCAGTTACTCTGAGGTAGTGTCACTAAATGTTTTCTCCCCTGATGTTCTCTCCAGCCAGTTACTCTGAGGTAGTGTCACTAAATGTTTTCTCCCCTGCCCCCACAACATATGCGGCACAGCTGATTGCTCAGAGGTGGTGTCGCTAAACGTTCTCTCCCCTGACGTTCTTTCCAGACAATTACTCTGAGGTAGTATCACTAAATGTTCTCTCCCCTGATGTTCTTTCCAGCCAATCACTCTCAGTTAGTATCACTAAATGTTCTCTCCCCTGATGTTCTTTCCAGCCAATCACTCTCAGTTAGTATCACTAAATGTTCTCTCCCCTGATGTTCTCTCCAGCCAGTTACTCTGAGGTAGTGTCACTAAATGTTCTCTCCCCTGATGTTCTCTCCAGCCAATCACTCTCAGTTAGTATCACTAAATGTTCTCTCCCCTGATGTTCTCTCCAGCCAGTTACTCTGAGGTAGTGTCACTAAATGTTCTCTCCCCTGATGTTCTCTCCAGCCAATCACTCTCAGTTAGTATCACTAAATGTTCTCTCCCCTGCCCCACAACACACTGCAGCACAGCTGATCACTCCGAGGTGGTATCGCTAAACGTTCTCTCCCCTGATGTTCTCTCCAGCCAATCACTCGTAGGTAGTATTGCTAAATGTTCTCTCCCCTGATGTTCTCTCCAGCCAATCACTCGTAGTTAGTATTGCTAAATGTTCTGTCCCCTGCCTCCACAACACACTGTAGCACAGCCGATGACTGAGGTAGTGTCGCTAAATGTTCTCTCAGGTGCGGGGCTGTCTGGTCCACCTGCATTGTATAAAGATTGTTTTCTTACGCTGGCCCATCTGTTTGGAACAATTCGCCTGAAACACTCCACCACTCTGATTCTGCCTCCTCTTTTAAAGCCACCCTCAAGACGCACCTGTTTAATAATTATTTCTAAACTTTTTTTTTACAGCTGTGCCTACCCCCCCATCCTGTGTGTGTGTGTGTGTGTGTGTATGAGTGTGTGTGTGAGTGTGTATGTGTGTGTGTGTGTGTGTGTGTGTGTGTGAGAGAGAGAGAGAGAGTGT
>JABMCL010001102.1:217500-250000 GCA_018857735.1 Alviniconcha marisindica | reverse complement strand
TTTTAGACATTGCACCCCTGTCTCTCAATCTATATACGCTAAAGCAGTGATCTAATGCTAATACCTAGCAAACCCAAATTTACCTGGATTAATGTTATATCTGACGAACCAAAACATAAAAACTCTCAAATTAAATAATATTAGCTACACACATTCCCCACCCTCCCTTGGAAAGTTATCATCCTCAGCAGACGTCCTGACGTATGCACACTTATAGTTAATGACTTGTAATTTTCATTAAAAACTGACATAGCTGACTGACATACTGACAGGGACCGAGGTCCCAGGGGGTGGGGTAAGAGGGAACTACACATAACGCTACGCTGTCACTGCCAGAATGATTCGCATCTGCTTTCATCTTTTATGCATTGTGAGGGGCAAAGTCACAATACTGTGTCTGCAAACCGCAAATTTTGAGGAGAAAGGAGAACCAATGTGGGGAATCAAACTGACATTATCCACTTACCAAGCTAATACTTAACAACTAGGCCAAACCGGCTCACAGTTAGGATATGGAGTTGCGACTGTAGGTTTATTTGGTTTAAAAACGGCCTGGTTTGGGACAGAACATTTGTGTCAGGACAGTTTGTGATTAGAGGCTTGCAGAGCAAGTATCAGCCTCTACAAGGCCATGCAAGTGCTTGTGAGCAACTGTCACAAGAGTATTGTGCTTGGGGAGGAGCTGAAGTGTTGAGGAGCTTGAGACACTACACTGTGGGCACAGAGCCAGGGACACTGCACCATCATTCACCTAGTTTTAACATTAAGCAGATACGACTTATTTCGGTATCCGTTCCATCCCTGTGTTACTGCATTAGCACATAAAAGAGCCCGGTCATTCGGCCAAAAGTGCAGGTGGCAGGTTACAGCTAAACACACATACACCCTACCTCTGTGGCTTTGAATGAAGTGACACTGTAAACTGGTGCATGGTTGAATGGTGTACACAGAACTTGCGCCGAGGCGGCAGCATTTCATGTGGCACCAGCCCTGCAACAACCAAAGAGCGCTACCAGAACACCACTTCCGTGGATATTAATAATACGTGCTATAAAAGGATACAGTCACTCATTCAGAAGCACATGCGACATGTGTGCAGTCGATCTGCTCGAGAGCAGCGAATAGCGCTATATAAAAGCTATGAATAAAAGTAATAATGCTGACCTTTTTTTTACAATGTTCACCACAGCATCTGTGGACCAGAAAAAAAATCATGTAAAAAAAAATGAATTTGTACAAATAAATGCAGACTTTTTAAACATTAATATGTTGTTGGGTTTTTTTCTTCTTTTTTTTTCTTCTTCTCCAAAACTTAAAATTTCAAGTTATAAGGTTTTGATTGGTCACCAATTTGTTCAAATAAATGCAGACTTTTTAAACATTAATATGTTGTTGGTTTTTTCTTTTCTTTTTTTCTTCTTCTCCAAAACTTAAAAATTTCAAGTTATAAGGTTTTGATTGGTCACCAACAGCGTTTATCAGTACCTATAAAACAAGATCAGTTACACTGGAAAACTACCCACCTTTTCTCATATCAGTCTCTGTACCTGGCACCTGCCATGTTCTCCATTCCATGCTGCTGTCTTCACCTGTCCACAGTCTCTGTTTGCTGCCCATTTTAAGTTGTGTATAAATTCAGTTTTTTGGTATAGTCAGCATGCTCATGCATGTGGGTGCCTGTGTGCACATGTGCGTGTGTGTGTGTGTGCGCGCGCGTGTGCTTAAAAAAGTCTCTACAGACAAAATTTTGCACTTTATAAATACTCTAATTATTATTATTATAAAGCCGAAGATTGATTCGCTGTGCAGCCGTAGGATTATGGTTTTGTGTGTACGTGTGTGTGATTTCAGTGAGAACCACATCTATGACGGGAGAGCAGCCGGTGTGGCCGTCAATGAGGGAGGACAGGGCTTCATCTTTGGTCAGTCATCTTCATCATGATGGCAGCTGTTGTCAGCGTGGTCGTCATCATCATCATCATCATTGTCGTTGTCGTCATCATCATCATCATCAGGGCCGTCACCATCAGTATCATTATAATCATCGGCATTGTGCTCAGACAATAAGTACGCAGTGGTGTGCTGTGAAAATGTATCCATACGTGATGTACCCTGGTGATGTTCACACTGCAGTGTACTCAAACTCTGACAATAGGGATACAACAGTGATGTACACTGAAAATGTACACACAGTTGCGTACCCTGGTGATGTGCATGCTGCAGTGTTCTCAAACTCTAACAGTAGACGCAGCACTGATGTGCTCTGAAAATGCACACACAAGCGGTGTACCCTGGTGATGCACACAGACTGGTGTCTCCTCACCATGTAGGCATAGTGTACCCTGTGCCTATTGCAGCTTATACGACTACACACAGCATTGTATACTGACAGTGTTTGCATGAGAGGTGTTATACTCTGACAGTGTAAACAGTGTTGTTGTGATTGGTGTGGAGACTAATCAGTTTAGGAACAGCCAGTGTCTTGGTTTAAACAGTTTCATTAAATAATGAAAGCATACAAACAGACTGATTGACTGACTGACTGCAAACAGCATGAATGAGTTAACTGGTTGACTGAATGATGAACTGATTGACTGACTGCAGGCAACTCAATCAGCAGCAGCCAGTGAGGTGGGGTGGCTGAACAGGCTGTTTGGTTGGTTGACTGATAAACTAACTGATTGACTGACTGACTGATCAACAGCAACTGGTGGGGTGGGGTGGATGTATGGGTTTTGTTGGGTTGGTTTACCGACTGACGAACTGATTGGCTGACAAACTGATTGCAGACAACACAGTCGGCAGCAACCGGTGGGGGGGGGGGGGGGTGAATGGGTTGTTTGAGTTGGTTGACTGACAGGCTAACTGATTGACTGACTGACTGCAGACAGCAAGACTGGGTTGTTTAGTTGGTTGATTGAGTGACTAACTGATTGACTGACTGAGTGATTGCAGATGGCTTGATCAGCAGCAACCAGTGGGGTGGGGTGGCTGAATGAGCTGATTGATTGGTTGACTGAATGACTTACTGACAGACTAACTAATTGATTGACTGACTAATTGCAGACAGCTTGATCAGCAGCAACCAGTGAGGCTGAATGGGCTGATTGATTGGTTGACTGAATGATTTACTGACATACTAACTGATTGATTGGCTGACTGATTGCAGACAGCCTGATCAGCAGAAACCAGTGAATGGGCTGATTGATTGGTTGACTGAATGATTTACTGACAGACTAATTGATTGACTGACTAATTGCAGACAGCGTAATCAGCAGCAACCAGTGGGATGGTGTGGCTAACCAAGCTCATTGATAGGTTGACTGAATGACTTACCGACAGACCTTTGTTGACTGACTGATTTACTGACGGACTAATTGATTGACAGACAATTGCAGACGCGTAATCAGGCAACCAGTGGGGTGGGGGCTAAGGCTCATTGATAGGTTGACTGAATGACTTACCGACAGACAAATAATGGTTGACTGACTGATTTACTGCAGACAAATGCAGACGCGTAATCAGCAGCAACCGTGGGGTGGGTGTGGCTAACCAGGCTTTGATAGGTTGACTGAATGACTTACCGACAGACTAACGGACTGGATGACTGACTGATGCAGAACAGACATTGAGTCAGCAGCTGGTGGGGTGGGGTGGCTGGAACCAGGCTGGTTGGTACTGAAGTTGACAGAATTGACTGACTGATTGAGACACAGATCAGCAGCCGTGGGGTGGGTGGCAACAGGTTGTTGGTTGGTTACTGAATTACTGACAGACTGACTGACTGATGCAGACAACACGATCAGCAGTAACCAGTGGGGTGGGGTGGCTGAACAGGTTGTTTGGTTGGTGTACTGAATTATGAACGGATTGACTGACTGACTGATTGCAGACAACACGATCAGCAGAACCAGTGGGGTGGGGTGGCTGAACAGGTTGTATGGTTGGTGTACTGAATTATGAACGGATTGACTGACTGACTGATTGCAGACAACACGATCAGCAGCAACCAGTGGGGTGGGGTGGCTGAACAGGTTGTTTGGTTGGGGTTACTGAATTATGAACGGATTGACTGACTGACTGATTGCAGACAACACGATCAGCAGCAACCAGTGGGGTGGGGTGGCTGAACAGGTTGTATGGTTGGTGTACTGAATTACGAACAGATTGACTGACTGACTGATTGCAGACAACACGATCAGCAGAAACACACGTGGGGTGGTGGCTGAACAGGTTTGTTTGGTTGTATTCTGGTTTTGAACGGATTGACGATGACTGATTGCAGACAACACATCAGCAGCAACCAGTGGGGTGGGGTGGACATACCGGACGCGATTTTGGGCTATGCCCCATTTTGGTCAAATGCAATTATTAGGAACTACCACACCAATCAGCAGACATTGTGGTGAACGGACATCGTCATCTGGCAGACACAGGTCCAGGGAACCATCGAAATTTTGGTGTACAACATCATTTCTGGTCAGAACGCCGCGTCATTTTCTGGCTCATAATGCACCACATCATTTCTGGTCGCAACATCAACATCTATTTTGCAGAAACACGATCATCAGCAAACCACATCATTTGCAGTCAGAATACCTCATCGTTTCTGGTCAGAATACCACGTCATTTTTGGTCGTAATGCCCCATCATTTTTGGTCGCAACATCAAATTATTGTTAGTCAGAATACCACATCATTTGCAGTCAGAATACCTCATCGTTTCTGGTCAGAGTACCACATCATTTCTGGTCAGAATACCACATTGTTTCTGGTCTAAATACCATGTCATTTTTGGTCGTATTGCCCCATTATTTCTGGTCACAATATCAGATTATTTTCTGTCACAATACCACATCATTTGCAGTCAGACATCATTTCTGGTCAGAGTACCACATCGTTTCTGGTCAGAATACCGCATCATTTCTGGTCAGAATATCACATCATTTCTGGTCAGAATACCACATCTTTCCTTGTCAGAATGCCTTGCCATTTCTGGTCAGATTACCACATTGTTTGAATCAAAGTACCCCATCATTTCTGGTCAGAAACCCCATCATTTCTAGTCAGAATACCATATTATTTCCAGTCAAAACCCCACATCATTTCTGGTCAGAATACCGTATTATTTCCAGTCAAAACCCCACATCATTTCTGGTCAGAATACCGTATTATTTCCAGTCAAAACCCCACATCATTTCTAATCAGAATGCTACATCATTTGAATCGGAATGACACATCATTTCTGGTCAGAATGCCACATCATTTCTGGTCATTTCTTTGACACATCAGCTGAATTGAGCTGAATTGTTAAAAAATGCTTTGTTATGCTGAATACCAGTAAAAATAATTGTGTGTGTTTGTAACTGTCCTTCACGTCCCCTCCACCCCCCCCCCCCCCCCCCCACCACGGGCAGCTCCTTTACATTGGTGTTGACCTGTAGCTTTTCTGGTCTGTTACAGACAACGCCGGTTGCGGGCTTTGGCTGATGAGCGCCAGCCGACCCTATATCCATGGCAACCAGATCAGCAACAACGGTGACACTGGCATCATGATGGTGAACAAAACAGTGAGGTTATCTTTCACCGCGGCGTCAGTCTCGTCATTTTAATGTTATGGTTGGCCATGCTGGTTTTGTAAGTTGGGTTGTGTGCTGTTGTTATTCTTTCAAAACTGCGACCGCTGAAGATGACATCTTCAGCGGAGGTAGCTGATGTGCACTTTGTGTTTAAAGAGTGAACAGCCCCATTTATAGCATGCAGAACTTGATAGAAGCAGTTGAGCTGAAACCTTCAGACAGTGAACATCGCAGGTTTGCAGTCGTAAATTTAAAGACTTCTGGTAAGCAAGGAACGTGAAGTAATAACGATATTAGTGACCATTTCCACAGCGCGGTATCTCACTGACAAGAATGAGCACAACACACTTTACATGTGTGTATAATTATGTACACATGCAAAAAGATCGCATACGCATGTTAAAGATCCTGCAGTCCATGTCAGAGTTCAATGGATTACGGAAACACCAAAATAACCCAGCATGCACTACCAGTGTCAGAGTCTTCGTAATCTTGAAGTTGGACAATATTCAGTGGATTACAGAAACACCTAAATAACCCAGCATGCACTGCCGGTGTCAGTCATCATAACGTTGAAGTTGGACACTATTTAATGGATTATGGAAACACCACAAAAAGCATAGTTCAGGAGCTGTGTGAGAGTCGAGATGGCCGTCCTGAGCTGTCCATCCTAACGAGCCTTCTGGTTTCCGTGGACGTAAAGAATTATTGAACCGTGCTTCGGCATTGGTCTCAGCTTGTCCCTAATATGTCAACTGACATCTGAGGACATTAAGCATCACTTCATCATCATCACCAAAATAACTCAGCATGCACTACTGGTGTCAGTCATCATAATGTTGAAGTTGGACAATATTTAATGGATTATGGAAACACCAAAATAACCCAGCATGCACTAAAGTTTCAGTCTTCATAATGTTGAAACTGGACACTATTCAGTAGATTATGGAAACACCTAAATAACCCAGCATGCACTACTGGTGTCAGTCATCATAATGTTGAAGTTGGACAATATTTAATGGATTATGGAAACACCAAAATAACCCAACATGCACTAAAGTTTCAGTCTTCATAATGTTGAAACTGGACACTATTCAATGGATTATGGAAACACCTAAATAACCCAGCATGCACTCTTGGTGTCAGTCATCATAATGTTGAAACTGGACACTATTTAATGGATTACGGAAACGCCAAAATAACCCAGCATGCACTACTGGTGTCAGTCATCATAATGTTGAAACTGGACACTATTTAATGGATTACGGAAACGCCAAAATAACCCAGCATGCACTACTGGTGTCAGTCATCATAATGTTGAAACTGGACACTATTTAATGGATTACGGAAACGCCAAAATAACCCTACCTACCTACCTACCTACCTGCCAAAATAACCCAGCATGCACTACCGGTGTCAGTCATCATAATCTTGAAGCTGGACACTAAACAAAAGGAGAAAAAGAGAGGGCTGTGAGACGAGTCAGTCTGTGTTTTTTGCAGGACATACAGCATGAGGGGAGTCACTTGCTGCCCGCCGGCGCCGAGAGCGTGGACCACATATCTCGCAGCCTGAGCATGATGGGAGGTCTGCTGGACGACATGCCCGCCCCGCGACCCAAATGCGCCCACACTACCCTACAGCACAACAACATTTATCACAACGCCGGTTAGTGTGTTGGCAGGGTTGGGAGATAAAGAGTTAACTCTGTGTTGGTGGTTACAGGGCAGGGTGTGTTGGTAGAGCTGGGAGATAAAGAGTTAACTCTGTGTCGGTGGTTAAAGGCTCGGGTGTGTTGGTAGAGCTGGGAGATAAAGAGTTAATTCTGTGTTGGTGGTTACAGGGCAAGGCGTGTTTGTAGAGCTGGGAGATAAAGAGTTAACTCTGTGTTGGTGGTTAAAGGTCAGGGTGTGTTGGAGACTGGTGAGTTTAAGTCTGTGTTGGTGTTTTACTAGGTTGGTGGTTGTGTTGGGCCGGGAGATAAAGAGTAACTTGTGTTGGTGGTTACAGGCCAGGGTTGGGGAGACTTAAAGAGAGTTAACTCTTGTGTTTGGTGTTAAAGGTAAAGGGGTGTGTTGGTTGGAGACTGGGATAAAGAGTTTTTGTTTTAAGTCTGTGTTGGGTTTTACAGGGTTTTTTCCAAAAGGGCGTGTTGGTATAAAGGCCGGGGTTTAATTCAAGAGTTGACTTTTGTTTTTGGTGTTTAAAAGGGGGGGGGCGGGGTTAATTTTTGTTTGGTTTTAAGGGCCTGGTAGAGCCAGGATATAAAGAGTTGACTCTGTGTTGGTGATTAAAGGCTGGTAGTGTTGGTACGGCTGGAGGCAGAGAGTTAACTCTGTGTTGGTCATTAAAGGCTGGTAGTGTTGGTAGGGCTGGAGGCAGAGAGTTAACTCTGTGTTGGTGATTAAGGGCTGGAGGCAGAGAGTTAACTCTGTGTTGGTGATTAAAGGCTGGTAGGGCTGGAGGCAGAGAGTTAACTCTGTGTTGGTGATTAAAGGCTGGTAGTGTTGGTAGGGCTGGAGGCAGAGAGTTAACTCTGTGTTGGTGATTAAAGGCTGGTAGTGTTGGTAGGGCTGAGATTGGAGAGTTAACTCTGCGTTGGTGGTTACAGGGCAGGGACCGGTGGTAGAGCTGGGAGATAAAGAGTTAACTCTGTGCTTGTGTTTTGCAGGGCGGGGACTGGTGGTAGAGCTGGGAGATAAAGAGTTAACTCTGCT
Source organism: Alviniconcha marisindica (assembly GCA_018857735.1). NCBI lineage: Eukaryota > Metazoa > Mollusca > Gastropoda > Provannidae > Alviniconcha > Alviniconcha marisindica. Next base: position 241,705 of record JABMCL010001102.1, on the reverse strand, counting down.
GGTGTTTTGCAGGGCGAGGGGTGGCGGTTGAGCTGGGCGACAAAGTGGACGTGCTGTACAACGCCATCTACGCCAATCAACAGGACGGGGTTTGGGTCCACCAGGAATCGCCAATGACTCTGCGTGGAAATAGCATCAGTAGTAACCATGGCCATGGCGTCATCACAGCACTCACGTCCTCGGTCAGTCCTCTGCTTCTCTCTCTCGGATGGTTTGCATTTAGGGGTTGTTATTTGCTTTTGGAGGGCGTTATACATGTTCCTGTCATTGATAAGGTCATGCAGGTAACGTCATGCAGGTAAAAACAACGCGGTCAATGACCGACTGGTGTGTAGTCAATGGGGAAAAGTTTCTAGTCTGTTGAAACTTTATTTGTGTTTTCTCAGACTCTGTTGTTGTTGTTTTTGGTTTTGTTTAATTTTTGTGTGGATACGAATCAACACACAAGGGAGTTAATTAACGCTCAAAATAAGCAACACAAGTACAACAACACAGACCTGGGTTTGCCTACAGTAACTCTCGCTTGGCATGTGAGTAAATACAAGGTACATAAACTCCACCAGAGGTACATCCTCACATTTTTTCATTTATTTATATAAACACTTCTTGAGCGCCTCCACTCGAGATGAGCCTGAAGCGCTTCACAATGGAAAATGTAACACACAGCACAGTCAGTGACTGGTGCCTTCTGAATGGGGAAAAGTTTCTAGTCTGTTCAGACTATATTTGTGTTTTCTCAGACTCAGTTTTTTTTGTTTTTTATTTATGTAATCTCTTCTTGAGCGCCTCATCTCAAGATGAACCTGAAACTTCACAATGTCAACTGTAACACACAACACTGTATGGAGATGTGTGTACTGATGACATGATGATGATCATCACTTTCTTTTGTCATTGCAACTGCAGATGGAGATCAGTGGAAATGGAATCTATGAAAACCGCGACTGCGGCATCGTGTGCAGCGGTTGCGTTGACGTCACAGAGAACGACGTCGTCGGCAACCAGGCCGGAGGCATCATTGTGGACAACGGTTCCGTCACCAAGGTCTGTTGCATGGGGCTCCTATTGATCTTTGACAGTTTGGGAACAGTTATCTGCCCTTTTCAAGGTCCTGAGTTGATCATCAATGAAAAATGAAAACGTTTAACGGGTTTTGATAGTTTGTGGATTTTGACTTCTGTCCCACTGAAAAGCCAATAACGTCCGGACTTGGAGAAGAGAGAAAAAGCTGTGCTGAGTTTCTGTTGAGTTTCAAATTTCAGCGCAAAACTCAGCTCATTGATTGATTGTTGGTCTTCAGCTCATTAATGGATTGTCTGTCTTCAGCTCATTGTTGGATTGTCGGTCTTCAGCTCATTAATGGATTGTCAGTCTTCAACTCATTGAGAGATTGTCAGTCTTCATCTCATTAATGGATTGTCAGTCTTCAGCTCATTGTTGGAGTGTCAGTCTTCATCTCATTGATGGATTGTTGGTCTTTCTCAGTGATGGATTGTCAGTCTTCATCTCAATATGGATTGATTGTTGGTCTTGAGTTCATTGATGGATTGATTGTCGGCCTTCAGCTCATTGATGGATTGTCAGTCTTCAGCTCATTGCTGGATTGATTGTCAGTCTTCAGCTCATTGATGGATTGTTTATTGGTCTTCAGATCATTGATGGGTTGTTGGTCTTCAGCTCATTGTTGGATTGTCAGTCTTCATCTCTTTGATGGATTGTTGGTCTTTCTCAGTGATGGATTGTTGGTCTTCAGCTCATTGATGGATTGATTGTTGGTCTTCAGCTCATTGATGGATTGTCAGTCTTAAGCTCATTGATGGATTGATTGTCAGTCTTCAACTCATTAATAGATTGTCAGTCTTCATCTCATTGATGGATTGTTGATCTTTCTTGGTGATGGATTGTCAGTCTTCAGCTCATTGATGGATTGATTGTCGGCCTTCAGCTCATTGCTGGATTGATTGTCAGTCTTCAGCTCATTGCTGGATTGTCAGTCTTCAGCTCATTGCTGGATTGATTGTCAGTCTTCAGCTCATTGATAGATTGTTGGTCTTTATCTCATTGATGAATTGTTGGTCTTTCTCAGTGATGGATTGTCGGCCTTCAGCTCATTGATGCCTTGTTGGTCTTCAGCTCATTGATGGATTGATTGTCAGTCTTCAGCTCATTGATGCCTTGTTGGTCTTCAGGTCATTGATGGATTGATTGTCAGTCTTCAGCTCATTGATGCCTTGTTGGTCTTCAGGTCATTGATGGATTGATTGTCAGTCTTCAGCTCATTGATGGATTGATTGTCAGTCTTCAGCTCATTGATGTTGTTGTCTTCAGTCATTGATGGATTGATTGTCATGTCTTCAGCTCATATTGTGGTCTTCTCTTGATGTTGTTGGTCTTCAGTCATTGATGGATTGATTGTCAGTCTTCAGCTCATTGATGCCTTGTTGGTCTTCAGGTCATTGATGGATTGATTGTCAGTCTTCAGCTCATTGATGGATTGATTGTCAGTCTTCAGCTCATTGATGCCTTGTTGGTCTTCAGGTCATTGATGGATTGTTGTCCTTCAGCTCATTGATGGTTGGTCTTCAGGTCATTGATGGATTGATTGTCAGTCTTCAGCTCATTGATGCCTTGTTGGTCTTCAGGTCATTGATGGATTGATTGTCAGTCTTCAGCTCATTGATGCCTTGTTGGTCTTCAGTCATTGATGGATTGATTGTCAGTCTTCAGCTCATTGATGATTGTTGTCAGTCTTCAGCTCATTGATGCCTTGTTGGTCTTCAGGTCATTGATGGATTGATTGTCAGTCTTCAGCTCATTGATGCCTTGTTGGTCTTCAGGTCATTGATGGATTGATTGTCAGCCTTCAGCTCATTGATGCCTTGTTGGTCTTCAGGTCAGTGATGCCTTGTTGGTCTTCAGGTCATTGATGCCTTGTTGGTCTTCAGGTCATTGATGCCTTGTTGGTCTTCAGGTCATTGATGCCTTGTTGGTCTTCAGGTCAGTGATGCCTTGTTGTCAGTCTTCAGGTCAGTGATGCCTTGTTGGTCTTCAGGTCAGTGGAAACCGTATTCAAGCCCCCTCAGGCCACCCAGTGAAGGTGGCAGCATCAGCCACGGACACCGAGATTCAGGGCAACCAACTCTACCGCTGCGCCAGCAGGGAGGTGCTGGACTTGAGCGAGCGAGCTGTCATCTGCGACAACAAGGTCATGCCCTCTGCGGCGCCGCACGACAAAGGGGTGTCATCTTCACGGTAAGTCCTTCTCACCCTCAGATCACTTTTAGGGGTAGGGCCAGGAATCAGTTGCGGATGTGGATTGTGGAAGGATAACACCCCCATGCACATGACAGTACTGGGGGCACCCCTGTAATGGTCAGGATGAAGGGATAGCACATCTACACACACAACAGTACTGGGGGCACCACTGTAATGGTCAGGATAAAGGGATAACACCCCTATATGCACAGAGGTACTGGGGGCACCCCTGTAATGCTCAGAATGAAGGGATTGCACCCTGGTACTGGGGGCACCCCTATAATGGTCAGAACACCGCTATACACACAATATTCTGGGGGCACCCCTGTAATGGTCAGGATAAAGGGATAACACCCCTATACACACAGTGGTTGGGGGCACCCCTGTAATGCTCAGAAAGGAAGGGATTACACCCTGGTACTGGGGGCACCCCTGTAACGGTCAGAATGAAGGGATAACACCCCTATACACATGATGGTACTGGGGGCACCCCTGTAATGTCAGAATGAAGGGATAACACCCCTATACACCCTGGTACTGGGGGCACCCCTGTAATGGTCAGGACACCGCTATACACACAAAACTGGGGGCACCCCTGTAATGGTCAGAATGAAGGGATAACACCCCTATCCACATGGTGGTACTGGGGGCACCCCTGTAATGGTCAGAATGAAGGGATAACACCCCTATACACATGGTGGTACTGGGGGCACCCCTGTAATGGTCAGAATGAAGGGATAACACCCCATACAGGGGACTGGGGGCACCCCTGTAATGGTCAGAATGAATGGATAACACCCCTATCCACATGGTGGTACTGGGGGCACCCCGTAATGGTCAGAATGAAGGGATAACACCCTTATCCACATGGTGGTACTGGGGGCACCCCTGTAATGGTCAGAATGAAGGGATAACACCCTATCCACATGGTGGTACTGGGGGCACCCCTGTAATGGTCAGAATGAAGGGATAACACCCCTATCCACATGGTGGTACTGGGGGCACCCCTGTAATGGTCAGAATGAAGGGATAACACCCCTATCCACATGATGGTACTGGGGGCACCCCTGTAATGGTCAGGACACCCCTATACACACAACAGTACTGGGGACACCCCTGCAATGCATAGGATGGAGGGTGGGGGGAGGGGGTAGGCAATCATCAGCTTTGTTTCTTCTATCTCCGTAGAGGTACAAGGGTACAAAGTACAGGCATTGGGGTGGGGGGGGGGGGGGGGGGGGGGGGAGTTGTGCATATCTGTCTCCAGTAGGATTGTGCGCTTTGGGGACGTGATCGTCACCATCACTGCGTGTTGCAGGGTCAAGTCCAGGGACACTGCTTTCAACAAGGCGCAGTTTCTCCGCGACCCCCCTCCCCGTCCAGCCATTCAGCCACCACCCCCACCCTCCGACCTCCCCGCTCACAACATCAGCTCCGTCACCAAGGTCATGGTGCCCTCGGGCGACACCTGCCAGCAAGGGAGTAAACTCTGCAGAATTCTATGACTGTTCAGACTTCACTTCCGCAAGGGTAGTACGTGTGTGTGTGTGTGCATGTGTGTGTGTGTGTGTGTGTGTGTGTGTGTGTGTGTGTGTGTGTGTGGTGGTGTGTGTGTGTGTGTGTGTGCATGTGTGTGTGTGTGTGAGTACAAGAGGATAAGTGAGCGAGTGCATGAAGACTGCATGTTGCATTGGAGGATGTGTTTGCGTGTGTTACAGTTTATCGTGATCAATCATGTTTCAGTAATCTTACGCAGTCGAACAGCTGGCAGTGAAAGCTGTCTCGATAATTTCTTTGGGTAGCTCATTCATCATTCTTCACCAGTCACACACAGCGTGGAAACTGTCTACAGTTATTGTGATATATCATGCTGCAACAATCTTATAATTACACTGCTGGGTGAGCTGATTAAAACTGTCTCTAGTTATTGTAATGTATCATGTTTCAACAATTTTATAATTACACTGTGGGGTGAGCTGATGAAAACTGTCTCGAGTTATTGTAATGTATCATGTTTCAACAATTGTACGCAGATGAGTAGAAACGGACAAAACTATCTAAGTCATTGTAATAATTATATCATGTTTCAACAATTTTGCACAGATGAGTACAAACTGATAAAGCAGTCTTAAGTTATTGTAGTATATATCATGTTTCAGCAATTTTACACAGATGACTACACACTGATAAAGCTGTCTCAAGCGATTATGATAGACAAGTGTACAACAGTCTTACACACAGTGTGGAAACTGGTGAAGCTGGCTAAGTTACTGGAATAGATATATGCTTCAACAATTTTACTGTTAGGGAACTGATAAAACCGTCCAGAAATTCTTGTGATAGCTCATGCTTCCGAGTATTACAGTGAGGCATCTGTCTCGCAAGCGATTATGATTTGATCATTTTCAACAACCTCACGTAGCATTGAAACCGATGAAGCTGTTTACAGATTTAAAAAATATTTTTTTATTGTCATTATTTTGTTGTTGATGTTGGTAATGCACAGCGCTGCAAGTTTGTATTTTTTTTATGGGGTATAGCGCTGTATTCAAGTTAACATTATTATTATATTGTGAAAGATATGCTTCATCAGTCTTACAGTAACTGTAAAAGAATTGATGAAACCATCTAAAACTGTCATGGTATATCGTGCTCCACCCACCTTACGCAGTGGTGGAACTCAGAAATCTGTCTCAAGTTATTATGACAGATCATTGTTTGAATCATGCAAAGTGTGGAAGATAATATAACGGTCAACAGTGATTGTGTCACACATACTTCAACAATCTTGCACAAGGAGAGAACTTGTAAATTTATCTCAAGTTATAATGATGGATCATTCTTTGGCATGCTCTCCAAGTGTGGAAACTCACAGAGAGAGAGAGATGCAATGAACCGCATCACATTTAATTATGTGTTTACGTATGTATTTGTGAAGCCTAGCATTCTTCAGTCTCAGTTGACTGAGAAAAGTTTCAAGGAAAACCAGAAATGTTGAACACAACAGATAATGGGGTGTTACTCTTAGTCTTACTGGGGTGTTCTGTCCACTCTAGATAGTGTGGAAACTGTCTCAAGTTTGTTTTTAGATTATGTTTCAACAATCTTACAATGGTTATGTTGCAACAGACTTGTATTGATTATGTTTTAACACTCTTATAGAGATTATGCTTCAACAATCTTATATTCATGTTTCAACAGACCTGTATTAATTATGTTTTAACACTCTTATAGTGATTATGCTCCAACAATCTTATATTCAGCACTTTCTCTAAAACCACCACATGACATTTTTTTCTTCCCTTTTTCTTGCTCACCCATTTCTTCTGGGGTTTTTCTTCCTTTCGCTGTGTCACTTTGATAACATTACTGCGCTGTGAGCAAGACTTGTCCCAGGATACTGAGTGCTCTACAAGTCTACAAACATCATCATCATCATCATCATCATCATCATCAGTTCAGTTCTGTTCAAGATGGTATCTATGTACTCAGAAAAGCCCATACGTGCTCCACCCCATCTCTCAGTAACAGGAAGGATATGAAATCCCAAGTAACAGGAACATCAGTAATAGGAAGGATATGAAATCCCAAGTAACAGGAACATCAGTAGCAGGAAGGATGTGAAATCCCAAGTAACAGGAACATCAGTCACAGGAAGGATGTGAAATCCCAAGTAACAGGAACATCAGTAGCAGGAAGGATGTGAAATCCCAAGTAACAGGAACATCAGTAACAGGAAGGATATGAAATCCCAAGTAACAGGAACATCAGTAACAGGAAGGATGTGAAATCCCAAGTAACAGGAACATCAGTCACAGGAAGGATGTGAAATCCCAAGTAACAGGAACATCAGTAACAGGAAGGATATAAAATCCCAAGTAACAGGAACATCAGTTTCTTAAGCAATTTGTGAATTTTCATCAAAACAGGTATTTTGAAATCTGATGTCTCTATACACATGCATGAGTGCATGTTCCTGCATGCACACACACACACACACACACACACACACACACACACACACACACACACACACACACACACACACACACACACACACACACACACACACACACACACACACACACACACACACACACACACACACACACACACACACACACACACACACACACACACACACACACACACACATCACACATGCACACATGCCATTCTATTCATTGTATTGCCAAGACTGTCTGCAAAACTGCTATTTACAGTTGTTACATATCAGCAAGATGGATGACATTTCATATCATTTATGTTATCCAGAACATTCCGGCCATAATGTTTATCTCTGTATACTTTTACCATTTATTGTATATATATACATGTTCTTTGTGAATGCTTGCACTGTACATTTCATCGTTTGTGAACATTTTATGTGGTGTATAAGACCGAATTGTTACATATGTATATGTTATCAGCAAGATGGATGACAAATTCTCCACACCATTTAAACCATCGTCAAGATTCCAGCCATAATGTTTCGTTTGTGTACTGACCGCTTTTTGAGGTTGCAGCATTTATTTTTTCCCCCATTGATGTTCGCCTTTATACGGCGTCAAAGGTTGACCGGGCATTAAAAACCACGCTTGCTAATTGTGAATGCTTACGTATTGCAGACATCGTGCATGTTTCCCCCGTTTTCGCAGCTGTGGACGTTTACATGTTAAAATTGTCTACTTTTGAATGTTTGCCAGTCACATTATATTTTTGAATGTTCACATGTTATAGTGTCTATGTGAATGTTTACATGAATATTGTAGTCTGTGTGAACGTGCACACATTACATTGTACATTTGTGAATGGTAAATGGTCAAGTGTACACTTGTGAATGTTTACATAGTACAGTGTACAAACAACAAGTGAATTAAGTAGCACTCTGCAACAGATGTCACAAGTATTTTGTTATCATATAGGACAGAAAAACTGGTTTTTAGGACAGAATAAAATGACACAAATATTCAGAACAGGGTCCTTCTACTAGACAACAAATAAATGGATAATGTGCACAAACAATGTAGGAAATAAGAAGGTAGGTAAGTAAGTAAGTTGGTGTTTTACGCCCAGTCAACCGGTCTGGTTATATCAGGGCGAGAAATAAGAAGGAGATAGAAAGAAAATGGATAATGCACACAAACAGTGTAGGAGATGAGAAGGAAACAGATAATGTCACAAACAATGTGGAAGAGAAAATACAGTTTATAAAAGAAAGAAATGGGTAACGTACACAAACAGTGTCGGACATAAGAAAGGAAAACGGATAATGTACTCAAACAACGTAGGAGATAAAAAGGAAAGAAAACAATTGTGTATTCCAAGAGGACAGGCTCTGAAAGCAAGCATTTTGTTTTCAGTGGCCCAAAATTGTTTTCAGTGATCTTGACCCAAAATTGTTTTCAATGATCGTGACCCATTTTCGGGGCCACAGGTTTGAAGACAATCAATTTTCATGGCCGCAAGAGGGGAGACAATCATGAAAGTTTTCCATTTTGACTTGAGATTACTGCAGAGTGGTTGCTCTTTTTTGTGTGCTGTTCAGACGAGTCCTATCTGCAGGTGGTCAGTCCACTATGTGACGCACTTTGTGATGTAACTATGGTTACCAGAGACCAGACGCAAATCCTGTCCTTTTCACTGTTTTGATTGGCTGTGATGTGGTCACTTTGGCTGATATGTGATTGTGTTGTTGCACATTACTTGTTTATATGACTATATATGTATGTCTTAGTTGTGGAGCACATTTTGTTTTAGACTGTATGGATTTATTTTACACATTTGACATGAGAAAAGGTCCACATAATTATGAGAAGAGTTTTGAAAGTGTGCATTTGTGTTTGATCACCTTGAGGTACACCTATGCAGTTAACATAATATTATTAAGATTGAATTACTAACTTGAACTAGCAAACTTGTATTGTTTTTTGAAGTGGTGATGGTGCTTTAAAATATGTATTAACTCACATTAATATTTATTTATTTTTTAGAGTGGTTCTATAATTATAATGACCAGTGTTGGGCTTGTTTTGGCTCAAGTCTTACGGTTGCTCTCTCTCTCTCTCTCTCTCTCTCTCCTCCTCTCTCTCTCTCTCTCTCTCTCTCTCTCTTTGATGCTGTAAATGTCATCAAAATCAAATTTTACATGTAGGTAGTACTTACTGACCTTTACTTCTGCATACTGGTTTTGTTGACCATGACCTTGTTTCAAGGTCATGGGAATATCAAAATAACACTTGAAACTGAAGTTGATTTATTTACAGTTGTCATACCTGATCAAATTCAGCTTTTTGTTTCCTAGACACAGGTACAGAACATAATGATATCTGTCACTAGGAGTTTATGTAAGGGAGGTAATTGACTTTTCTTTTGGTGTAACAGAAATGTTAACATTTCCATTTCTTTTTCTTTTTTTGTAACCATTTTAAGAAAGATCCATAATTTCCATAATGGTAAGCTTTACTGAGCTTTACACAATCATATCAGTATTAAGTAAAAGTTTTCAAACTTTGCAGAATAATAATGTAAGTGGCATGTTCATAAGAAGATTCAGAAGTTCCAGCAGGAAGCTGTATTTTTGGAGGGGCTAGAGTTGTTTTTGTGACCTGGCTTAATTTTCAAGGTTTTATAAAAGATCCAAAAATTCCAGCAGGTAGTTGTATTTTTGGAGGGGCTGGTTATGGCTGTTTTTATGACCTTGGTTAATCTTCAAGGTCATAAGAAGATCCAAAAATTCCAACAGGAAGTTGTATTTTCCATTGAACTTGGGTCACCCGAGTGTTTTGCTCCTCTTCCTCTCTTGATTCCGTCCTTGCGTGTGTGTTTTTTCTACTCTTTATTGTGTCGGTTTGTTTCTGTGCATGTGTTTAATCTCGGAGGTATGCGGAGGTGGTGAAAGTGGCATGAATCAGTGAGCTGGTGTGTGTGTGTGTGTGTGTGTGTGTGCGTGTCTATTAAATTGTCGCAAATTGCAAATCCTGCCATCTCTGCCCATTTTCCTGCAGAAAACTGTGATGCACACGTTCCTCCCACCCACTCCCCGTCCCAGCTTTGAAAGCCCTGCAGCAACAGGTGTTTTTGTGTTTTGTTTTGTTTGTTTGTTTGTTTTTGTTTTTTGTTGTCATTTTTTTTGTCATTTTTTTGCTACTTGGAGTGAAATGTTTTTGTTGCCCAACGGCACTGAGTGAGGTCACCTTCATTTCACGCGTACCAACTGAAGATTACTTTATTATCTCATCAGAGAAGTTGAATACGTGGCTAAACATATACCACATTACAGTGGACAATATTGCAGACGGTAGACAATACACTGCTTCCTTATTTCTACTGTCTGGATTATTTGCCACCTCCACCTGTCCTGCCGCTATGTGGCTGCATCGCTTTATGAGATGCGGATGCTGAGAGATGCATAAACTGATGATGTATGTAATGTGATACCACTTCACTTGGTCAGGGTCAGAGGTATGAAATATGACGTGAATTTTACAATTGAAATAACAGTTTCATTGGTGCATACATATAGATGTATGTATGTTCCTACACAGATACACATTATATATTGTTATATCATATTGCTATGCATGTTGTGTATTATATGATATTGTACCCTCATATCCAGAATATGCTGATGCGCGTGTGGCATCTTATCATATATTTTTAATACATCAATAATTACACTGTGTTCTCCACTGCCCATATATACTTTCTTGTGCCTGTATTGCGCGTGTTGTTACAATTATCGTGCTGCTGTTTAGGGGTAGTTTGTAAAGTAAGATCTCAAAGTCCGTTTAAGCAGGGTTTATCAATATGCAACATGTGTGATGAAATAGTGCGTGTGGATGTACCGATGGTCCACCTTTATTCACATCTCAGCGAATGCACCTGTTTCAGTTCCTGTCATGGACAATCTACTACCTGTGTCACAAAAAGTCCACATCCGCATTCTCACCATAGAAAGTCCTGACCAGTACCTGTGACACTGACAGAGAATCCACTTTCATTCCCACCACAGAAAGTACACCAATTCCCACTACAGAAAGCACTTGTATTGCCACCACAGAAAGTGCACCAATTCCCACTACAGAAAGCACTTGTATTGCCACCACAGAAAGTGCACCTATTCCCACTACAGAAAGCACTTGTATTGCCACCACAGAAAGTACACCTCTTCCCACCACAGCAAGTACACCTATTCCCAAAACAGAAAGTACTCATATTCCCACCACAGAAAGTGCACCTATTCCCACAACAGAAAGTTCTCATATTCCCATCATAGAAAATACACCTATTCCCACAACACTACTCATATTCCCACCAGAGAGTTCAAATCTATTCACACTACAGAAGGTACTCCTATTCCCACTACAAAAAGTACTTGTATTTTCATTGCAGTACATACTCCTATTTCTATCACAACAAGTTCTCCAGTTCCCATCACAGTAAGTACACCTGTTCCCATCTCATGCATACATTCATTTACATCACAGAAAGTCAACTTTCAATCCCAGTCACAGAAATCCCACCTATTCCCACCACACAAAAAGTCCACCTTATTCCCACCACAGAAAGCCCACATTATTACCACCACAGAAAGTCCACCTGCCCCCATCACTGAAAGACCACCTTATTCCCATCACACAAAAAGTCCACCTTATTCCCACCACAGAAAGCCCACATTATTACCATCACTGAAAGACCACCTTATTCCCATCACACAAAGTCCACCTTATTCCCACCACAGAAAATCCACCTTATTCCCACCACAGAAAGTCCACCTGCCCCCATCACTGAAAGACCACCTTATTCCCATCACACAAAGTCCACCTTATTCCCACCACAGAAAGTCCACCTTATTCCCATCACACAAAGTCCACATTATTACCACCACAGAAAGTCCACATTATTCCCACCACAGAAAGTCCACCTTATTCCCATCACACAAAGTCCACCTTATTCCCACCATAGAAAGTCCACCTATCCCAATCACAGAAAGTCTGCCTGCCCCCATCACAGAAAGTCCACCTATCCCCACCACAGAAAGTCCACCTATTCAGTCTCACCACAGAAAGTCCACCTATCCCCATCACAGAAAGTCCACCTTATTACCACCACAAAAAGTCCACATTATTCCCATAACATAAAGTCCACCTTATTACCATCACAGAAAGTCCACATATCACCACCACAGAAAATCCACCTTATTCCCACCACAAAAAGTCCACATTGTTCCCATCAGGGAAAGTATGCAATGGAACACACACCTCTTCCCGTTACAGAAATCCCACCTTATTCCCACCACAAAATGTCTTCTGTAAGAGTTAACCCTGTCCAGTGAAGCCGTCCTCTTTATCATTTAACCATAATTATGTTGAGCAATGAAACCGTCCTCTTGAAGATGTGAAACGATCCTTTTTAAGATTGGTTTTAACCCTTTCCCTGCTGGGGTATTTGTCCTGCCAGTTCTAGTTCTCCCAAGATTGGTCTCAAAGGCAGTCAGCTAAGAAAGGCAAACCAGCTAAGAAAACAGTAATTTTAAGACATTACTGCTCCACATGGGGATGCACAAAATATTGGAATTCAAACAGGGTATCGTGCGACCTCATAATTATAACGAAGTGGGAAAGTTTTGTTAATGACGTCATACAGGGAAAGGGTTAAACTGTTAATATTATTTTGTCCCGCCGTTGTTGGCTGGGGTGGAAACGTTATGTGATACTCGCAAAAAAAAGCTTTATTCACGATTGTGATGTTGTTTTATTATATGTATGTTTATTGTGGTGTTTGTGTTAGTGAACAACTACTCAGTAATATAAATATTATATGAGTATCATTGTATCGACATGCTAACTTGAAAAAAAATACACCGTAATTTATGGAATATTGTTGATTGTTTGTGTGGGTGTACATCTCTCTCTCTCTCTCTCTCTCTCTCTCTCTCTCTCTCTCTCTCTCTCTCTCTCTCTCTCTCTCTCTCTCTCTCTCTCTCTCTCTCTCACACACACACACACACACACACACACACATGCACACACACGCACACACACACAAATATGATAAGAGATAATATACGATAACTGACCGTTGCTTGAAAAAGGAGTTTACCCAAAAATGTGCACGTGTTTTGTATGGTACCATTAAAATGTTTTCTTGTTTTTTTGTTTTTTTAATTAAACAAAAAAAATTGTAATACCTTTTGGGTGTTTTTGATCTGTTTTCAAAACTACTGGCTGTCAGCTCCGCTTCAGATCCCCCCCCACCCCCCCACCCCCCTCCCCCCCGAAAAACAGCCGTAAGTGGACCTATTAATGTCTGCACACAGGGGGCATAACTAGGTAAGTATAGCCAATTCACTCAAATCACCGGCCCTTAATCAACAAAGTACTAAGACTCGGCGGTTATCGTTCTCACCGATAATGGTCCCCAGAGAGAGGTGTGTGTGTGTGGGGGGGGGGGGGGGGGGGTTGGGGGGCCCCCGGGGGTGGGAGGGGGGAGGGGGATTAAGGGGTTGGGGGGGTGGAAAAGCAGCAATAGACGTACGAGTACGAAACTCTCACAGCTAGGTCAGTCAGAAAGTCCTTCCTCCCCCCACGTGTCAAACAAACATTCCAATCAGTGGCTGTCTGCCTGAACACTTTCAAAGTAGTCGGGGTGGAAGGAATTTGGATTTGCCGATCATCGGTATAAGGCCTGTCGTTGGGGGGTGGGGGGCGGGTAGGCGAGGAGAGCGGTAGCAGGGGAGGCAATTCGCTGGCCGTCGTTATAAGCTCGGCCTATCCGGCACCTCGGCCAGATAAACAAAATCAGGGGCTTACGAATTCGCGAGCCGGCTCCGCGCGGTCAGGTAAAGTGCTATTCTTAACACCTGCAGTGGTGGGCCGAGAATGGTACTGGTAATACCAAACAGCGATTAGCTCGTGAAGGGTATAAGCTGTATTTGCAGGCTGTGTTGTCGGTGTGATCAAAGAGACAGCCGCGCTTGACCGATTACTGCCTGAAGGTTCAAAAGAACGCTGTTTAATAGGACAAGACAAAAGCAGTAAAATTAGAGAGCCGGTTTGGCCTAGTGGTAGGCTGCATGGTAAGCGAAAGGATCTCGGTTCGATACCGCTTCGGCTCTCCTTTCTCTTCAAAAAGGTTGTGGTTTGTGGACACTGTCTTGTGACTTTGTACCTCACAATTAATGAAACATTAAAATGGCTCGCTGCAGAAGTCATTCTGGTGGTGACAGTGTAGCGATAGGTATATAACCTCCCTCTTCCCCACTTCCATACCCCCGTCCCCCCATCTCCCCATCCCTAATAAGCCTTATGGTTTCTGTGGACGTTAAGCACCATGTTTACTTACTTACTTAACAGATAAACGGTCAAAACTGACGATGAAAAATTAAGTGAAAAGCTACAACCCAAAACAGATAAGTAGTTTAGCTTTTCATTTCATTTTTCATCGTTTGACAAAAGGGATTACCCCGAAAATGTGCAGATTTTTGCCGTAGTTTTGTGTTTGTGTCCTAATCGCATAAGGTACGTAGTGTTGCTTAATGTCCTCCGATGTCGGCTGACATATTAGGGACAAGCTGAGACCAATGCCGAAGCATGGTTCAATGTAGCTTTACGTCCACGGAAACCAGAAGGCTCGTTAGGGCAGACAGCCCAGGACGGCCACCTCGACTCTCACTGACACAGGAACTATAAATCACATACGCGTTCTTTTGAACGTTTTATGCGTTTTGGTCCAGTTGGGATACCATACGTCAGCACCGCTGTTCTTGTCGGGCATTAGTCTGTAGACGGCACAACAATAACGCAAACGGCCATAACGCGTGCGCCGCACAGGCCAACGGCGACTGACGCAGTAATAAAAACCCACGGCCCACCCGTTTCTTTTCTCCAACCCCGCAACAAGCATATAGCCTCAGGGAACGGTCGGTCAACTCTCGGGTGATTTGAGATCAGTGTTGCGCCGTCACTGAAGCGAAAACGTCCACAGTTGTAACTTGTTTCTTTTGTAGCTTCCACCCTTTATTCTACCAGCACTGAGGAGGTGGAGGTGGACGGAGGAGAGAGGGTGAAGAAGGCGGGGAGTGGGTAGGTTGGTTTGTGTGTGTGTGTGTGGGGGTGGGGGGGGGGGTCCGTGACTGAGACATTGGGGGGGGGTCCCGTGACTGAGACATTGGGGGGGGGGTCCCGTGACTGAGACATTGGGGGGGGGGGGGGGGGTCCCGTGACTGACAGGGGGGGGGGTCCCGTGACTGAGACATTGGGGGAGGTCCCGTGACTGAGGACATTGGGGGGGGGGTCCGTGACTGAGACATTGGCGGGAGGTCGTGACTGAGACATTGGGGGGGGGGTCCGTGACTGAGACATGGGAGTGAGGGGGGTCCCGTGACTGAGACATTGGGAGTGGGGGGTCCTGTGACTGAGACATTGGGGGGGGGGGGGGGTTGGGAGTGGGGGGGGTCCCGGACTGAGACATTGGGGGGGAGGAATTGGTGGGGGGGGGCGTGACTGAGACATGGGGGGGGGGGGAGACATTCGGGTGGGGGGGGGGGGCGTCCGTGATTGACTGAGGGGGGGGTCCCGTGACTGAGACATTGGGAGGTGGGGGTCCCGTGACTGAGACATGGGAGTGGGGGGTCCCGTGATTGAGACATTGGTGACGCAAGAAGTCCAGTGACTGAACATTGAGGGTCCCGTGAGCGGGGGGCACCGGGGGGGGGGGCGGGGGGGGTCCCGTGACGAGACGCCGGGGTGGGGGGGGGGGGTCCACGTGACTGAGACATTGGGGGGGGGGGGGGTGCCGTGACTGAGACATTGGGGGGGGGGGGTCCCGTGATTGAGACATTGGGAGTGGGGCCGGACTGAGGACATTGGCGGGGGGGGGGGGGGAGGACTGGAGACATTGGGGGGGGGGTCCCGTGATGAGACATTGGGAGTGGGGGGTCCCGTGACTGAGACATTGGGAGTGGGGTCCCGTGACTGAGACATTGGGGGGGTGGGGGGTCCGTGACTGAGACATTGGGAGTGGGGGGGGGGTCCGTGACTGAGACATTGGGAGTGCTGGGGGGGGCCCGTGACTGAGACATGGGAGGGGGGGGGGGTCCCGTGACTGAGACATTGGGGGTGCCGTGACTGAGACGGGGGGGGGCGGGGGGTCCGTGACTGAGACATGGGAGTGGGGGGGGTCCCGTGACTGAGACATTCGGATACGCATGGGGGGTCCCGTGACTGAGACATTGGGGGGGCCCGTGACTGAGACATTGGGGAGGGGGGTCCCAGACTGAGACATTGGGAATGGGGGGGTGGGGGGGGGTCCCGTGACTGAAACATTGGGAGTGTTGGGTCCCGTGACTGAGACATTGGGAGTGCTGGGTCCCGTGACTGAGACACTGGGAGTGGGGGGTCCCGTGACTGAGACATTCGATACCGCAAGAAGCCAGACTGACACACTTGAGTGGCCCGTGCGGGACACCGTGGGACAGGGTGGGACACACCCGCGGTTGCGGCGTCAGTGATGGGTGTCTGGTCAGTTGGTACGGTCGCACTCAGTGCAGTAGGTGTGGCGGCATTTTTTAATTTTTTTTAGGGGGATGAGGTTTTGGCAAAACTCAGATCCAGGGGGACTGATTCATCGCAAGCCACCGTAGTCCCGATCTTTGACTTCCGCGGTGCCTGCTTCCTCTACTCCAACAACAAACGGTAAAGAAGAAGGTGAACGAACGTAGTCACCAAAAGAAGATGGCTACAAACACGCAGACCCCAGGAATAACTAATATCAGTACCCACTTTCTGCTACAGTCATTGTGTGTGTGTGTGTGTGTGTGTGTGTGTGTGTGTGTGTGTGTGTGTGTGTGTGTGTGTGTGTGTGTGTGTGTGTTTGCAGTGCGTTTTCTGTTTTTGTTTTGTTTTGTTTGTTTGTATGTATAATACTTTATGTGTGTGTGTGCGTGTGCGTGCGTGCGTGTGTGAATGTGTGTGTGTGTGTGTGTGTGTGTGTGTGTGTGTGTGTGTGTGTGTGTGTGTGTGTGTGTGTGTGTGTGTGTGTGTGAGAGTGTGTGTGTGTGTGTGTGTGGTGTGTGTGTGTGTATGTGTTGTGTGTGTGTGTGTGGTGTGTGTGTGTGTGTGTGTGTGTGTGTGTGTGTGTGTGTGTGTGTGTGTGTGTGTGTGTGTGTGTGTGTGTGTGGTGTTTGTTTGTTTTTGTTTTTGTTTTGTTTGTTTACATAATACCTTATGTAAATTGTTTTGGTAGGACTGTGCTCTACATGTGTATATAATATCATATTTAGGTTAATATGTATCATGTGAGCGCTCAGGGCGTTGATGAGCGCATGATAAATGTACATTATTATTATTATTAAGGACAAGAGGAGCACCGCGTCTACGCCAGAAGCACACCAACCATCCTGTCCTGTTTAACTCCTTCTTTCCCCTCCCCGCACCACAAGAGACTGGAACCATCTTCAGACTGGTGCCGTGACCTCAGCAACTTCACTCCAGTCGTTCCGGAACCAGCGTCGCGGCAGCCGGCCTCCACAACCGGCAGACAACTCCTACCACACCATAGCCATGAACCCAGCTCCCTGTTCAGATTGTTAACCCTTTTGGTTTTTTTCTTTTTCTTTCTTTCTTTCTTTTTAGTGGCAATCAAGCCACACACACAAAAAAGACCATAACCACCATTGCTATGAACCCAGCTCCCTGTAAGGATTTTTAACCCTTTTTGATTTTTCTCTCTCTTAAGTGGCAACCAAGCCACAAAAAAAGACCATAACCACCAGCTCCCTGTTCAGATTTTTAACCTTTTTTCTTCTTCTTCTTCTTTTTTCTCTCCTTCTTTTAAGTCCCTCTGCATCCCTGAGTCAGTGCCTTAACCACCATTGCTATGAACCCAGCTCCCTGTTCAGATTTTTAACCCTTTTTTCTTTTTTCTTTTCTTTTTCTTTTAAGTGGCAACCAAGCCACACACACACACACACACAAAAAGACCATAACCACCAGAGACAGTTACGTCCAAGAATGAAAGAAGAAGTTGTTTAAGAAGAAGAAACAACAACGACACTTCGCAGCCGTTAATGGTTCCCGATAGCTCATAGGATATAAATAACTATGTCCTCCTGTCAAATCATTTTTCGA
This sequence comes from Alviniconcha marisindica, assembly GCA_018857735.1. Classification (NCBI taxonomy): domain Eukaryota; kingdom Metazoa; phylum Mollusca; class Gastropoda; family Provannidae; genus Alviniconcha; species Alviniconcha marisindica. Next base: position 223,319 of record JABMCL010001102.1, on the reverse strand, counting down.
CAGGCCCTCCAGGATGGTATCGAAGCATGCAGTGAATAAACATCTGCGGGCCCAAACTCTTGGAGTTATATCCTTTGGTCAGACAGTAGCAGGGGGACCTCGGTTCAAATCCGCTTCGGCTCTCCTTTCTCTTCAAAAATTGTGGTCTGTGGACACTGTCTTGTGACTTTGTCCCTCACAATTAATGAAACATTAAAATGGTTCTCATTACTGCCAGTCTTAATGCAGGAGTCGTTCTGTGGTGACAGAGTAGCGATAGGTATGTAATCTCCATCTCCGCCCTCTCACTGAGTGCCCCCACCTCCGTACCCCCTTGTCTCCCTTCTCCCCGTCCCTAATAAGCCTTACGGCTTCTGTGGACGTTAAGCACCATGTTTACTTACTTACTGGTAGCGTACGCAGCAACCGTCCACTGCCTCTGTCTGCAAACAGTCAGACAGAAATGACTCACTGGTGAATACAACGACGATAACTTGAAATTGCCAAAACAGTCTCCCTCGGTAGTCTTTCTGGAGTCTCCACTGATTGGGTCAGACTGAGTATTGCCAAAACAGTGCCCAGACCGAAGACTCAGTCGAGCATACGAAGGAAAGCCTAGTGTTTCCAAAATGCCAAAATCAATGTCAATGGCCACCTGCATAGCGCTGTCTAACTCCGTAGTCAGTGTAGACAGCCACAGGCTCGAGTCGTTGCGCTCGACAAAGATGGACAAAGGGAGAGGGGGGGGGGGGCAATGAGGGGAGGGAATTCAGTGTGAAGAGGGGTGCAGGAAGGCCGACCGACTGTGGGAAAAGAGATCCGGTGATGGAAAGATGAGGAGGCCGGAAGGTGACAAAGCCGGAATATGACTGAGGAGAGGGATGCAGGAAGGGACTGACTGTAGGAAAAGTCGGAGATTCGATGGTGAGGGTGGGAGTGGGTGGGGGGGGGGGGGGGGGGGGGGGGGGGGAGGGGAGATGAAGAGGTCGGTGAGTGACTAAGGAGTTGAAAACAAATAAAACTGGACGAAAAGGGATGCAGTGAATGGACTGACTATGGGAAAAGAGATATACTGTGAGGGGAAGTGAGGAGGTCGGTCAGTGACTAAGGAGTTGAACACATAAAAAACTGTGAGGAGAGGGATGCCGGAAGGACTGTGGGAAAAGAGATCCGGTGAGCGGATACGAAGAGGCCGGTGGGTGAATAAGGTGTTGAAAACAAATAAAACTGTGAGGAGAGGGATGCCGGAAGGACTGTGGGAAAAGAGATCCGGTGAGGGGATGAGAAAGGGGGGGTGGTAAAGGTTGAAAAAATAAAACTGAGGAGAGGGATGCGAAGGACTGCCTGGAAAAGAGATCCGGTGATGGGGAGATGAGAAGGCTGGTGGGTCGGTGACTAAGGTGTTGAAAACAAATAAAACTGTGAGGAGAGGGATGCCGGAAGGACTGTGGGAAAAGAGATCCGGTGATGGGGAGATGAGAAGGCTGGTGGGTCGGTGACTAAGGTGTTGAAAACAAATAAAACTGTGAGGAGAGGGATGCAGGAAGGGACTGACTGGGAAAGGTCGGAAATCCCATGATGGGGAGATGAGAAGGCTGGTGGGTCAGTGACTAAAGAGTTGAACACAAATAAAACTGTGAGGAGAGGGATTCAGGAAGGCATTGACTGTCGCCGGAAAAGCCGGAAACCGGTGACGGTGATGATGCAAAAGCCGGTGGGTGTCTAAAGAGTTGAAAACAAAGGATGCAAGATGGACTGACTGTGGCCGGAAAAAAAACGGAAATCCGGTGATCGGGATGATGCAAAAGCCGGTGGGTGTCTAAAGAGTTGAAAACAAAGGATGCAAGATGGACTGACTGTGGCCGGAAAAAAACGGAAATCCGGTGATGGGGATGATGCAAAGGCCGGTGGGCGACTAAAGAGTTGAAAACAAAGGATGCAAGATGGACTGACTGTGGCCGGAAAAGCCGGAAATCCGGTGATGGGGATGATGCAAAGGCCGGTGGATGACTAAAAAGTTGGAAACGAATAAAAAATCTAAGCCACCGCCATTGGAGAAAAAACACAAAAAAACACACACACACCACACCCAAAAACCCCCCAACAGGAGTGATTATGTCTTCTTCATTTTGGGACCTGTGTGTCTGGCAGCTTATTCCGGAGTATGGGCACAGCACCGGCGACACTGAGATGAGCTTGCCCTGTGCCTGAGTGCTCTGTTGTTTCAGGTGTGTGCTCAGCGAAACGTTAAACACCTTCTCCTCCTGCCTCCGAACACCGAGATGCCGCGGGGACCAGCACAGTGAAAGCAGGCGGTCACGGTGTAAAATGAAACAAAAACTCTTCGACGCCAAACAGGACAAACAGACGCCTGGTCTCTTCACACACACACGCACGCAGGCAGGCAGGCACGCACGCACGCACGCACGCACGCACACCACACGCACGCACGCACGCACGCACACACACACACACAAATAATAAGGCAATCCGTTGCGGAGACCAGTACAATGAAAGCAGGCGATCACGGTGTAAAATGAAACAAAAACTCTTCGACGCCAAACAGGACAAACAGACGCCTGGTCTCTTAACACACACACGCACGCACGCAGGCACGCACACGCACACCACACACACACACCAGCCGCACCGACACACCGCACGCACGCACGCAACAGACGCACGCACGCACGCAGCACACACACACAATAAGGCAATCGTTGGGAGACCGTCAATGCAGCTCACGTTTGCACTCCCCCGGCACGCTGGTCTCTTCGCACTGCACCCCCCCCCCCCCTGCTCCGTCCAATCAATGCGGCGTCACTGTCAACTCTTCGACCACAGACAACAACGCGTCTAACACACACACCACACACGCACACACACACACACACACACACCACCACACCACCACAAAAACTACAATCCTATCATATCTCTCATATATATATATATTTAAAAATAATAATAATAAGGCAGTCCGTTGGCGCCCGAAAGACGTCTCAAAAACACAACAACAAAACTGACTGAGTCGCCTACGGCAAATCTTCTTCTTTCCGTTAACGACCATCGGCCACAAAGCTGGCCATTACTGTCATTTTTTAGTGCATGCTGGATTATTTTGTTGTTTCCATAGTCCACCGAACTCTGACATGGACCACAGGATCTTTAACGTGTGTATGTGATCTTTCTGCATGCATGCGTATACACACGGGGGACCTCGGTTTATAGTCTCACCCGAAGGACTTTTGTGGAGTCTGCACTGAATTTGACTCCGGAGAAATCTCAGGGCGGGCGCCAAGCCTAGCACGTAACGGTCACCCATCCATTTGGTCACACACACACACACACACACACACACACACACACACGCGCGCGCGCGCGCGCGCGCGCGCGCACTACACCACACACACACACACACACACACACACACACACACACACACACACACACACACACACGTACGCACGCACGCACACACACAATACAACACACACCCCAATACAACACACACACACACACACACTCTCTCTCCTCTCTCTCTCTCTCTCTCTCTCTCTCTCTCTCTCTCTCACACACACACACACACACACACACACACACACACACACACACACACACACACCACACACACAACACACACACACAAACACACACAATACACACACACACTATCTCTCTCTCTCTCTCTCTCTCTCTCTCTCTCTCTCTCTCTCTCTCTCTCTTCTCTCTCACCACACACCACACACAACACACACACATACCCCACACACTCTCTCTCTCTCTCTCTCTCTCTCTCTCTCTCTCTCTCTCTCTCTCTCTCTTCACACACACACACACACACACACACAAACGCCACACACACTCTCTCTCTCTCTCTCTCTCTCTCTCTCTCTCTCTCTCACACACACACACACACACAACACACACAACACATCGCACACAGACTCGGTCTCACGCCCAGCTACACGAAACCGTCACCACCTTTTCCACACACACACACACACCACACACACACACGACACACCTACCGCCCCAACACTCCGCTGCCCGCCACAAGCCTGTCGCCCAAAGAGTTTTGATAGGCGGGTTGCTTTAATCGGGTGGCTCTCGCCGCGGCGGCCGTACCCGCAGATCACAGGGTAGTAGTTACAGCCCGGCACGAAAGCGAAAGCGGTCTATCAGGGTGGCGAGCTACCCGTCGGCTTTAACAAGCGTGGACAGTCCTAACGAAGCTCAGGAGAGCTCGGGAGCCGTGTGTCAAAAAGTCGAGGTGGACGTCCTGGGCTCCCCGTCCCTAATAAAACCTTCGGTTTCTGTGGACGTAAATCGACACTTCAACAACAACTACACTACACACACAGAGTTCAGGGAGCTGTGTGTGAAAGTCGAGGTGGACGTCCTGGGCTCCCCGTCCCTGATAAACCTTCGGTTTCTGTGGACGTAAATCGACACTTCAACAACAACTACACTACACACACAGAGTTCAGGACCTGTGTCAAAGTCGAGGTGAGTCCTGGGCTCCCGTCCCTGAAACCTACGGTTCTGTGGACGTAAGCAACACTTGCACACAAGTCTGTCCCCAAACAGTTAGTAGGGCGTTGTAAAGTCGGGTGGACTCGCTGCGGCTCCCGTCCCGAATAAACTTCGGTTTTGTAGTAATCGAATTCAACAACAACACACTACACACACAGAGCTCGGGAGCCGTGTGTGAAGTCGAGGTGGCCGTCCTGGGCTCCCCGTCCCTGATAAAACCTTCGGTTCTGTGGACGTAACGACACTTCAAAACGAAAGCTACACAGAGTCGGGAGCTGTGTGTGAAAGTCGAGGTGGACGTCCTGGGCTCCCCGTCCCTAATAAACCTACGGTTTCTGTGGACGTAAATCGACACTTCAACAACAACTACACTACACACACAGAGCTCGGAGCCTGTGTGTGAAAGTCGAGGTGGACGTCCTGGGCTCCCCGTCCCTAATAAACCTACGGTTTCTGTGGACGTAAATCGACACTTCAACAACAACTACACTACACACACAGAGTTCGGAGCTGTGTGTGAAAGTCGAGGGGCCGTCCTGGGCTCCCCGGCCCTAATAAACCTACGGTTTCTGTGGACGTAAAGCAACACTCAACCATCAACGATGTAGTACTCAGAGCTGTGTGAAAGTCGAGGTGGCCGTCCTGGGCTCCCGTCCCTAATAAACCTACGGTTTCTGTGGACGTAAAGCAACGCTTCAACCAACCAACCAACTAACGAAGCCGGGCGGTGTGTTTATCTACACGGTCTACTTGTGAAAACCAGTGCGGTCACAATACCCGCGTAGTTTATAGATACACTTGGTGGTTCGGCGATAGAAACGAAAGGACGTTATAGTAGCTGGACAAGAGAGCGAGAGTTCAGTTGTGGAGCTGGTGTCAGTGTGAGAATCCATGAGTTCAGTTGTGGAGCTGGTGTCACTGTGAGAATCCGGGAGTTCAGTTGTGGAGCTGGTGTCAGTGTGAGAATCCGGGAGTTCAGTTGTGGAGCTGGTGTCAGTGTGAGAATCCGGGAGTTCTGTTGTGGAGCTGGTGGAGCTTCAGAATCCAGCGATTCGTTGTGGAGCTGGTGCCAGCCTGAGAGTCCAGGAGTTCTGTTGTGGAGTTGGTGGAGCTTCAGAATCCAGCGATTCGTTGTGGAGCTGGTGCCAGCCTGAGAGTCCAGGAGTCCTGTTGTGGAGTTGGTGGAGCGTCAGAATCCGGGAGTTCAGTTGTGGAGCTGGTGCCAGCGTCAGAATCTGCTGCTGGTTATAATTATTATAGCACGAAGAATCACTTCGTGGGGAATCGACCGCTCTCGCCATCCT
>JABMCL010001102.1:212500-215000 GCA_018857735.1 Alviniconcha marisindica | reverse complement strand
GACATACAAACAGCAAAACACACAGACAAACAAGACACATATCAACAAACAAACAAACAACAAACAAAAACAATAAACAAAAGAAAAGAGGACCAAACAGTCGCACCGGGAAAATGAGACATTATGGTGGTAGATGCCGACAAAGTACTGTGTGTCGGTCAATAAGGTGGAGTCATTTCTAGTCAATATCATCCCAGGTGCTTAACATTACATATAGTTTTCTTCTGTTAATAGCATGGAAAATGAACTTTGAAAGCAGTCGACAACCTTTAGTGTTTTTCCTTCTCAATATGTTCTGTAACGACTGAATACCTTTTTGTTCAAGGAATCTGTTTCTTAGATCCGTGTACAGAGGACAAACCAAAAGGAAGTGATCTTCATTTTCAACCTGGTTTTGGCAAAATACACAGTTTTTGTTTGTAGGACAGTCACTGTATCTGTACATATTGCTATTTATTGGAAGTACACCAAGTCGGAATTGCGTCAGTGCTACTCTGAAACAATATATATCTATAACTGATAAATATTGTTCTGCTCCAAACATAACTTTGAAAGAACGATACATTTCATATCTTTCTTTGTCTCTGATGTCAGCAGTCCACTCCTGGGTGAACATGTCTAACAATCTTTGCTTGAAGACATACAAAAATGATTTGACGTCTCCAACGCCTTGCTGTAACCATACAAAGTAAAAGCCAGTTTTACACAGGAGTTCTCGTACCTCCGTTGCCCAACATTGTTTCCCGTTTTCATCAAGATTAACAAGCATCCTGTAGGCCTGATTAGGTAATCTGCTCTGTTCCATATACAGTAAGCGCAACCAGTACTTAATACAACGAACATATGAGGCAATAAAGAGAGGATATCTACCTAACTCTCCATATACCATCTTGTTTGGGGTACGGCTTGGCACTCCCAAATATCTTTTACATGCCATGAGATGTACTCTTTCGATGCTGTCTAGTATGTGTAGCCCCCATATTTCTGATGAATACAACAAAACTGACTGAATCTTTGAATCAAATATTTTAAAGAAAGTCTCTTTTGTCATTTCACTGCATTTTTGGAAAGACGTACATAGATTGAAGACGGCTTTTTTACCTTTTGCAACCAAATGATCTGTACCTTGTTTTACACTTAAAGTTGTCGTGAATGCGAAACCAAGATAATGATATTTGTTTACGACTTCCATTTCAACGCCATCATAATACCATTTTTCATGTTTTGACAGGTAGCCGCCTTTTCGGAACACCATAACTTTTGTTTTATCTCTGTTTACTTCCATGTGCAGTCTATTACAGCATGCTTTCAGAGAATTCAGTTGGTTTTGTAAACCATAAGGAGTGGTTGCCAACAGAGCTACATCATCTGCAAAAAGGAGTATGAACAATTCAACGAGTCCCGACAAGAGTTGTATACCATGTCTACCTGTCCCAGTAATATAATTGGCAAGCTGATTAATGACAGTGGAGAAAATTGTAGGACTTCATACACACCTTGCCGGACAACCAAGGGCAATCAAAAAAATCAGAAGTATTCACTGTTTGGCCCTTCCACAAGACAACAAAGGAAATCATACATAATTTTATAGAGGCAAAGAAATGTCCCTTGGATTCCCTCTTTTTGCATAGCTTGTAACAGTTTATCGTGGTGCACAGAGTCGAAAGCCTTTTTGAAGTCCACAAAAGCAACATATAACTTCTGACCTTTCTTGTTCAAACACTTTTGAGCAATTGCATATAGATTAAAAATCTGATCTGTAGTCGAGTAGTTCCTGCGGAACCCAGCTTGCATTTCTACAATTTTGTCATTTTCTTCCAACCAATTATACAGTCTAGTATTCAGAATTGCTGTATAACACTTACTAGTCAGTGTATGGTTAGGAAATGCCACATGAACAAACATACCAAAGGTGCTGCATGGTTTGACACTGAATGCAGAGAAGCGAAAAGAGAAAGTAAGGAAAAACTGCGAAAATTTCGGAAAACAAGAAAACCAGAAGACCGGAAAGATTATGCAGATTCGAACAAAAGCTACAGGCGCCTGACTAGAATAAAGAAAAAAGAGTTCAAAAGAAATAAAGCAGCACTTCTAGCCACTAACCTGAAAAATGCATCAGTATTTTGGAAAGAACTGAAGAGTCTTGGGGGAGAGAAAAAAAGTAATGCAAGTGATAGAATTGATATAAATGTTTGGTATGATCATTTTAAAAGTATACTCGGTCACACAGCTAACGAAACAGTGGACGAGTCGAATGTACAAGAACAGGATGTATCAGAAGAGACAAACCACTCTCTGAACCAAGAAATAAGTGTAGATGAGGTTCAGAAAGCTGTTACAAACCTAAAGTCCGGAAAAGCTTGTGGTCTTGATCACATACACGCAGAGATGTTAAAAACGGGTGGAAAAGACGTGATATTGTTCATGACCAAACTATTTAATACAATTTTTGACAAAGGCATTTATCCAAGTGACTGGGCCAAAGCTATCATCGTTCCTA
>JABMCL010001102.1:165000-195000 GCA_018857735.1 Alviniconcha marisindica | reverse complement strand
GCCCGGATGGACAACGCCCTGGCGTGGATCAGGGAAGAGCTGGTCGGTTTTTTGGAAAGATGTGTTTGTTGTCTGGTGTCCGCCTGTGTGTGTGTGTGTGTGTGTGTGTGTGTGTGTGTGTGTATGCGCATGTGTACGGGTGGAGATGTGTGGCGGGGGGGGGAGGGGCACGCGAGCGTTTGTGAGCGTGTTCACGTGTGCGTGCCGTGGGTGTATGTGTGTGTGTATGCCGGTGCGTGCCGTGGGTGTATGTGTGCGTGTATGCCGGTGCGTGCGTGCTATTGGGTGCGGGTGTGCGTATGCGATTACATGTGTATGTTCGTGTGTACCTATGACCAAGCGCGCGCGCGCGTGTGTGTGTGTGTGTGTGTGACTGCGTGCGCGTTTCTCTGTCTCACCCCTCTCTCTCTCTCTCTCTCTCTCTCTCTCTCTCTCTCTCTCTCTCACACACACACACACACACACACACACACACACACACACACACACACACACACACACACACACACACACACACACAGCACACACACACACGCACGCACACACACACACGCACATACACACACGCACACACACACATCGCAGACAATACTCAACCCCAAAACCTGAACGTAATAATACCACTAAGCGCTGTGATTTCAGATCGACTTGAGGCGTCAAGACCAGTCACTCGCGCGACAGTTGCTGGGAATCCGACACGAGTTATCCAGCTTGAGATTAGCTGTGAGCTGCGAAGAGCACCAAGAACTACTGGAAGAGGCTCAGGATCAAATGGAGGAGCTAAAAGAGTTGTCTCGCTTCGCAGATTTCCCCCCGGATATGCTGGGTTCTTCCCCTTTGAGACAAATCGGAGTGACGAAAATGAACTTGAGCTCAAGACGATTTTCTACATGCTGATTTTTTAATTTTTTGTTTATTTTATTTTATTTTATGTTCTTTTTTTTCAAGGGAGTTAAGAAGCACTTGGAAGCGCTATCTGGGTGTACTTTTGGTGGAGTTTATTCCCCTTGTATTTACTCGCATGTCAGGTAACCAGCATGAGAGTCAAGATATCATAGGCGGGTCAGGTCTTTGTTGCTGTGTTCACGTGACGTGCTTTGCGCGTCAGTTAACTCCCTTTGTTTGTTTGTTGAACTATTTCTTTGTTTGTTTTGTACATGCTGGATATTTGTTTAATGGAGCTGCTTAGCTATTAATATTGTGTACTTTTACTGTGCGATCGTTAATTCATTATTTTCAAATTGGTGCTTAAATTCCTTTTGAAGTAACTGGACAGAGAAACTGAACACGACCGTTCGTCGAGATTGGTTGATCGACTAATTTTATTCATTGATCTATCTATCTATCTATCTATCTATCTATCTATCTATCTATCTATCTGTCTATCTACTATCTATCTGTCTATCTAACTATCTATCTAACTATCTATCTATCTATCTCTGCCTCTGCATCTGTCTCTCTATCTCTGTCTCTGTTTCTCTCTGTGTCTGTGTCTGTGTCTGTGTCTCTGTCTCTCTCTGTCTCTCTGTCTTTGTCTCTCTCTCTCGCTCTCTCTCTCTCTCTGCCTCTGCCTCTGTCTGTGTCTGTCTGCCTGCCTGCCTGCCTGCCTGTCTGTCTGCCTGCCTGCCTGTCTGTCTGTCTGTCTGTCTGTCTCTCTCTCTGTCTGTCTGTCTGTCTGTCTGTCTGTCTCTCTCTCTCTCTCTCTCTCTCTCTCTCTCTCTCTCTCTCTCTCTCTCTCTCTCTCTCTCTCTCTCTCTCTCTCTCTCTCTCTCTCTCAGGGAATCTCAGAGTCTCTGTCTCTGTCCCTCTCATGTGCAAGCACGCTCTAAGCTATTAGCGGACGTTAAATATCCCACGTCCATTAGAGAGATTTGTAGCGAGTGGTGGCATGAAACGTGAGCCGGCTTGGCCTAGTAATGAGGCGTTAGGCTGGCAAGCGGAAGAACCTCGGTTCGATTCCGCTTCGGCTTTCTTCTCTCTTCAAAAGCTGTAGTTTAAGGACACTGCCTCTGTGACTTTTGTCCCTCACAACGAATGAAACATTAAAACGGATCTCATCGCTGCCCATCGCAGTGCAGGAAGTCATCCTGGTGGTGACAGCGTAGCGACAGGCATAGTCTCCTTCTTTCCCATAATTAGACCTCCTGGGATCTCTGCCCCCTCGCCAGAACCTCTCCAGAGACAACTTGGCGTTAACCCCTTCACTGCCCCTCGCCGGTGAAACGTCCGGGCTGAAAGATGCGCGGACGCGCTGCGCCTGCAAACAGTATACTTTTCGGTCCTAATATAACGCATCCACTTTCAATGCTATGCGATTTGAAAAAAATTCGATCACGTGACAGTTCGAAAAAGCAAAAAAACAAGAACAAAAGAAACAAAAAACAAAAACAAAAAACGAAAAAAACAAAAGAAAACAATAACAAACAAACAAACAAAAAACAAAAACAAAAACAAAAAAACAAAACAAAAAAGAGGGGGGGGGGGGGCGCCGAAAGGGGGGGGGGGGGGGCCGAAGGGAGGGCGCAGAAAGGGGAGGGGGGGGGACTTAAAGGTTTCAAAATTCGCACTTTAATTAGTCGTTTTCAAGTGACATCATGGCAGTGACGGGGTTCAACGACTTTAACGAACCTAACCAGGGGGCATGATAACGCACACATGACGCACAATGGTAGCTGAGTGAATGTTGAATGACGCTACTCCTGAAGGAAGAAGACGGAGAGAAAACTGACGTAGCCTAGGCAATGACGACAGCTATGACCTCAGTAACTGGGTGTCAGGCTAGAAAATATCGCAGGTAAATTTCAGGTCATCTCTAAAATCTCACCTGTTTTAGATATCCTATTGACAGTGTGTGTGTGCGTGCGTGCGTGCGTGCGTGCGTGCGTGCGTGCGTGCGTGCGTGCGTGCGTGCGTGCGTGCGTGCGTGCGTGCGTGTGTGTGTGTGTGTGTGTGCTTATTTAGATTTGTAGTTGAGACATGCAATATGGCGCCCGCTCAGCTTCATAGCCGCTGTCCATGTATTGTAGACCAGTGTTCAGCAGTGGCTGTTCTGTAAGTTGTAAGGAGGCAATACGTGTCACTTGTGTTTTATTTTTACCTGACTGACGACAGGAAATACAGTATTTTCCTGAGTAAAATATTTTCTCCACTGGTTTTGTGTGCTGTGTGTGTGTGTGTGTGTGTGTGTGTGTGTGTGTGTGTGTGTGTGTGTGTGTGTGTGTGTGTGTGTGTGTTGTGTGTGTGTGTGTGTGTGAGCGTGCGTGCGTGCTTGCGGGCGGGCGGGCGTGTGTGTGTGTGGTGTTGTGTGTGTGTGTGTGTGTGTGTGTGTGTGTGTGTGTGTGTGTGTGTGTGTGCGTGCGTATTGCGTGCTTGTGTGTGTGTGTGTGTGCGTGCGATCACGTGTGTGTGTGTGTGTGTGTGTGTGTGTGTGTGCGTGCGTGCGTGCGTGCGTGCGTGCGTGCGATGCGTTGGATTCGTGTGAGTCGGTGAGTGGTGTGTGTTGCCGCGCGCGTGTGCGTGATAGTGTGTGTGCGTGAAGTGGTGTGTGCGTACGCGTGCGTGTGTGTGTGTGTTGTGTTGTGTGTTGTGTGTGTGCGTGTGTGTGTGTGCGCGCCGCGCGGGTGTGTGTGTGTGTGTGTGTGTGTGTGTGTTGGGCGGCGTGCGTGCATGGTGTGTGTGCGTGATGTGCTGTGTGCGTACGGGCGCGTGTTGTGTTGGTGTGTGTTGTGTGTGTTGGTGTGTGTGGTGTGTGTGTGTGCGTGTGGGGGTTGTGGCGTTGTGTGTGCTGTGTGGTGTGTGTGTGTGTGTGTGTTGTGGGTGTGCGCGCGCGCGCGTGCGTGCTGGTGTGTGTGTATGTGCTGTGTGCGCGCGCGCCGCCGTGTGTGTGGTGTGTGTGTGTGTTGTGGTGTGTGTGTGTGTGATGGTGTTGTTGCTGTGTACGCCAGTAAGCTGCCTATGGCCAGGTCTATGTCAGTATGTGCCTTGCACCCGGTTGTGTCGTTCTGCCCCTATATATATCAGCGTCAAATCCTTCCTCGGTGTTCGGTATTTTCTCCACACTTCTCGAGGCCATTACGTGAGAGACGTTGAACACGTGAAAGAGGTGTCCAGACACATTATTTTCATCTGTCGGCTTTTTATGTCGAGGAAATGAAACGAACAGACAAACAAGTTTTTTTTCTTCCGGGGATATTCTTTTTTTTTTTAGCAATGCCGCTAACCATAACTGGGTCTGTCTCGGCATTGTCTGGCATTGTTTTGGAGTCGGTAAGACAGGAAACACAAAAACAGTTTTTTTTTTTCTGAGCAATAGCTTGTGATAAGTCAACATACTTTAATCATCCTTCACAGGGCAAAACAAAAAACGCATTCGAGTTTTTTTCTTTTTTTCTGTTTGTAACTAAAGCCATAACTACAGACACCACTACTCCACGTTAATCTAGGTCTATGCTGCATACTTTTTTTGTTTGGTTTTATTTGTTTGTTGTTGTTGTTGTTGTATTTTCCAAACCGGAAATAGCGTAATATTTTCTAATTTTAGTAACAGTTATGGCAACCTCCTGTTACTGTCGATGAAAAAGCAGCGAGGAAAGCTGTGAACTCGATAGGGATAGAGAAACAAATCCAGTGTCAGGTAACTGAATAGTTTGGGCGGTGGTGTGCCCCCCCCCCCCCCCCCCGCCCCCCCTCCCCGCCCCCCCACATCCCCCCGCCAACAAAACCGTCACGCAGTGACGTGTATTAATTGCCTCGTGCGAATTTGCCCTTTGTTTGTTGAAGTGTAAGGTTAGCACGCTGTCACGGGCGCCCATCATTCAAGATGACAGCTGTAGGACTGAGCACGTCACGAGGCAGTCGTCGCCTTTAACAGAGGCAGTCTAAGCTTCTGCTGTCGTTGTGACGCTCGGTGGCAGTTAAAGATGACGTCATTCCGGTCAGAATGACAACAAACTGAAGCGACAAGATTTGTTTGAATGTAAGAACAACACACCCACACACACCAAAAAAGCCCTAAGCAACAACAACAAAAATAGAGATAAAATTTGTTTTAAAGAAAGATGAGCCTCTGTGTGTGTGTGTGTGTGTGTGTGTGTGTGTGTGTGTGTGTGTGTGTGTGTGTGTGTGTGTGTGGTGTGTGTGTGTGTGTGTGTTTCCATACATATTCTCAGTTTGTATCCGCCTGCTTTGACCCATGAGTGCACACACACACACACACACACACACACACACACACACACACACACACACACACACACACACACACACACACACACACACACACACACACACACGAACACACGAACACACGAACACAGAAGGAGAAGAAGAAAAAAACTCAATCGCGTAATTTATTTTCAAGGAGTAGAGCAATGTTCCAGCAACAGACACAAGCAAGCTCTTGATTCTGTGTCTTGCCCATTGCCAGTGTGTAAGTTTTAGTCCCATCTGGTCACCATCGCTGTGTTAATAGCGAGTTGGACAATCGTCACATGAATACTAACAATTTTAATTTTAATAAATGAGGTGGGGGAAGGAGCAGCCCCCCAGCCCGAAAGACAGAAGCAGAAGAAGAAGAAGGAGAAGAAGGACGAGAAACAACAAAGGAAAGGAAGAGGGAGTAATAAAAAGGAATATCGGGAGGATCATACAGCAGAAGAAGAAGAAAAAGAAAAAGAAAAATAACAGAAAAGGCATCCTAACTATTATAACCATAGCGCGGCATATTTCACAAAACTGAACAAAACAACAGAAAAGAAAGAAAGAAATAATAATAATAATAATAATAATAATAATAATAATAATACTAATAATAATAATAATAATAATAATAAAAATAATAATAATAATAATAACAAAAAACAAACAAACAAAACAGCAACAACAACAGCAATAAACAAACAAACACAAACAACAACAACAACAACAAAAACGGAAGAAGAAAAGAAAAAAGAAAAGAAAAAAACAGAGAGAGAGAGAGAGAGAGAGAGAGAGAGAGAGAGAGAGAGAGAGAGCAACAAAACACACACGCAGATAAAAAGACGCACCTCATACTGTCGGTCGATTTCAGTGGCGGAGGAAAGCGAAAGGCCTGGCCTGTCAGCCAATCATTCATGGCTAGCTGCTTTAACACCATCCTTGCAAAACCCGCCTACGATGCCCGTTTCCTGGGGAAACTATGATATTCATGGGGTGGGAGGTCACGAAGGTAGCCCATATCGAAATCGAGACAGGCTATGGGCTATGGCCGTGCAGACAACAAAATGTCTACACGCACTTCCTCTCCATTCCTTTAAATTTGGCGTAATAATTTATATACCCCAGCCTCGCATTTCGAATCTCTTGACCCTCCGTGATTGTCTACATCAGTGAAAAGAACGGCCTATTGCCGCACGCGCGAACGGCGCAAACTCTTCGGTGACGGAAGGGTAAAATTAACCCTTTCACTGCCGTCACGTCAGTTGAAATAAGAGTGAGAAATTTAAAATCTTTATTCATTTCTTTTTCTTTTTCCAATTAGCCTGGAAAAGGATTTTCATCAAAAACGCACAGCAATGAAAGTAGATTTCTGATATGACCGGAAAAGATACAGTTTGCAGGCGTGTGCTGGCGCTTTTCAGTCCGGAAAACTGACGGGCTGGGGCAGTGAAGGGGTTAATCACAGGGACCAACAGGCTAATGGTTGACATCCACGCTCCAAGCATCGCATTCCGGCACACTTCCTCTTGGAGGAAGGATGCCGAAAACCAGTGCTTGGAGTTTAGGGTCAGAGTAACACACACACACTCCAAGCCTCTCTTTCCGGCACAGTCATCTAAGGAGGAAGGATGCCGGAAACCAGTGCTTGGAGTTTAGGGTCAGAGCACACACACACTCTAAACCTCGCTTTCCGGCACAGTGATCTAAAGAGGAAAGATGCCGGAAACAGTGCTTGGAGTTTTGAGTCAGAGCACACACACACTCCAAGCCTCTCTTTCCGGCACAGACATCTAAGGAAGAAGGATGCCGGAAACCGGCGCTTGGAGCGTGGGCTGACGCCTAGGCGGCCTAAGCTAACTAATCCGGGATTCTGAATTTTAAAAGCGGGGAATCGAGCGAAACACGTGACCTATCATATCGTTCACGGCCCGCTGCAAGGGCCCCATGGTGTTTCTGAAGGTCGACTGAAGGACGCCGCTCAGATTGCGGGCGAGGTCAAGGCCGGTGCCGCGCATGCTCTGCCCGAAGTTCTGACCCCAGGTGCGGAAGCCTTGAACGAAGTCTCGACCAAAGTTCCTCCAGTTGTCTCCCATTTTCCTCCACTGCTCGCGGAAGTCTGCGTACACATTAAGAACAAACAACGATAATAACAATAATGCAACGCTTATTGTGTAAAGACTATACACATTAAGAAGAAGAATTAAAACATTTTTTTTTTAAATACAATAGAATGTTTGTTAAGTTTTGTAAGTATTGCTTGCTTGTTTATATATATATACCGTTGATTTGTATATATGGGTATTTGCGCATTGTACGTTTTTGTTGTTGTTTTTGGTTGTTGTTGTTGTTGTTTTAGTTGTAAAGCGCTTTGAGTCTCCGAAAGTGCTCTATAAATTCCCTATTATTATTAATACAACGTTTTTATTGTTTATGCGTAGACAAATTTGCCTTCTGTCACGTCATTTACGTTAAAAACAAAAACTAAAAAAACAATCATCTTACAATAAAACATTTCCTCAGTTCCATAAGCGTTAGTTAGTTGATGTTTGAGCCCAGTCGGCCACACAGAATTATATCAGAGCTAATTCAATAAGATATGGAGCTGAAAAACCGCTCAAATGCAACGACAGTGTAACACGCTTGTGTTAGTATTAACACACAACAATGACAACAACAACACTAACGTTAATACATATACATATGTGAGCAAGTGCTCTTTGTGTACGTTTTTACAATAATCCCGCCCCGGTTATCAGATCCATGCAATTTCATTACTGTACTGTTAGTAACCCGGGAACCGGAGCAGACGACGCTTTTGTTTTGAAGCGCTGCGTGTTGCGTAACGCCACATGGCCTTCACACAGCCGACCGGCGATAGCCGCTGGTGCGCGCCATTTTCAAATCTGTTTTACTCCCTTAATATTTTGACCGCTTGTTTGTTTACCTACTCTTTGTTCATCTAGTCCTTTTTATGCACTAAGCCATGTGTAATATAATTTGGCATCTTAGAATGTTTATCCAACGTTTATTTGACGCAGGATCGAGCTTAATCAGTAGCCGATGCCTCTCTAGGTCCATTCTTTTTATAGCCGTCGTCTGCATGGCGCGTTCTCTGTTTAGTACTAGTGAATAGTAGTGAATCGTTGTTTTGACTCGATTAAAGTAACTCTGTGTCGATCAATGCTTTGTCGTATAGTATTTTGCTTAGCTGACTTCATGTTTCGTGTTTATTTTGGGTTGAAATTAACTTATTGAGTATTGTGTACTGTAGAAGCTAAGTTATATTCATAGACTACTTGGTATCACTATTAGCGCTGCTGCGACTAAGATAACGCGCCCCAGGCGAAAGTTCGCACCGATTGTTTTAGTGCTAGTCCTTTGAGTGTGTCTTGCTTCTCTTACAGAGCGTTGTATTGTAATTGTTATGTACCATTTTAACCGTGGGAGCGTGCACTTTATTCTGATGTAAGTTTTATTGACAGTTATATTTTGTACATTGTGTTAGTTGTGATTTAGTTGTACGAATCTGCTTATAGACAGGTGCAAGCCACGCTTCCCACTCTTGTTGTAAATAAAATAAGTCATGTGTGTACACTTTGTTTATACGGTTTAAAAGGTTGTAATTGTAGCTTTTTGATTTGATGTTTTAATTAGTTTAGTTATGTTGAGGAAACTGTATTTGTGCGGGCCAAGGAAACACAATTGTCAGCCATTTTGTGGTCCAGAGGGCCGATTTCATTGTAGCGATAGCGTGTGTTCCTTGCGGCCCGCGCAGTTCTCTTATCTATGCGTGCGAGTGAGGATTTTGGGTGTGCTGAGAAATTGTCTGCTGCTGAGCAGATAAAGCCTGTTTGCCGTCGCCGCCTGCTGTGTGAAGGCCATGTGGCGTTACGCTACACGCCGCGCTTCAAAACAAAAGCGTCGTCTGCTCCGGTTCCCGGGTTACTAACAGTACAGTAATGAAATTGCGTGGATCTGATAACCGGGGCGGGATTATTGTAAAAACGTATACAAAGAGCACTTGCTCACACATATATATTATTATTATTATATACATAACTACATACATACAGTATGCATACATACATTAACCTTTTCAATGCCCAACCGACTGAACATTCTGTTAGGCACACAAAACTGTGCGCTTCCAATTTTCCTGCTGATCGTGATAATTGAATTATTGACTCTCACTGAAAAGGACAATTCAAGGATAAGGATAATTGAATAATTGAATCTCACTGAAAAGTCTAACTTTTTCCCCTCTGTGTTAACTGGCTTTAGGAGATGATTCTGTTTGTGCTTTCACTTCTACACTGAGACGGACAAGAACAGCTCACGCCTCCGCCCCGTACCAGCAAGTCAATAACGTCGTTCTATTGGGCTGCTTTGCACGAGTCAGTGAATGCCCTTTGTGATCTTCCGCGCAAGAAGTCGCGAGAGGTCGCAGCGTCACTTCCGGGCCGAATTCTGAGTAGGCGGCGTTGCTTCACGCTGTGTATAACAGTGGAAGATGAACCTAGAATCGCGAAGCAGTACAAATGCCACCGCTGTTACAGTTGCAAAAATTACCGGGGAAAGGGGATGGAGGGTTGAAAAAAAGTGTCTTTGAGTATTTTTTTGGCTGACCAGAAGATCGCGAATTCGTGGAAAAAATGCGTTTTGGGGCATCCTATAGCACGAACAACAAGTTCTTGCTTGTTGCCTGACACATTATGACTACGGGCCTCTAAAAATGCCTTTAGAGTTGGCAGTATAAAATTCGCAAATTCACTGTCACCGCCTTTCATTGTGAAAAAAGTACGCACCGGAAGTAAAAGCAGCCAAGGGATTTAAGCGATGCCGGGCACAAGTCAAGGGAGTTAACAACCCCGCCTGAACCGCCCAATAAACCTCAACAAAGAGCCCGAACGTACCTGTAACGTTGCGTGTCTGGCCGTTGCCGTTCTGACCACTTTGGCCAGCCATAGAAGGGAAGTTAGACATGAACATAGCGCCTCCACCGTTGCCCAGGAAAGTGGACATGAACCCACCGCTGCCCATCGGAGTGCACGTGCACACGTCCATCATCACGCCGTTGATGACGCTGTTGGTGACGCTGTTCAAAGCGTATCCCGGCATGCAGCAGCGCAGGTTGCCCTTGGAGTCTGTGCTGAAACTGGAGGCCTGACGGCACTGTGCCACACCCTCAAGGCACTGCTCCTCTGCAATCAACAATATGGACATTGTATCACACCCTGAAGGCACTGTTCTTCTGCAATCAATAGTATGGACATTGTAGCACACCCTGAAGGCACCTTTCTTCTGCAATCAACAATGTGGACATGTGGACAATGTGCACACCCTAAAGGCTCTATTTCTCTAATATTATCAACATGGACATTGTAGCACACCATGAAGGCACTGTTCTTCTGCAATCAACAATGTGGACATTGCATCACACCATGATGGCACTGTTCCTCTGCAATCAACAACGTGGACATTGTACCACACCCTGAAGGCACTGTTCTTCTGCAGTCAACTACATGGATATTGTAGCACACCCTGAAGGCACTGTTCTTCTGCAGTCAACAACGTGGACATTGTAGCACACCCTGAAGGCACTGTTCTTCTGCAGTCAACAACGTGGACATTGTATCACACCCTGAAGGCACTGTTCTTCTGCAATCAACAACGTGGACATTGTAGCACACCCTGAAGGCACTGTTCTTCTGCAGTCAACAACGTGGACATTGTATCACATCCTGAAGGCACTGTTCCTCTGCGATCAATAATATGGACATTGTAGCACACCCTGAAGGCACTGCTCTTCTGCAATCAATAATATGGACATTGTAGCACACCCTGAAGATATTGTTCCTCTGTAATCAACAACATGGACATTGTACCACACCCTGAAGATATTGTTCCTCTGTTATCATCGACATGGAAATTGTACCACACCCTGAAGGCTCTGTTCCTCTGTAATCAACAACATGGACACTGCACTACACCCTGAAGACACCTCTCCTCTGCAAACTGCCAGCGTCGTAAAACAAAATTAGAATTCGCAAAAGGGTAGAAAGGACGCTTATTGGTTTGTGTGTGTGTGTGTGTGTGTGTGTGTGTGTGTGTGTGTGTGTGGTGGTTAGTGTGAGAGAGTAGAGAGAGAGAGAGAGAGAGGGGAGAGAGAGAGAGAGAGAGAGAGAGAGAAGAGAGAGGAGAGAGAGAGAGAGAGAGAGAGTGTGTGTGTGTGTGTGTGTGTGTGTGTGTGTGTGTGTGTGTGTGTGAGAGAGAGAGAGGAGGAGAGAGAGAGAGAGGAGAGAGAGTGTGAGGAGGAGAGAGAGAGAGAGTGTGTGTGTGGCGGGGGGGGGGGGGGTGTGTGTGTGTGTGTGTGTGTGTGTGTGTGTGTGTGTGTGTTATAGCTACCATCGTTCGTTAGTGCATTATCAGTCAATCTGTCCTTTGCTTGAAAAAGGTCTTCTCACTGAAAACCTGCGCCTGTTTTATTTGAACTAATTAAAATAAGCATTGTTTAATTATTATTACAGAAAACTAACCTGTAACAGTGGGCTCCACACACTTGCAGTCGTTGTTGTTGAGACTGAAGGTGGCGCCTGGTGGACAGCACATGCGCATTCCCGACACCACGATTGTCTGCACCCCATTTCCGGTACACATGCTCTCATTCACGGTGCAGTTGTACTCTTAGTGAAACAAATCAGACGGAGGCGCACTATTTTAGGCTTTTTCCAAAAACAGTTTAAAAAAAAATTATTTAAAAAAAAGTCATGGTTTTGTTGTTGTTTGTTTGTTTGTTTTTGTTTTTCTTTCGAAAGGTAGAACTGTATGGTCTGATAAATTAACAACAACAACAACAACCTGCACCCCCAAAAAGAAAAGAATGAAATCACCATCCTTACTCTGACATTATAGTAATAAACTATCCAATACAAAGTAAAATAAAGAAAATTATCTGTCGAACATCAACAGTTGTTTTGAAACAGGGCCATCACTTCTTTGGTGAAATTCCCAAGTTAATGTAACTGCTATGTGTCAGCATATCTTTGAGAAAATAAAACAACAACAACAACAACAACACCCACAAAAAAAACACCCGACGTAAAACAGCTATCCAGCTGAAAATCTGAACTTACGATGGCATAGGTGAAAGACATTACTGTCAATGTCGTAATACGACACAATATGATGATCTATGACGGTGTTTGAACACCATTTGAACTCTAAGAGAAACAACTCTGTTTAGAAAACTGATGGCACTTTGCCATGTTGTTGCTTCCCTTAGATCTATGGACCTCCTACGAACAGTTTAGTGTTGGTATTTTGGTCTGTTCCCGGTGTCTAACCGCTGTGAAATTTGTCAAAATAATGATCTTTTATTGATGCTTCATGTACCCCCATTAGGGTTTTTGGAATATGTTCTTGACTTTACTAGTTCAGATTATAAAACTAGCAATGAAAGAAAACGTCAAAAAATAACACACACACACACACACACACACACACACACACACACACACACACACACTCACACACACACACACACACACACACACACACACACACACACACACAGATGTTGTGACAATATGCGTAACTGGATTTTAACGCCGAGCCAACTGCGCAGGGTCACCTCACGAAGACCAAACTCTGTCCCTAGTCTAGGAGCCCTTTCTCAAAATTAGGTCGAGCGTGCGGTACAAATGTCACACGTGTTATGTCCGGTTACAAGCTATAGCAAGAGAGAGAGAGAGAGGGAGGGAGGGAGATGGAGAGAGAGAGAGGGAGAGAGAGAGGGGGGAGGGAGAGAGAGAGAGAGGGAGAGAGAGAGGGGGAGAGGGAGAGAGAGAGGGGGGGGGAGAGAGAGGAGGGAGGGAGAGAGAGAGGAGGAGAAGGGAGAGAGGGAGAGAGAGGGGAGAGAGAGAGAGAGAGAGAGAGAGAGAGAGAGAGAGAGAGAGAGAGAGAGAGAGAGAGAGAGAGAGAGAGAGAGAGAGAGAGAGAGAGATCCTTCCCAAACGGTTACTTGAAGAATAGGTCACTCCAGCTTGTACCCGAAAAGGGCCAAAACCCTCTTTAATTTTTTTAATTTTTTTATTTGTTTGTTTGTTTGTTTTCTTTTGTTGCTGTCGTTGTTGTTGTTGTTGTTTTCTTGTCCCTCCCCCCCCCCCCCCCCCCCCACCACCCTCCATTTTTTCATCTAATTAAAAAATAATAATCAGTTAATCCATTTCCTGAGAATTAGAGATGTGGTGTGCTTCCTCCCTCACAGACAGCTAATTACATCAACCAGAAACGTTCATTTTCTAGAAGTTAGCATCTTCTGAGCAAGCGTGACTGAACGGTCAGAATGAGCGACTTTGCTGGCTTGAGCATTGCACTGCCCAAATAGGCCCAGCGCCACCTGGATAGTGTAGGGGAAGATCATTTGCAGCTGACTTGAGCTTTGTCCCGCTCCAAAACCCAAACCTAAGTTTAATTAATGCATCCCACAATTCCTAACCAAGATGGCTATCTCTAGACACGGAACTGTCATAAAAGGTTGCTCGCGTGGCAATCGTGTCGCCTGTGGCCATGGAGAAGTTAGCAGTAATGAATTCAGCTCCCACCAGCTGGCAAGTGTCAAGCAGAGGGCAGTATCTGAAACTCTCCCCCAATGATCCTGACTATAGACACCTGTGTGACCAATGAACAAACTCTCTCCCAATGATCATGACTATAGACACCTGTGTGACCAAAGAACAAACTCTCCCCCAATGATCATGACTATATAGACACCTGTGTGACCAATGATCAAACTCTCCCCCAATGATCATGACTATAGACACCTGTGTGACCAAAGAACAAACTCTCCCCCAATGATCATGACTATAGACACCTGTGTGACCAATGAACAAACTCTCCCCCAATGATCATGTCTATAGACACCTGTGTGACCAAAGAACAAACTCTCCCCCAATGATCATGACTATAGACACCTGTGTGACCAAAGAACAAACTCTCCCCCAATGATCATGACTATAGACACCTGTGTGACCAATGAACAAACTCTCCCCCAATGACATGACTATAGACACCTGTGTGACCAAAGAACAAACTCTCCCCCAATGATCATGTCTATAGACACCTGTGTGACCAAAGAACAAACTCTCCCCCAATGATCCTGACTATAGACACCTGTGTGACCAAAGAACAAACTCTCCCCAATGATCATGACTATAGACACCTGTGTGACCAAAGAACAAACTCTCCCCCAATGATCATGACTATATAGACACCTGTGTGACCAAAGAACAAACTCTCCCCTAATGATCATGACTATATAGACACCTGTGTGACCAATGAACAAACTCTCCCCCAATGATCATGACTATAGACACCTGTGTGACCAATGAACAAACTCTCCCCTAATGATCATGACTATAGACACCTGTGTGACCAATGAACAAACTCTCCCCCAATGATCATGTCTATAGACACCTGTGTGACCAAAGAACAAACTCCCCCAATGATCATGACTATAGACACCTGTGTGACCAATGAACAAACTCCCCCAAATATGCCCAGCGCCACCAAGCGGGGCGATCCATTGGAGCAGGAGACGTCCTCGGTCCTCTTTGTGGCAGATGGGGGAACACTTCGCCAGATGGAGGTCATGTGACGTCACATGGGCAGGGAAAGGGTTAATTTTAGCTCGTGACGCAGATCTACTGAGATGTGCGCTATGCAGTAAACAAATGAACAAAGACAATAATTCTTTTAAACGAATATTCTATAAATACCTCGAGCGGAACTCGTGGTCGTCAGCACGACAATGGAAAACAGGACTGCGGCAATCATGATGGTTCTTCGCCTGCGACATAAACGCAATGCGTCATCATTATTGTGCATCAGCTCGAAAAATCCACACATTTCTCTGTCTGTCTGTCTGTCTGTCTGTCTGTCTGTCTGTCTGTCTGTCTGTCTCTGTCTCTCTGTCTCTGTCTCTCTCTCTTTCTCTCTGTATCATGTATATGTTTCTGTCTCTCTCTGTCTCTCTCTCTCTGTATCATGTATATGTTTCTGTCTCGCTCTCTGTCTCTGTCTCTCTCTGTCTCTCTGTCTCTCTGTCTCTGTCTCTGTCTGTCTGTCTGTCTGTCTGTCTGTCTGTCTGTCTGTCTGTCTGTCTGTCTGTCTGTCTGTCTGTCTCTCTCTCTCTCTCTCTCTCTCTCTCTCTCTCTCTCTCTCTCTTCTCTTTTCTCTCTCTCTCTCTGTATCATGTATATGTTTCTGTCTCTCTCTGTATCATGTATATGTTTCTGTCTCTCTCTGTCTCTGTCTCTCTCTCTCTCTGTATCATGTATATGTTTCTCTCTCTCTCTCTCTCTCTCTCTCTCTCTCTCTCTCTCTCTCTCTCTCTCTCTCTCTCTCTCTCTCTCTCTCTCTCTCTCTCTCTCTGTATCATGTATATGTTTCTGTCTCTCTCTCTCTCTGTCTCTGTCTCCTCTCTCTCTCTTCTCTCTCTCTCTCTCTCTCTCTCTCTCTCTCTGTATCATGTATATGTTTCTACTATGTCAGCCCGACATTAAGGCCCGCATCATCATCAGCGCACGTTACAGGCCCCTGTGCACCTCGCCCACGCCGTGTATGTAACCTGCCCGTAACTGACCCCCGGGAAAGAGGCGCATGTTACATGTCCCTGCGCAGCTTCCCGATCAGTGATGGATGGAGCACCGTGTCCTAACCACTGACCTAACGAACGCGCGGTCACAGACTGGCCTTGTTAAGACCGGCATGTTACACGTCCCTGTACAGCCCATACCCATGATGGATGGATGGGTGGGGCCCGGTGTCTTACCGCCTCATCCACGCTACCTGGACGCTGTAAGATGTCATTCTCTCAGCCTCTCGGCCTCTTCGTCTCTGTCTCTTGTCTCTGTGTCTCTGCCTCTGTCTCTGTCTCTCTCTGTCTCTCAATGTCTCTCTCTCTGTCTGTCTCTGTCTCTCTATGTCTCTCTCTGTCTCTTCTCTGTCTCTGTCTCTCTCTGTCTCTGTCTGTCTGTCTGTCTGTCTGTCTGTCTGTCTGTCTGTCTGTCTGTCTCTGTGTCTGTGTCTCTGTCTCTTTCTCTCTCGCTGAGTGCGTGCATGCGTGCGTACGTGCGTGCGTGCGTGCGTGCGTGCGTGCGTGCGTGCGTGTGTGCGTGCGTGTGTGTGTGTGTGTGTGTGGTGTGTGTGTGTGTGTGTGTGTGTGTGTGTGTGTGTGTGTGTGTGTGTGTGTGTGTGTCTCTCTCTCTCTCTCTCTCTCTGTCATTCTCTGCCTCTGTCTTTCTCTGTCTCTGTCTGTGTGTGTGTGTGTGTGTTCGAGCATTTTGAAATCGTCTGAGTCTTGTGTGCACAGTACATTTAGTATTATGCACGCATTCGAAGCTTACCTCAACAACACCAATACAAACAAACAAGAAGGAGGGGCGAGGGATTAAAAAAAAAAAAATCTATATAAAAATGTGTACACCAACAGCGACTAAAAGTTAACAAAACATTCCACTTACAGTGTCGCTTCAGGCCCAAAGTCCAACCCAGACCAAGATGGTAGTTAAACAAACGGGTCCTCACAACGACGTGAAGAAGCTTGCCTCTTGTTTTTAACCTGTTGATGCTCAAGTGTTGTCGGGAATGCTGAGTTGTTCCCCCTCCCTGTTATATATATGTATGTATACATATGTACGTCACGCCTTCACTCCCCTCCCTCATTAATTTTTCCTGACAAGGAAGGTTACTCTAGTCCACATAAAGCGTCCTTATGCTCGGAGTGACAGTCCGTGAGAGAAAGATCCGGAATGCAAATATAGAAAAGAAAAATGTAACAAAGCAGAGAGCGTCAGCTAGTTAGTTCTTGGGTTTCATCGTCCCGCCACCCACACACGCTCACCTCACGATTAGCTGAGAGTTGTCTGTATCTGGGATTTTCCCAGGAAGAAGTCAACGGGAGGGGGGAGGAGGAGGGGGGGGGAGGGGGAAGAGGGGGATAAAGAAGCTAGATATACAGTTAGAAGAAGCTAGATGGGCAGAAGGACCCTGGGAAAGAGATCCTTTCAATACACTGGACCTGTGCTCAGGAACTCCCTTTCTCTCTCTGTCAGGCATTCGTCTTCACTCTCTTCTTTCAAGTCAAAACAGAAAACCCGTCTCTTCTCCTCTGCATACTGATCTGTTGTTTTACCAATCCATCACCAATAATGCATGTATTTGTTGTGTGTGTGTGTGTGGGGGGGGTATCTGTATGTCTCTGTAAGCGCTTACGAGATGGGGCGCCATAAATAATCTATTATTATTATTATAAACTTCATGGCGAAAAGTTAGTTCTTGGGGTTTAACGCCTCCTTACCCACACAGGGTTACCTCAGTACCAGTTCAGGATACTTGCCTGTATTTGGCATTTACTTCCTCAGTGTATGAAGAAGAGGAAGACAACGAACGAACGGGAGAAGGGGGGCGTGTGGGGGTGGGGGGTGGGGGCGGACAGGGACAACAGAAGTAGAAGAAGAAAGGAGAAGAGAGATGAATACTTTCACGGCGGGAAGTTAGTTCTTGGGTTATACTTAATGCAGCATCTCAAAAGCAGCATTTTGGTCAGTGCCAAAAATGAGATCTTGACTCTTTACTATATTTAATTGTGTTAATTAATACTACTACTTAATAATTATTGTATTTTTAAAGCGCAAAATGTTGTCCCTTGAGACTATTCTAAGCGCATACACACGCACGCACACACACAGACAGAGGCACCCGCACATACAAACATTCTGACCATACAAAGCTAAAATATACACAGCTCAAAACAATTAGTAAGAGTAATAACAATTAAAATTTAATCTTGGTAATTAATATGTGTGTATTAAATTACCGGGTTTTTTTGGTTTTTTTGTGGGTTTTTTTTCTTTTCTTCTAACCGGTGTGTGACCGACAATGGTCTGCGAAAACTGCAGTGTTACCAAGGACATGACGAATGAAATTCCCGTGCCAGAAAGTCCACGAAAAACACGTTTTGCAAGCTCAGTTTGTGTTGTTCAAAAAGCTGGATTAAAAAAAGAAAGAAAAAAGAAAAGAAAAAAGAATGTGTCGGCCAATCAAGGCCTTGTTGACTGTTTGTATTTTGTAGCCGACCAATCAGAGATGATTACAGATACTGAAGGAAAACATGATATGAGTTGCAGACGACACTGAGAACTGAGCCGAGATGTTAGGATTTCGTCGGGCTTCCAGAACCTTAGTTTTTCCGTTTTTCTAACCGGTCAACGAAATGAGCGAATTTAGTCGACATGCCATGTGCTTATTTGTGTAACTGAAGGTCAGTTCGGTAACAACTTAATTTATGTAATGTTAGTGTGGTGTGTTTTCAACCCGGATTGCGGGATAAGGTGTCAGCTACCCGCGCAACTGTGTGTATCAGTTCTGCTTCAGTTGCGGGGATCTCCGCGGGACGAGCATTTCGTGCAAGTACTAAGTAAGTAAACATGGTGCTTAACGTCCACAGAAACCGTAAGGCTTATTAGGGACGGGGAGAAGGGGGGGCGGGGGAGGGGGTATGGAGGTGGGGGGAGAGGGAGATTATATACCTATCGCTACACTGTCACCACCAGAATGATTTCTGCATTAAGATGGGCAGCGATGAGAGCCATTTTAATGTTTAAGTAGGAAGTGATGGACAAAGTCACAAGACAGTGACCTTTTTGAAGAGAAAGGAGAGCCGAAGCGGTAGCCATCTTCCACATGTATATACCCCCTCTCTCTCTCTCTCTCTCTCTCTCTCTCTCTCTCTCTCTCTTCTACTTCGAGGAGGAGGCAGCTTTTTGTCAACAGAAAGGAGAGACAATTAAGTCTTTGCTTTGTGCCTTTTTACTTTTAGTGTGACTCCGGAGTGTCGTCGGACCGTGAAATGATGACGGTGAAGGTCGTGTGCCAGTGACACTGTTGTTGTTGTTGTTGCTGATCGCTTTTATTTGGCGCTATTTTCTGCTCACCGAGCAGACTCACCGTGCGTCACTAGTGACTGTGTCATTCGCAGTGCCACTGATGTGTGGAAATGATCGGTGAGTTCACTCAAATTAAACACTTTTTTTTTTAATGACTAAAACACTGTAAAAACAATACAGTAATACTTTATGGCAGTACCCACTTTTAGCCCTGTCGGTTCGCTGTCCTCAACTGGTTTGAGGGTGCGTGTGCTTGTGTCAGTAAAGCACTGGCATAGTACGGAATGAACTGATATGTGGATATGCCAACGTAGTGCATACTTCAAGTTCATTCCGTCCACACAACACACACACACACACACACACACACACACACACACACACACACACACACACACACATTCTCATACCATTTGAGGATCGCGAACCGACGGGGCTAAAAGTGGACATTGCCAGCAAATACTATACAGTTTCACTCACTCAGTTAGAATAAAAACTTAATAAAAAAATCAAGTAAATAAACAGCAGGTAGAAAATACAGTTGCAATCACAATGGTGCCCGTACAGCAATAACAAAACTGTCTCACAGTTCCAGACAATCGCATTCACTGAGAGATAAATTTTGACGTCAGACGTACGTCAGTGGCTGTTATCATGTGATACTGACATGAGTAAAAGCCAGCTGGTAAACTCGCGCGCGTATCTTTAGTGTGTTTAACCCCTTCACTGCCCCAGCCTGTAAAATTTCCGGGCTGAAAGATACACGCACACGCCTGCAAACAGCACATTTACCGGTTCTAAGCACATCTATTTTCAGTGCTATTGCTTTTTGATGAAAATCCGTTCACATGCCAGTGCGAAAAAGAAGACAAAAGTGCAAAATTTGAAACCCATAAGCCTTTAAGGGTTTCAAATTTTGCACTTCTATAAGTTGTTTTTAAGTGACATCATGGCAGTGAAGGGGTTAAAATAACCATTTCCCTGCCTTTGTGACGATATATGACGTCATTGATACAGCGCCCCCCCCCCTCCCCCCCCATTAACTTATGTCGTTGTTGGTCGCTTTTATATAGCGCTGTTCTCCACTCTCGAGCAGACTCACTGAGCTTTTGTCGCGTGTGATTCTGTCGCTTCTTATGGCGCATTTTGAATATATCCACCCAAGCGATGTACATACAGGGCTGTTTTGTTGTTACATGGCTGGTTCCTCGTGAAACTGCTCCCGTCTCGGCGCGTTCTGTGTACACCATAAAACCATGCACTATGTCACGTCATTTCATGCAAAGCCACATACGTAGGGTGCATGCGTGTTAAGCTGTAACTTGCCACCTGCACTTTTGGCAGAATGACCGGGATCTTTTACATGCTACTGGGGCAACACGGGGGATGGAACGGATACCGAAGTCAGAGTCAGCACAGAAAGCTGACCCTGGAGAAGAAAATTCTCCTGCCGCTCCTGCAGGGTTCGAACCCGCGACTTTTGGATCACGAGTCCGGTGCTCTAACCACTGAGCTTTCCCCGCTCCCCTTGGTTTTTAACAGCCAGTCAACCATGACGCCCCGCTCCACATTGGTTTTTAACGGCCAGTCAACCATGACGGTTACACCAGGGCTCATAAAGAACAGTAACTTGAAAACGATAAGAATACAGAGTAGGACGAACCTCTGATCTGAACACACAGGTAAACAATTCACAACACCACTCATATGGTTACAGCTGCAACCATTATTGTTATTGTTTCTTATCAAGGCAGTGAAAATGAGACAGATTTGGAATAGCAGCGGCACATAGTTGTATGTGTAGGTGCTGTGTGTGTGGTGTGTGTGTTTGTGTGTGTGTGCGTGAAATAAGTAAATACGCTGTCACTAGAAGCATGTTTAAAAATGTATTGTGCAGTGTAAATATGCCGTTCATGTTCATGTTCTTTGTGAAAGAGGCTAATGGCCTAAAAACAAATAAACTTTCTTGTTCTTGGTTACAGCTGCAACCTACCGCTAGAGGTACATGCAATAATGAGCTGCCATCACAACACGAACAATGATACAATATATATATATATATATATATATATATATATATATATATATATATATATAGTCTTTGGTTTGTTTTGTTGCCTTTGACTTTTTGACAACAATTTGCCATCGTAAATGTCTGTGTAATTATCAGAAAGAAAGGGTGCCTGGTTCCCTCCCTCCCCCCCCCCCCCCCCCCCCCCCACCTCTCCCCAAGCCGAATCCGAATTTTGGCCCACAGTGCCAAGCAGAGAGCAGAGGGGTTATCAAAAATCTGATCCTGGTGGAGACCATTCCTATGTTAGTTGTCTTGGTCAGACACGTGTTTCGCTACCTGGGTAGCTCATCAGTGACCACCTGCACATAATGGCGAGAGGGTATCAGCCCAGTACTAGCGAAAGAAAACCACCGTCTAGGTGGTAGACTCCGTCAGCGTGGGACAATACTGTCGGCTAACACACCCAATGTAGTTTAACAGAGACACTTATTATTTTAGTAAGTAAGTAAACGTGGTGCTTAACGTCCACAGAAACCGCAAGGCTTATTAGGGACGGGGAGAAGGGGGTATGGAGGTGGGGGGAGAGGGAGATTATATACCTGTTGCTATACTGTCACCACCAGAATCATTCCTGCATTAAGATGGGCAGCGATGAGAGCCATTTTAATGTTTCAGTGGGAGGTGACGGACAAAGTCAAAGGACATTGTCCACAAACCACAACCTTTTTGAAGAGAAAGGAGAGCCAAAGCGGTATCGAACCGAGGTCCTTCCGCTTACCAACCTAACGCCTTACCGCTAGACCAAACTGGCTCACAAAATATTATTTTAGCTGCACACGAGCTGTAAATATGACTGAGAAGCTGTATAAGAGCTATAAATAATGAGTGAGCAGGTTGACAGTCACAGTATTATGGTAATTGGTTTATCTTCGACTGCGTGCGAAAGGGAGCTGGGGATATGGTGGTGGGTGAGGGGGGGGGGGGGTCTTAGAATATTAGTGAATGTGTACTTAGCCTACGCGAGTGAAGTGAGTATGGAGAACAGCTTATGCGTGTGTACGAGTCAGCGAGTGCGTGAATCTACGTAGTGGAGACCTGTTCAGCTGTCACCGTAACGCTCGTTTATAGATGTCACAGCATTCTTAATGCCACCCCCCAACCCCCCACCTCTCCGCCCCCCTCTCTCTCTCCCCTAATCTCTCAGTCTCCGTCTCTCTTCTGCTCTGTCTGTGTGTCTCTCTTACTGTCTCCGTCTTCGTCTCTTTCTTCTACTACTTCTGTCTGTCTCTCTGTCTCTGTCTCTGTCACCCCTCTCTCTCTCTCTCCTGCTCTGTTTGTATGTCTGGCTGTTTCTCCCTCCCTGTGTGCGTCTCTCTCTCTCTCTCTCTCTCTCTCTCTCTCTCTCTCTCTCTCTCTCTCTCTCTCTCCTTCCCCCCCCTCCCTCTCTCTCCCTCCCCTGTCTGGTATTAAGTCGTGACGTTCGTTGTCGTGGAACAGATGCTCTTGACTCTGAGGCTCGTAATGTTTAACAAGGACATTTTTTTATTTTATTTTTATTTTTTGGGGGTATTCATTTGCAGGACTTCTGGTCAATATGGTTGCAGTTAGTAATGAGGCATCCGAGGAAAAGAGAGGACCAAAATTGACACACAGAGAACGGAAACGAGGTAGCGGTTAGAGTGAGGCATCCGAAGAATACGTCTGTTTACGTGTTCATTCTTAACCTTTCTTACATCAGCTCCTTCTTGTTTATCCTCTTCTTTACCTTTCTTCTCTTGTTGTCTATCTTTTTTTGTTCAAACCGCAGGTTTCTCACTGAAGACGCAACCAAGACTCTTGCTATTTCCTATATCTTCTTACGACTTGACTACTGCAACTGTCTCCTCATAGGTACACCTAATTCTGTCATCCAGCCTCTCCAGAAACTTCAAAACTTTGCTGCAGGACTCGTTCTCTTGGCACCCGTCACCACCACTCAACACCTCTCCTGGAAAAACTGCACTGGCTTCCTATTTCAGAACGTATTAAGTATAAAGTCGCTTGTATGTGTTTCAGTGCTATCAGTGGTTCTGGTCCTGCTTACCTACCTGAACTGCTGCATGTCTACACTCCGTCTCGTACACTACGCTCTTCTTCTGACACCCGCATACTGAAAATCCAACAATACAAACGTAAGACTCATGGCTTTCGCACCATCTCTTGCTTTGGACCCCACATTAGGAATTCACTCCCACAAGACATTAGACACTGTTCAACCCTGTCATCTTTTAAAGCCAAACTGAAAACCTTCCTCTTCTCACAGTATTTTCGCCCCAGCTAATAACAATACCCAGTTTCTGCTAGTCATAGTCAGTGTGTGTTGGTGTGGGTGCGTGCGTGCGTGTGTGTGTGCATTCGAAGAAGACAGTTTGTCGAAAGCGCTTGTGTATTATTGTTTCCTTGTTTTTCGTCGTATTGGTGAGTACATTTTCCTAGATCTGTGCTATTCTGGACTTCAAATAATTAATTTTGAGCTTCTTCTTCTGCTAGTAAGCGCAAGACCCGTTTGTATCAGGAACACGACCGATGTACACAGTGACCTCTAACCTACATGTGTGTATGCAATTTGACACCAGCCGAATAGCAGACTGGTCATTGAGTAACCATGTCAACCATGTTATCGTAAACATCGTCAGTGTTGACCGCCGCACCGGACAGCAGCTGGACAGCAGCTGGTTTCACACAAGCTTCTTTACACTTAAAGACACATAATACAGACACACACACACACACAGTCGCTCGCTCGTATGCACACACACACGCACGCACGCACGCACGCACGCACACAAACAAACAAAAACAACAAAACAAAACAAAAACAGAACAGAAGAAAAGAAAAAAGCGCAGGCGCTAAAAGGGAGGTGTGTGGGGGGGGGGGGGGGGACAAACAACAGATGTTCTATTTCGTATTTGAACCATCTTGCCATTGAAGAAGAGAATATAGCCTTATCTCCGACGGGAGGCCAAAGTGAAATAATGATTACACAAGGTACAGTTATGATATAATTAAGATATAATCATGATTCCAACCGACTGCTCTAGTGTGCGAAGTGTATAAATACGATGACAGTTTTGGAGAAACCTTCACTACTCCATATTTGTGTCAATACTCAAGAACAAGAACTCCGCTCACCATGAAGATGTTTGTTGTCGCCCTTGCTGTTGCTTGTTTCGTTGCAGTTGGTGAGATGAACCACCCTTCTAAACATTTTGATTCGCTTGTTTTACTTATTCTTATTTCACTGGGCCTTAATTCTTCTTTTTCTCTCTTCTCTTCCTCCATTCTACTGCCTCTGTATTGACTTTTTACTGACATGATTTACGTATTAATTACTGGTCACTGTTTTAAAATCGTTTTGTGTGTGTGTGTGTGTGTGTGTGTGTGTGTGTGTGTGTGTGTGGTTGTGTCCTCTTCGTGTCTGTCTGCTTCTTTTATTCATTCTTTTTCATTCTTATTCTTGCATGTGTTTTGTTGTTGTTTTGTTTGTTTTTAGTGTGTGTGTGTGTGTGTGTGTGTGTGTGTGTGTGTGTGTGTGTGTGTGTGTGTGTGTGTGTGTTTCACTCTTCTCTTCTTCCATTTTCTTTCCTTTGCATTTATGTAATTTTCTTAGCTCTCTACAGTGACTGTCTTCTCTTCGCTGGTAATTCTCCATCTCTGCTAACTCGCCTGATCACGACAACTCACCGATATTCATTTACTGGTGTCTCCTTATGCAGAACGTTTCCTAGCTGTGCACTAGATGACAAAGTGCCTATCCGTTAATTCCTTTTTCTCTCGTAGTTCTCCTTCCCACTTGTCTTTACTCTCCCTCTCTCTATCTCTGTCTGTCTGTCTGTCTATTTTTGCATCGGATTTGAGCTCCTCGGGGCGTAACTCTGATCTAGTTTCAATCTACTCTGCGCTGTTGCACTATGCTCTGTAACTCAATACTAGTCTGTTCTACTCCACCCTGCTCTGTTCTACGCCACCCTGCTCTGTTCTGCTCCACTCTGCTCTGTTCTGCTCCATTCTGCTCTGTTCTACTCCACCCTGCTCTGTTCTGCTCCACTCTGCTCTGTTCTGCTCCACTCTGCTCTGTTCTGCTCCACTCTGCTCTGTTCTGCTCCACTCTGTTCTACGCCACCCTGCTCTGTTCTGCTCCACTCTGCTCTGTTCTGCTCCACTCTGCTCTGTTCTACGCCACCCTGCTCTGTTCTGCTCCACTCTGCTCTGTTCTGCTCCACTCTGCTTTGTTCTACGCCACCCTGCTTCACTCTGCTTTGTCCTCGTCCACCCAGCTTTGCTCTACTCCGTTCTACTCCACCGTGCTCTGTTCTATTCCACACTGCTCTGTTCTCCTCCACCCTGCACTGTTCCACTCTGCTTTGTTCTACTCTTCTTCTCCGCTGTATTCCCCTCTGATCTGTTCTGGGCCTATTCTTCTACTCGGCTCTGTTCCAAGCTGCCCTGTCCTGCTCTTCTGCTCGGCGCTGTTCCAGTCTGCTCTGTTCCACCCAGCTGTCCTGCACTCTGTTCTGTTCTACTCTCTTCTAATCTACTCTGTTCTAATCTGATCCGTTCTACTCCAACCTACAGAGGCATGTAGCTCAGGGTTCAGTGCCGACCCCACCGTCCTGTCCGACACCTGCAACGACCCCGGCGTCTGTTCTTCCAACACCGACTGCCACCACAGCCAGGAGTGCTGCTTTGAGGTAGGTACACACAGACCAACGCGTGCGGCGCGTGTGTGTGTGTGTGTGTGGTGTGTGTGTGTGTGTGTGTGTGTGTGTGTGTGCGTGTATCTGTGAGTCTGCGTGTGTGCGTGCGTGTGTGTGTGCGTGTGTGCGCGCGTGCGTGCTTGTGTGCGTGCGTGCGTGCGTGTATGTGTGTGTGAATGTATGTGTGTGACTGTCTGTCTGTCTCTGTCTCTGTCTATGTGTGTATCTGTCTGTTTGTGTATCTGTCTGTTTGTGCCTATGTCTGTCTGCCTGTCTGTGTGTCTGTCTTGTCTGTCTCTGTCTCTGTCTATGTGTGTATCTGTCTGTTTGTGCCTATGTCTGTCTTGTCTGTCTCTGTCTATGTGTGTATCTGTCTGTTTGTGCCTATGTCTGTCTGCCTGTCTGTGTGTCTGTCTTGTCTGTCTCTGTCTCTGTCTCTGTGTGTATCTGTCTGTCTGTGCCTATGTCTGTCTGCCTGTCTGTGTGTCTGTTCACGTGCATGACGATGTCTCCAGATTGACGGCTGCTCCTCGTCATGCGTTCACCTCCACCACGTCCACAAGAACCACACCGAGCACCTCCACGGGGACCACACGCCCCACCCCCACCCGACCCACGCCGTCCACGGCCACAACGGCTAAGCCCCAGCAGCGCCACGCCCAACCATCCACCGTGGCCAAATTTCTAAGGGAATCCCGAATCACATAAAATCGTAACGACGACCAAAGATTTTTTGATTTTTTAAATTTTTTTATTCAATTAATGACATTTTCTGTTTGACGCTTCATGCATGTTCTGTTTGACACTTCATGCATATTCTGTTTGACACTTCATGAATACTTTTGTTTGACACTTCATGAATATTCTGTTTGACACTTCACGCATGTTCTGTTTTACACTTCACGCATGTTCTGTTTTACACTTCATGCATATTCTGTTTTACACTTCATGCATATTCTGTTTGACACTTCATGCATATTCTGTTTGACGCTTCATGCATGTTCTGTTTTACACTTCATGCATAATATGTTTTACACTTCATGCATTTTCTGTTTGACGCATTATGCATGTTCTGTTCTACATTTCATGCATAATCTGTTTTACACTTCATGCATATTCTGTTTGACACTTTATGCATATTTTGTTTTACACTTCATGCATATTCTGTTTTACACTTCATGCATATTCTGTTTTACATTTCATGCATATTCATAGCATCGGTTGACGACAACCTTTCTTCAGCCACTGCCATAACTGGTTACGCCCTAGATCTCCGAAGAATGGTTGCTAACAGACAGTTTATCAGTGGTGCTCAGATGACAGTATCTTTTTTGTGTTTCTGGGTGTGTGTGTGTGTGCTTTTCGGTATCTGTATCAAAGCCTCTCCTGTTGTGTCTTTGTTAATAAATGTCACATAATGACCAAATATATATATTGCAATGCGAGAATTTTGTTCGTGCGCGAGCGCGCGTGTGTGTATCGTGTGTGTGTGTGTGTGTGTGTGTGTGTGTGTGTGCGTGCGTGTCTGTGTGTGCGTGTGTGTGTGCGTGCGTGTGTGTGTGTGCGTGTGTGTGCGTGTGTGTGTGTGTGTGTGTGCGTGTGTTGTTAGTGTTAATGTAACGCTCTCTGGGTTCCCACCTTACGTGCAAGAGGAGCGCTGTACAAATCCCATGTATTTTAATACTGTTGTTAATAATACAACCACCACCACAACAATGTTTATAGAGGATGTACCTTGTACATATATACTCGCATGCAAGTTGAGAGTTACCGTAGGCGATTCGGCTCGATCGTCGTTGTCGTGTTCATCTGACTTTTTTCGAGCGCTGAGAAATCCCTTTTGTAGGCTGATTCACTACCCCACAATGAACGTTTGCCCCGTCTGAACCAGACGGGGTTGTTAGCTCCCTTGACTTTTGCCCGGCATCGCTTAAGTCCCTTGGCTGCTTTTACTTGCGGTGCGTACTTTCTTCACAATGGAAGGCGGTGACAGTGAATTTGCGAATTCTACACTGCCAACTTTAAAGGCATTTTTGGAGGCCTGTAGACACAATGCCCCCAAATGCAATTTTTTGCCCCCACGAACTCGCGATCTTCTGGCCAGCCAAAAAAACGACACAAAGACACTTTTCCCCCACCCTCCATCCCCTTTCCCCGGTAATTTTGCAACTGCAACAGTCGTGGCATTTGTACTGCTTCGTACTGCATTTGTACTGCTTCGTACTGCATTTGTACTGCTTCGTACTGCATTTGTACTGCTTCGCAATTCTAGGTTCAATTCACAGCGTGTAAAGTAAAGTAAACATTGTGCTTAACGTCCACAGAAACCGCAAAGCTTATTCGGGACAAGAGGGGGGGGGGGGGGAGAGTGGGGGGAAGGAGTTAATTTTACCTATCGCTACACTGTCACCACCAGAATGATTCCTGCATTAAGATGGGCAGCGATGAGAGCCATTTTATGTTTCAGTGGGAAGTGATGGACAAAGTCACAAGACAGTGTCCACAAACCACAACCTTTTGAAGAGAAAAGAGAGCCGAAGCGGTATCGAACCGAGGTCCTTCCGCTTACCAGCCTAACGCCTTACCGCTAGGCCGAACCGGCTCACACAGCGGAGAGTACTAGATATCGGCCAGAATGCCCTTTGCACTCGCACTTCTGCCAAAGATTACAAAAGGCATTCACTCGTGCAAACCGCCGCAAAACACGCTATCGCTACAAAGAAATCGGGCCCCCTGGACCACAAAATGGCTGACAATTTTGTTTCCTTGGCCCCCACAAATACAGTTTCCTCAACAATAACTAAACTAATTAAAACATGAAATATATCAAATAAAAGCTACAGTTACAACCTTTTAAACCATATAAAAAAAATGTACCACTGACTTATTTATTTACAACAAGAGTGGGAAGTGTGGCTTGCACCTGTCTATAAGCAGATTCGTACAACTAAATCATAACTAACACAAAGTACAAAATAACTGTCAATAAAACTTACATCAGAATAAAGAACACGCTCCCACGGTTAAAATGGTACATAACAATTACAATACAACGCTCTATAAGAGAAGCAAGACACACTCAAAGACTAGTACTAAAACAATGGTGCGAACTTTCGCCTGGGGGGCGTTATTTTAGTCGCAGCAGCGCTGATAGTGATACCCAAATAGTCTATGAATATAACTTAGCTTCTACAGTACACAATACTTAATAAGTTAATTTCAAACCCCAAAAAAAACACTAAACATGAAGTCAGCTAAGCAAAATACTATACGACAAAGCACTGATCACACAGAATTACTTTCATCGAGTCAAAACGATTCACTAAATATTCACTAGTACTACACAGAAAATGCGCCATGCAGACGACGGGTATAAAAAGAATGGACCTAGAGAGGCATCGGCATGATTAAGGACCCTGCGTCTAAATAAGATCTAATAAACATTCTAAGATGCCAAATTACATTACACATGGCTTGCTGCATAAAAAGGACTAGGTGAACAAGTAGGTAAACAAACAAGCGTCAAAATATTTAAAGGAGTAAACAGATTTGAAAATGGGCGCACCAGTGTCTTGGGTCCTGTGTGAGGCCATGTGGCGTTCGCACACCGTGGGTTCAAAACAAAAGCGTCGTCTGCTCCGTTCCCGGTTACTAACAGTACAGTAATGAAATTGCATGGATCTGATAACCGGGGCGGGATTAGTAAAACGTCAAAGAGCACTTGCTCACATAAATATAATTAACCCTCCCCCCCCCCCCCCCACCCTATCGTGGAAAAACTGACACGTTCTAAGAAGACTTGTTCCATAATTCTTTGGCATCACAAAGATATCAGCTCCACGGCTTGTTTGTATAATTATCTCAACTGCTACGTGAGCAGACGTCTGAAACTGGCAGCCGACGCACAGAACCCGGTGCTGACCTACTAAGAAATCTACAAAGGCTACGGGGTCAGTTTTAAGAGCTACACCAGTGATACATCAGTGAAAACACGTCACTGATGATGCAGCAAAAAAAAAAAAAAAAAAAAAAGCTGGGCCCTGCTTTTTACGTTTAAGTATGCCGAAGTTGAAAAATATCGCGACGAAAAAAGTGGAACACTAAAAG
>JABMCL010001102.1:147500-150000 GCA_018857735.1 Alviniconcha marisindica | reverse complement strand
CAACAACAACAACAACAAAAACTGGGAAATTTGAAACCCTTAAGCTTTTTTTTTGTCTTCTTTTTCACAGTGACATGTGAAAGGACTTTCATCAAAACGCGTAGAATTAAAAGCAGATGTTACGGGACTGGAAAATTTCCTGTTTGCAGGCGTGCGCGTGCACATTTCAGCCCAGGCTGAATTTTACATGCTTGGCTAGGAAGGGGTTAAAAACTGGATTTTAAAATTGGATTCTAAAGCCCTGTCGGTCGGAGAGGGTGGGTAGCCTCGGGACGAACGACCGCCGTCAAAACCACCCACGGTTCCAATCTCTTCCCTGGTTTCGAACTGCACTCAACTCACAACAATGGTTGGAGGAACATTGGTATTAGTTCTTCTAAACGATCCAAAATCCCACCAGGTCAAAGGAGAAGGAAAATCTGTACTGTAAAAAGCCGTGTTGACATTCGGCTATGCGTGGAATGCATATAATATATTCGTCAAGTGCACAATCCAAGTTATTAACCCCCTTTCACTGCCACGATGTCACTTGAAAACGACCAACAAAAAAAGCGAAATTTGAAGCCATCAAACCTTCTTGTCTTCCGTTTCGCTCGCATTAGCATGTGCAAAAACGCACAGCATTGAAAGCAGATGTGTTACAGGACCGGAAAATATACATTTTGCAGACGGCGCGTCCGTGCATCCTTTAGCCCAGGACATTTTACAGGCCGGGACAATGAAGGGGTTAAGGTTACGGACCGAACTTACGAGTTCGATGAAATGGATATGAGCTGTTTTGATAAGTGTCAGGGTGGGGTGTGGAGGGGGAGGTGTGTGTGTGTGTGTGTGCGGAGAGGGGGGGGGGGGGAGAGAGAGGAGAGAGAGAGAGAGAGAGAGAGAGAGAGAGAAATATACTGGCCACAAGGCACTCTGGTTCAACAATGACTCAAACAGAAAAAGTCAACAGAGAACTGTCCTTGCACACACAGCAATGGTTATACAAGCATAATAGAGAGGGAGAGAGAGAGAGGGGGGGGGGGAGAGAGAGGGAGAGAGAGAGAGAGGGGAGGGGAGAGAGAGAGAGAGAGAGAGAGAGAGAGAGAGACAGAGAGAGAGAGACGGAGAGAAGAGAGAGAGAGACGAGAGAGAGAGACAGAGAGAGAGAGAGAGAGAGAGAGAGAGAGAGAGACAGACAGACAGACAGACAGACAGACAGACAGACAGAGACAGAGATAGAGTGAGAGAGAGAGAGATCTTGATATGTAAAACAAAAGAACAAAAAACACGGGTAAGTGATTGTTGAGACATCATATTTAGGTCTGGAAGACCGTAAACAAGAGTAAATCCGGCAAAGAAGAAGAAGAGGAAAGTCTTACTCCCTCAAGATTTGGTTCACGAAAAAGAAAACCTTACTCTCTGGTGCAGCTAGATCTAGTTCTCTCTCTCTAAATAATCATTTCGCTTTCATTCATCCATAACACTGTTATTATTTTTTTTTAATTCTCCCAGTCCCTGACGAAGCACCAAGTGGTGGCAAGAATTCAGACATTTTCCCTTCCCCCCTTTTCTCATCTCATCATCATCAACATCATTAAAATGAAAAACTGCACTTTATTTATTTGATATAATATAGTTATCACAAAAATAAATCCAATCTCCCTGATGTTTATGAAGATGAGATGAGATGAAAAAAAGGAAGAGGGGGAGGGGGGTCTGAATTTTCAAATCCATTGGGGGCTTCGTCGGGGACTATGCGAGGATATCTATAAAAAAAAAAGAAGGAGAGGAAACATTTACCAAACAAATGCCTACGGAATGTAGGTACCGAAAAAAGCAAAATGGAATGTCTATATATATCTTTCTTTCTCTCTCTCCCCCTCTCTCTCTCTCCATCTATCCATATATATATATAGATATATATCCAGCAGATAAAACCATGCAAAAGATTTTCTTACGCTAATTTGTCACTGTGTTAATAATTTGCATGAGTACTACTAGCAAGCTACCTGTCTGGTCTAAGTGCATTATTTAACAAGCACAGCTCTGCATCACAACCATATCACATAATTTGGGGTCAACAACACAGCCACACAATGCATCAGTAGTGCGTGAGAGTGCGGATATAGGGAGATACTTTAAAGTTAAAGGAACTAGCCCTCTAACACAC
Organism: Alviniconcha marisindica; assembly: GCA_018857735.1. Lineage (NCBI taxonomy): Eukaryota > Metazoa > Mollusca > Gastropoda > Provannidae > Alviniconcha > Alviniconcha marisindica. The sequence goes on along the minus strand of JABMCL010001102.1, from coordinate 147,851 downwards.
ATCAACCCTTCCGCCCCCCCCCCCTCCCCCCCATTTCTATAACAGGCTAAAAAGATCCAAAAATAAAGTTAAAATCCAGGAGGTTTGGTTTTAAAATGTTAATAATAACAATAATGGAAATTTGTAAAGCACCTGTCCCTGCGGCTCAAAGCGCTGAAGAAACATAATATATATAACGCATAATGTACATTGAGATGCAGAATGCTCGTGTAATGTACATCGAGATGCAGAATGCTTGCATAATGTACATCGAGATGCAGAATGCTTGCATAATGTACATCGAGATGCAGAATGCTATCATTGGAAACGTCTGGTTGCTTTTATTTTCATCTTAGACTCGTGCTCAGTGCC
>JABMCL010001102.1:120000-142500 GCA_018857735.1 Alviniconcha marisindica | reverse complement strand
CTTGTTTTGAGAGGGTTAGTTCCTTTAAAGTCTTCACCACAGCCAGCTGGCTGGCCTCTCTGGACAGGGTCTGCTTTGAGAGGGTTAGTTCCTTTAAAGCCTTTGCCACAACCAGCAGGCTGGCCTTCTCGGACCAAGCTGATTTTGAGAGGGTTAGTTCCTTTAAAGTCTTCACCACAGCCAGCTGGCCGGCCTCTCCAGACAGGGCCTGCTTTGAGAGGGTTAGTTCCTTTAAAGCCTTTGCCACAACCAGCAGGCTGGCCTTCTCGGACCTAGCTCATTTTAAGAGGGTTAGTTCCTTTAAAGTCTTCGCCATAACCAGCTGGCCTGGCCTCATGCCCATCATTGCACAGACTTGTGGTTTATGCATCAGAGTGAATTAATAAAACAACTGTTCACGTGTTAAAACACAGGAAACAACAACAAAAACAACTCTGAATACTCAGAGAGTATATCAACAACATGACAGTACTGTACAAAACAAGATGTTAAAAGTAACAAACAAAAGGAAACCCACCAACACACACCAACACACACACACACACACACACACACACACACACACACACATACACATGCATGCAGGCACACACATACACATACATGTGTGTGTGCGTGCGGGCGCACACACACACACACACACACACACACACACAGAGGCATACAGGTCCCAAAACACTGCAACTTTTCAACCCTTTCAAAGGTCAATGTTCCCAAGTCGTTGTAGTACATCACTGGATATTTTTAACATCCTATCAACAACAACAACAGTCTTCTCAGGAAGATGAAGCATGCGACAATCACACCACTAGCGTTGGCACTTTAAATCTAACTGGTACACCTGCTTCACATCATGATTACAACACTGGGTTGGAAACTTTACAAGGGCGAAACATCAGATTGGAAATTTTACAAAAGGTGCAACAACAGACTGAAAATTTGACAAAGTTCAAAACACAGAAAAGGTTGAATTCTGAGTTTAATCAGACGACAAAACAACAACTTCTTCACCAACTGAAGGATAGGATAAGTAGATCAAATTTTATTATTATCCGTTTGTCGCTTGAAAGTGGGTTGGGAGTTGGTTTACCCTGAAAATGTGTGCATGTATTGTATTGCGTAGATCCAAACATATAAAAGGTTGAAAACAATGCTGTTATTAGGACAAAGCACAACATGCAAATGTTCAGGGTAATCCCCTTTATCAAACTACAAAACGACACTTAAGCAACAGTTAACTGGTGAAAAATGATGAATGATGAGATGGAGAGCTAATTTTAACCGCTTGTCTGTTTTTGTCTTGTCCAGTGTTTGGAAGAATTCAGGTATAAATTCAAGCATAAATAAAGAAGAATAAATTCTTCCAAGCACTGGACAAAACAAAAACACATAAGTGGTTCAGCTCTTCATTTCATTTTTCATTGTTTTTCACCATTTAACTGTTGTTTAAGTGTCATTTTGTAGCTTGATAAAAGGGATTACCCCGAAAATTCGCATGTTGTGCTTTGTCCGAATAAACAGCATTCTTCTGAACATTTTATGCGTTTGGATCTTGTTTTCGAACGCTGGCAGTCATTCTTGTTTGAGAGTATTGTATTGTGTAATAAAAAAACAAGCATTCTTTTCCACCTTTTGTGTGTTTTGATCTCATTTCAAAATGCTGGCAGTCAGCTCTGTTCCAGACTTTTTTCTTTCGTTCTTTCTTCACAATGTTCAAGCACTTAAGTCATACACACACAGGGAATGCTATTTTGGCCCAACAGAGTGGATTACACTAATATGGAACAGTAGTTTTAATACTGCATTGATTTCTATACAGAAATGGAGAAGAAAAAAATCCTGCATTTATTGCTAGCGCTGCTACTCTTATTGCTGGATGGTTATCCTGAAATACGTCAAAGCACCATAAAATCTGGCATCAGCCACTCTCTCCGGTGACCTTGATCAGTGGCAAGGACGCTGGTGTCTGTCACTCTCCTATGATCCACTCTTGATAGGTAACCACTCCATGTCTGTCTGTCATGATATGCTCTTGATCAGTCACCAGAGCTCTAATGTCTGTCGTTCTCCTATGATCCATTCTTGTGTGTCACTCTCCCATGATTCACTCGTGGTCAGTGACCAAGACTTGTGTGCCACTTTCCTATGATCTAGTCTTGATAGATGATCACTCCATGTCTGTCACTCTCCTCTGATCCACTCTTGATTATAGTAACCAGGACCCTAGTTGTGTGTATCACTCTCATATGATCCACTCTTAATCAGCTGCCAGATTCCTGATGGCTGTCCCTTTCCTATGATCCATTCTTGATCAACGACCACTGTAGTGTGTCACTCTCCTATGATCAACTCTTGATCAGCTGCCAGATTCCTGATGGCTGCCACTCTCCTATGATCCATTCTTGATCAGTGACCACTGTAGTGTGTCACTCTACTATGATCCACTCTTGATCAGTGACCACTGTGGTGTGTCACTCTCCTATGATCCACTCTTGATCTGTGACCACTGTAGTATGTCACTCTCCTATGATCCACTCTTGATCCATGACCACTGCAGTGTGTCACTCTCCTATGATCCACTCTTGATCAGTGACCACTGTGGTGTGTCACTCTCCTATGATCCACTCTTGATCAGTGACCACTGTGATGTGTCACTCTCCTATGATCCACTCTTGATCCATGACCACTGTGATGTGTCACTCTCCTATGACCCACTCTTGATCAGTGACCAGAGCTCTGACGACTGTCAATCTCCCATGATCTACTGGCGATCAGTGAGCAGAGTTCTGATGTCTGTCATTCTCCTATGATACACTCTTGGTTAGTGACTGCTCCTGGTCTACCTCCTACAATCCACTCTGTCCTTTGCCTCTGATCCACACTTGATCAGTGACCACAACTCTAGTGTCGTTCACTCTCCTATCATCCACTCTTTAATCTGTGATCCCTGTGGTGTCATTCTGCTATCATCCACTTTTGATCAGAGACCAGAACACAGGTGTGCACTACTTTCCTCTAATACACACCTGACTGCTGACATCACTTCCAGCCCTAGGAACCAGGGGGAATATCCCCATGTGACACTTTTTGGGGCCCTTTAGAGCTGGCAATCTTTCACTGAATGCTTACCAGCCTTTTTTTTTTTTTTTGGTGGAAGGGGGTGGGTCTTTTTTCAGACTGAACAATTCGAGGGGGAAAAAGGTGGGTTAATTAATTCCATGCACAACACTCACCACTGATCACAAACATACTTGGTTTCAGTTTGATCCCTTGTGTATTGCAGTCATCCGTAAATGCCTCTTGGTGGCAGTGAGTAAGTCACACAGAAAATCAAGTCCATGACAATTCCCCCCCCCCCCCCCATGCCCAAACAATCATCTACCTCACGCCAAAAGAATAATTTACCTCATGACAAAACAATCATCTACCACATCACAATTCCATCATCTACCTCACCACAAATCCATCATCTACCTCATTACAATCACCTGCATCACGAAAATTCTGACATCTGCATCGCAGTCCCATCAGCTGCCAATTTCTCCTGCCAATTTCCAGCTGCCAGACAGAAGTTGTTGATGATTCACAGGCAACTCCGGCCATGTGCGTCTGACCTAGTAACTGCGGTTCCACAGCGACACGTCCATTTGACTTGGCAGCTGTGATCCAACAGCAACAGCACGCAGTTCAAACTGTCACAGTCAGGTGCTTGTAGCGATCAACATAAATGCCAGTGCAGCGATGCGCAATAACTGTACCACATCATGCAGCAAACCACTGCAGCTAAGCATGGTCCCTGGACCACGGCATTGCAGAAATAGCCCAGTGCCAGCCGCCAACATCGACCAGGACCACCATATGTCGCATGCAACCGACATGACAAGCCTGGCTCCATGATGATGGCAGCACACAGATGACTGATGCCCGACATCAACATCGACCAGGACCACCGTATGTCGCATGCAACCGACATGACAAGCCTGGCTCCATGACAATGGCAGCACGCAGATGACTGATGCCCGACATCAACATCGACCAGGACCACCGTATGTCGCATGCAACCGACATGACAAGCCTGGCTCCATGACAATGGCAGCACGCAGATGACTGATGCCCGACATCAACATCGACCAGGACCACCGTATGTCGCATGCAACCAACATGACAAGCCTGGTTCCATGACAATGGCAGCACGCAGACGACTGATGCCCGACATCAACATCGACCAGGACCACCGTATGTCGCATGCAACCGACATGACGAGCCTGGTTCCATGACAATGGCAGCACACAGATGACTGATGCCAGACATCAACATCGACCAGGACCACCGTATGTTGCATGCAACTTGACATGACAAGCACACTTCCATGACAACAGCAGCGCAGAGATCAAGTGGTAGAGATCGTCACAGACTGTGATCACCAAGCCACGTGCGGGTATGGCTCCACGACGTGCAACCTGCAACCGTTCAGGGATGAGCCTGGTTCCGTGACAACGGGAGTGCAGATACCAAGTTGGTAGAGATCAACGTCAACCCTTGTCGCCGAGCCACATGCAGGTATGGCTCCATGATGTGCAACTGTCCAAGGTTGAGCCTGGTTCCAGGACAACAGCAGTGCAGATACCAAGTGGTAGAGATCGATGTCGACCCTCACTGCTGATCAACGTGCAGGTACGGCTCCACAACGTGCAGTGCAGATATCAAGCTGGTAGAGACCGTTGTCAACCCTCATCACCGATCGACGTGCAGGTACGGCTCCACAACGTGCACCTGTACAAGGTTGAGCCTGGCTCCGTGACAATGGCAGTGCAGATATCAAGCTGGTAGAGACCGTTGTCAACCCTCATCACCGATCGACGTGCAGGTACAGCTCCACAACGTGCACCTGTACAAGGTCGAGCCTGGCTCCGTGACAATGGCAGTGCAGATATCAAGCTGGTAGAGACCGTTGTCAACAGGTAGAGTAGGTACGGCAGGTACAGCTCCGCGACGGGCAACTGTGCAAGGTCACGCTTTGTTTCCACGACAACAGCAGTTCAGAGCTTAAGCGGTAGCAGTCGACCTTGACCTTGACCACCCCGCCATGTGCACGCATGGCTCCACAGTGTGCAGAGGTACAGGGACAAGTGTGCTTCCATGACAATGCGGTGCAAACACAAACACAAACAACCAAGTGGCTATGGGCCATCCTTGGCCCTGACTGACCACCAACTGGGCCATGAGGGTTGAGCTGTGGCAGGAGTTGTAGCTTAGCGATCAACATTGACCCGCACGACCCAGTCGGCCGTGGGGTTAATTTGGTAAAGCTGTAACATCCTTGTCTGTGGGTCCAGGCACCGCTCTCCTGAAACAAAACCACCGACGGTCAAGATCCAAACACCTAAAAGGTTCAAAATAACACAGTTTATTAGGTAAAAACACAACACGTGTATTTTCAGGGGTAATCCATTTTATTAAACTTCAAAACGACACCTAAACAGCAATTAAATTATGAAAAATGAGATGGAGAGCTAATCCACTTATCTTTTGGGGGGTGAGCTATGTCAGTGAGAGAGCAGCGGCCACAATTGCTGACATAATTCAGGGACATCACACTTAAACACAGCAACAAAGACCGGAGTCACCTACAATTACTCTCACCCAGTATACGAGCAACAAAGACCGGAGTCACCTACAATTACTCTCACCCAGTATGCGAGCAACAAAGACCAGAGGAGTCACCTACAATTACTCTCACCCAGCATGCGAGCAACAAAGACCAGAGGAGTCACCTACAATTACTCTCACCCAGCATGCGAGCAACAAAGACCAGAGGAGTCACCTACAATTACTCTCACCCAGCATGCGAGCAACAAAGACCAGAGGAGTCACCTACAATTACTCTCACCCAGCTTGCGAGCAACAAAGACCAGAGGAGTCACCTACAATTACTCTCACCCAGCTTGCGAGCAACAAAGACCAGAGGAGTCACCTACAATTACTCTCACCCAGCATGCGAGCAACAAAGACCAGAGGAGTCACCTACAATTACTCTCACCCAGCATGCGAGCAACAAAGACCAGAGGAGTCACCTACAATTACTCTCACCCAGCATGCGAGCAACAAAGACCAGAGGAGTCACCTACAATTACTCTCACCCAGCATGCGAGCAACAAAGACCAGAGGAGTCACCTACAATTACTCTCACCCAGCATGCGAGCAACAAAGACCAGAGGAGTCACCTACAATTACTCTCACCCAGCATGCGAGCAACAAAGACCAGAGGAGTCACCTACAATTATCTCACCCAGCATGCGAGCAACAAATGACCAGAGGAGTCACCTACAATTATCTCACCCAGCATGCGAGCAACAAAGACCAGAGGAGTCACCTACAATTACTCTCACCCAGCATGCGAGCAACAAAGACCAGAGGAGTCACCTACAATTACTCTCACCCAGCTGCGAGCAACAAAGACCAGAGAGTCACCTACAATTACTCTCACCCAGCATGCGAGCAACAAAGACCAGAGGAGTCACCTACAATTACTCTCACCAGCATGCGAGCAACAAAGACCAGAGGAGTCACTACAATTACTCTCACCAGCATGCGAGCAACAAAGACCAGAGGAGTCACCTACAATTACTCTCACCCAGCATGCGAGCAACAAAGACCAGAGGAGTCACCTACAATTACTCTCACCAGCTTGCGAGCAACAAAGACCAGAGGAGTCACCTACAATTACTCTCACCCAGCTTGCGAGCAACAAAGACCAGAGGAGTCACTACAATTACTCTCACCCAGCATGCGAGCAACAAAGACCAGAGGAGTCACCTACAATACTCTCACCCAGCATGCGAGCAACAAAGACCAGAGGAGTCACCTACAATTACTCTCACCCAGCATGCGAGCAACAAAGACCAGAGGAGTCACCTACAATTACTCTCACCCAGCATGCGAGCAACAAGACCAGAGGAGTCACCTACAATTACTTCACCCAGCATGCGAGCAACAAAGACCAGAGGAGTCACCTACAATTACTCTCACCCAGCATGCGAGCAACAAAGACCAGAGGAGTCACCTACAATACTCTCACCCAGCATGCGAGCAACAAAGACCAGAGGAGTCACCTACAAATTACTCTCACCCAGCATGCGAGCAACAAAGACCAGAGGAGTCACCTACAATTACTCTCACCCAGATGCGAGCAACAAAGACCAGAGAGTCACCTACAATTACTCTCACCCAGCATGCGAGCAACAAAGACCAGAGAGTCACCTACAATTACTCTCACCAGCATGCGAGCAACAAAGACCAGAGGAGTCACCTACAATTACTCTCACCCAGCATGCGAGCAACAAAGACCAGAGGAGTCACTACAATTACTCTCACCCAGTATGCGAGCAACAAAGACCAGAGGAGTCACCTACAATTACTCTCACCCAGCATGCGAGCAACAAAGACCAGAGGAGTCACCTACAATTATTCTCACCTGGCATGCAAACAAATACAAGGTACATAAACTCCACCAGAGGTACATCCTCTTGTGAACCACACTGAAAGCAGTGGAACATGTATGGCCCAACACAGTTAATGTCCATGCCTAATTAGCATGTGCACACCTTCTGCACATAGCATCTTCACTTCATCCCATCCACAGGACTTTGTTGTTGGGTTTTTTTAAATAAGGAAAACAAAATCTGAATTAAAAAACAACAACTAAAAACACTGGAAAACAACCAAATTTAACAAGTGTCAGATGCATCACTTATGGTGATGGAGTGAATCCGCTCCAAAACCTGCCCCCCCCACCCCCTTCCCACCCCTCCGAAAAAAGAACTGCTCCAGATGCGAAGTAGTGCAAGAGACACGACCAACCTATGTTCCCGCCAATCTCAAAGAGGTAGGCCTTGTCATCAGCGAACTGTGCGTTGTTGGGGTTGTTAAACATGTGGGTATACCCCCCTGTGTCCCTGCCGAGCTGCCTCTCGCGGAAACTGGAAAACCAAATCAATGCATTAATCAATTTGAGGTCAAAGCGTAACTTTATTTTTAAAGCCTGTAATTAATTGCTGAGGCCTGATTATAGTTAGATCTGGAAGACCTTAAACAGAGTAAATCCAATGGGAAGGGAAAAAAAAGAGAAGGAAAAAAAAAGAGAGAAGGTCCTACTCCCTTCAAAAAGAGCCTATTGGCTTTGATCAGTCCTCCACCCTCCCCCCCACCCCCCACCGAATCTGATTTTTGGCCCATAATGCTAAACAAGAGAGCAGAGGGTTTATCAAAAATCTGATCCTGGTAGGGACCTTTGTTATGTTGGTTGCCTTGGTCAGATGCGTTTCGCCACCTAAGTAGCTCATCAGTGACCACCGGCACATAACGGTGAAAGCATATCAGCCCGATACTGGCGAAAGAAAACCACCGCTTGCATGGGAGAATACTCTCAGCTGACATCTCAGATTAATCAACTGAGGTTTCAAATTATGATGTAAACGGGTGCATGGTCGTATGGCGTGCACAGAACGTGGGCCGTGAAGGCACCAGGTCCACATGGTGACTGGCCATGTCACAACCGAACAGCGCTGTAAGTGCACCAGTCTGATGGAAAGTCAAATGCCCTGTTTAAGTGCAGCACTTTGATGGAAAGTCAAATGCCCTGTTTAAGTGCAGCACTTTGATGGAAAGTCAAATGCCCTGTTTAAGGGCACCAGTCTGATGGAAAGTCATCGAAAATGCGATCAATGAATCAGTCACCCAGCTGATTATTCTATAACTCACTCAGTTAATTACTCAGTTAATTACTCACTAGCCACCAATTACTCATGTGATCAATCAGTCGACCAGTGGACGATTCAATAACTCAGTTACTCATTTAATCAATTAGCAAGAATTCAATAAATCAGTTACTCATTTAATCAGTTCGCAATCAAGTTCATTTAATCAATCCATCAACTGACTCATCCATCAATCAATCAATCAATCAATCAATCAACAAATGAGTAAATGAATCAATTCATTATTCAAATAAGAACCAGCTTTACAACCTAAAACACCAACCAATCCACAAACCAACCTGGCCACCCAAACACACCCTCAACCGATTTCAGTTAAACAGGCATGCCAGTAGGACAGCAAGTTAATCTACTGACAGGCAGAAATTTACTTTACGCCATGTCCTGGTAGGAGTTACAGCAATATTCTTGCAACAAGGCTAGCCTCTACTCCATCTTTTTTTTTAAAGCACACGATGCGTACCTGTGTCCCACGGGAGTCGAGCCATAGTCACGCCTGAAGCGGTCGACGATGTCTCCAGCGGTCATCTGGTCGTCGAGTTGAATCAGACACGAGCTTTTCGTCAGATCGGGCGCCTGCACCCGGATCATGCCATTCTGAGTTTCCACCTGAAAGATGAGGACGCCAGGTGCACAATTCAACACCTTCCTGTCCTTGAACATTGGATGTCTTCACTGACAGACTGGTGATTATTTAAGGGGAGGGGAGAGGAGGGGAGGGGAGGTGGGGGCGGGGGGGCAGGGGGGGGGGGGGGCAGTGTGGGAGGGGTGACTGGGAGAGAGAGAAGGAAGTGAGGGGGGGAAAAGAGGGGGGGGCAGTGTGGGAGGGGTGACTGGGAGAGAGAGAAGGAAGTGAGGGGGGGAAAAGAGTGAGTGAGAGTGTGTGTGTGTACGCATTTGCGTGTGTGCGTGTGTGTGTGTATGTGTGTGTGGAGCATTTATGTATGTGTGTGTGTGTGTGTATGTGAGTGGGCGTGCATTTTGTGTGTGTGTGTGTGTGTGTGTGTGTGTGTGTGTGTGTGTGTGTGTGTGTGTGTGCATGCATGTGTGTGTGTGTGGGTGGGTGTCCATGTGTGTGGGAGTGTGTATGTGTGCACAGGCACTCGAGAAAGCATGTGTGCACCATCTGACATCCTTTGGCAAACTGCCTCACATTATCCAGACCTGGAAATTGTACCTCCAAAAAATAACAACACCCCAAAATGAAAAAGCTGGGTGGAGGGGGGAGGGGGCTGGGGGGCAGAGAAAGTTATAATTATGCTAAGTGTTTGAAAGGGCTTGCGTGAAGATTGCACAAAAGACTTAATAATAAAAGTGGGGTCTTAGAGCACCCTTTCTCAAATGAGCCCTAGGTGCATACATGTCATACTCAAGTTAAAAACAACCAATGTCAAAACACATAATATCAATATACACAAATTCATCATAAAAAAATCAACTCCCTCCAAATACACACACACACACACACACACACACACACACAAATTTACTCGAGGCTGGCTGGAGACGTGTGACTAGTTCCAATGGTTCCAACTGTGCCGATGGTACAGCCAAAAATGATACCTACCTCAGAACCCGTCTTCTTGTATGCTTCCGACTTGTCTTTTTTCTTCCAGGGCCGCTGTACATGTGAGGAAAGAAGAACGAATTAACTATTCAGTCATTATGTCTCACCACACTATCACTACATCTGACCATTCGGTCATTATATCTTACATGGTTATTATATCTTCCAACACAGTCATTATAGCTTACATGGTCATTATACTTATCATTATATCTGACATTTGGTTTCTGTATCTTACGATTCAGTTTCTGTATCTTACCATTCAGTTTCTGTATCTTACCATTCAATTTCTGTATCTTACCATTCAGTTTCTATACCTTACCATTCAGTTTCTGTATCTTACCATTCGGTCTCGAGCTTTTCGGCCCGCCTCGGTCTTGTACTGATGCCGCACTTGGGTCAAAAAGGATGAAGGAATCTGTGGAAGAGAAAGAAAATAAAACCCAACGCTGAACCTAGTGCATATACCAGGGAAAAATGAACTCACTGTTATCTGTGGAAGAGAGAGAAAATAAAACTCAACGCTGAACCTAGTGCATACACCAGGGAAAAAATGAACTCACTGTTACCTGTGGAAGAGAGAGAAAATAAAACCCAATGCTGAGCCTAGTGCATACACCTGGGAAAAAATGAACTCACTGTTACCTGTGGAAGAGAAAGAAAATAAAACTCACTGCTAACCCCAGGTTAGTGCGTACACCAGAAAAAAATTAACTCACTGTTGATCGGTAGAAGACAGAGAAAATAAAAATCATTGCTGACCCCAAGTGAATGGCTACACCACAAAAGAAATATGCCCACGCTGATTCGTGGAAGAAACAGACAATAAAAGTCACTGCTGACCCAAGGTCAGTGCAAACACCAGAATTAACTCACTGATCTACAGAAGAGAGAAAATAAAACTCACCGCTGACCCTGGGGCGTATACCACTTCTTCTTTTTTTTAAACTCAGTGCGGATTTGTGGAAGAGAGGGAAAATGAAACTCAATGCTGATCCCAATTCAATACAGGCACCAGATTTTTTTTAAACTCATTGTTGGTCTTGAGCAGAAAGGTTCATCTGATGGTCTGTTTGCACTCTGTCATCCCAAACTCAACATCCATAAAACACTCTGGTAGTGCACCGAGACACTTTAACCCAAACTCAACATCCATAAAACACTCTGGTAGTGCACCGAGACACTTTAACCCAAACTCATCATCCATAACACATTCTGGTAGTGCAGTGAGACACTTTAACCCAAACTCATCATCCATAAAACATTCTGGTAGTGTACCGAGACACTTTAACCCAAACTCATCATCCATAACACATTCTGGTCGTGCAGTGAGACACTTTAACCCAAACTCACCATCCATAACACATTCTGGTCGTGCAGTGAGACACTTTAACCCAAACTCACCATCCCAAAAACATTCTGGTAGTGCACCGAGACACTTTAACCCAAACTCATCATCCACAAAACATTCTGGTAGTGCACCGAGACACTTTAACCCAAACTCATCATCCATAACACATTCTGGTAGCGCACCGAGACACTTTAACCCAAACTCATCATCCATAACACATTCTGGTAGTGCACCGAGACACTTTAACCCAAACTCATCATCCATAAAACATTCTGGTAGTGTACCGAGACACTTTAACCCAACCTTACCATCCATAACACATACTGGTAGTGTAGTGTTTTTTTCAGTTCAATTCAATTCAAAAAACTTTGATCATCCCACAAAAGGGGCAATTTTGTTGTGGTCATGGCGGGCTCATAAAATAATAATACATAAAGAGACCAATACAACAAGTGTATTGAGACACTTTAACCCAAACTCATGATCAACAAAACGTTCTGGTAGTGCAGTGAGACACTTTAACCCAAACTCACCATCCATAACACATTCTGGTAGTGCAGTGAGACACTTTAACCCAAACTCACCATCCATAAAACATTCTGGTAGTGTATTAACATCTTGATGACACTCGACGTGTTAGCCGCTTTGCTCAGTTCCAGCGGACCTCCGGCCTTGACCTTGCCCTTGGGCGCTGGAGCCAGGAAGAGGTTAGGTGCCATGATCATGCAAATGTTGTTGAGGCCCATCTTGTTCATGTCAGAGTGTGACACGATGTTCCGTAGAAACTGTAATAGCACCTGGCAGAGACAGAAATTAAACTCCTTCAAAGACCTTTGCTTGAACATTTAACTTCAGTGGGATGAGGATGGGGATGGGGGGCGGGATTTTTTTTATCTCCTGAGTCAAAATCTGCCCATGAACTAAGCTTTGGTAACATCTACTAACATGTAATACCAGTCAAAGGCAGGTCTGACTAAATATTATGCCTATCTTCTATCAAACACTGCCATGCAAAACAGAGTCTGGTTTAATACATCCACCTTCCATCAATGTTCAAAACAGGGCAGTCCATCAAATCAGTCCATCCCTTCTCTCTCTCTCTCTCTCTCTCTCTCTCTCTCTCTCTCCTCTCTCTCTCTCTCCACCCTGACATAATGATCATCCACTGGGGGTTAAAAACCAGTTTCAAGTGCCTTTTATTTTTTTCATTTTCTTTACTCATTCCCCTTCATTGATTGTTTTAGAGGGGGATAGTGGAAATATACTGAAAGAATGTCCACCTTACTTAACATAGGAGAATTACGAAGAGGTTTGGAGTGTGTATATATATACACATTTCTCTCTAACACACACACACACACACACACACACACAACATGTGTGCATGCGTGCATGTGGGCATGCGTGTGCTTGTGTGCTCGCTCATGCACGTTTGCTTGTATGTTTGCAGCAGTCGCATTTGTTGCTGTTCATTCCATTTCCGTCGCTACATATCTTGTCACATGTTCACAGCAACAAAAAGCAGACAGGGAAGAACATCATCTCTGCGATGAAAGTGGAATTTTCCAACAGCCTGACAAGCGTCACGTGAGGAAGCACTAACAGCCTTAGCCCCAAGTCTAGCCAAGCTGACACTGAGGGAAAATCACCATGGAAAAAAAGACACCCAGAACAAAGCATAAAAACAGGACCATGTTACCTTGAGCATGTCTCGATGTTCGGTTGGGAGAAGAAGGATGAGCAAGTTGAGCGCTTTCAGTTGCTCCAGCGTCTTTGGAATGTCTGGAGAGGAGAAACGATGGGTAAGAAACAAATACCCACAAAGAAGAGAACAGACTTCAGACGGACTTAAAATTAAAGGGGAACCGGACCAAAAATGTAAGCTGGCCTGAAAACATACAAAATATGCCAAATATGTTCACCTCCAGACTTTATTTGGTTGTTCTCTCAACACTGGGACCAAGAAGCTGTTTGTGTGTGTATGAGTGGTTGTTATTGTTGTTGCTGTTGTTGTTGTTGTTGTTTGCTTCAATTTGAGCTCCACAAGACACAGCCTAGTTGGTTTACTCTTTACTAATAAAGAGCAGGAAAAGTTTGGTTCATGATGTATTTGATACTTGTTTATGATGTATTTCATACTTATTTATGATGTAAATGATAAAAAAAAATGAAAAACACTGTTGGGTACAAAATGGCCACACCCACACCCACAGGTATGTTTTTTTGACAAATGTCTATTTGTTAAAAAAATGAAAAGAAAAGAGAGACAGTACGAGAAATCAAGTCGGAAACTATTGCGGATCTCTGGATGTACCTCTAGTGAAGTTCACGTTCCTTGTATTTACACACATGCCAGGTGAGAGCTACCATCGGTGACTCAGGTCTTTGGTGTTGTCCTTGTGTTACGTATTTCAAGTGCTAATTAACTCCCTTGTGTGTCGATACTGTGTGTCTATTTTGTATTCCATCCCCAACTGATAGCTAGGGCCCATGATGCTTCTTCAGTTTTGTTCCCCTTTTATGTTAACCCTTGACACCACCCTGAAAATGCACAACCTTTTTTCTTTTCTTTTTATCACAAAGAGAACACCATCCAGAAACAACACAACAACTCAAAATTAGCAAACACACACAAAACAGAAGACAGAGGAAGATAAAACTAGTCCGCTGATGATAAAGATACATCTCTTCTAATAGATGATATCCGGAAATAGCAGGCGAAGATAATCTGATAGTGTTTCCTTACTCCGGGAGAGTGAAGTCCCCTGAATGGAGGCGGCAGTGGAGAAGAGCCGATCTGCGACAGTTTTAGATCTTCAGGCTGGACCTATTATAATTTATACTAGACTACCAGCTGGAGGAACCTACTATCCAATCTGCATGTTCCCCATGAACAGTGAGTGCTTTGATTGGCATTTCTGATGCCTTTTCCGCCTTTGTTATGGGTATCCGTCATCTTCCCCACGTGCTCACTGTACCCCCAACAAAAGCGTGCCTACTCTGCGCTACACCCGCAGGCATGGACCTATATATACAGGTGCATGCCCGTAGGCACTTACCGAGTGCAGTCCCCTGAATTTCCGAAGATCACCTATTCAGTCATAATTGCATGAAACTAACAGGAATGACTGTTTTTTCTATGCATTCTGTTTGAATGCCATACGTTATACATTACAGTTGCAAGTGGAAATAAAAACAGAAGTATTCAGAGTTTTAATCAACTGCAACTGCTAATGAAAACTGGCGTTTCCAGCAGAAATGAAGACAAAAACATTTAGAGGTCAGTTGCTTGCCAATGAAAATGGACGTTTCAAGTGGAAATGAAGACATGAGTATCTGGAGCTCAGTCAACTGCCCATGAAAATAAGCGTTACAAGTGAAAATGAAGACATGAGCATCTGGAGTTCAGTCGACTGCCAACGAAAACTGGCATCACAAGTGGAAACAAAGACCTGGGCTTCAACCGAGAAGGACAGTTTGATACACTGGCACAAAATCTCATTTTTCTGACTCACGTTCCACCTGCGGAAAAGCCTCCAGGTAATCATAGGTGAGAAGAGGGGTGGGCAACTCCCGCAGAAACTGCTTGAGAAGGGCTGCGCAGTCATTGGGCATGACGTCCGACCAGTTGAATGTCCCCGTGTTGAACTTTTCCTCCAGCTCCTGACGCAGTTGCTGAGCAAAAAATGAACACCGCTTATTCATAATTACAATAACAGCAGTCAGTTCTCCTGGGTGATTCAGGCGGGGTTGTTAACTCCCTTGACTTTTGCCCGGCATTGCTTAAATCCCTTGGCTGCTTTTACTACCAATGCATACTTACTTTCTTCACAATGGAAGGCGGTGACAGTGAATTTTCTAATTTTACACTGCCAACTTTAAAGGCATTTTTGGAGGCCCGTAGTCATAATGTGACTGGCAATAAGCAATAACTTGTTGCTCGTGCTATAGGATGCCCCCAAACGCATTTTTTCTACGCACTCGCGATCTTCTGGTCAGCCCAAAAATGACGCAAAGACACTTTTTTCCACCCTCCATCCCCTTTCCACGGTAATTTTTGCAACTGCAACAGTATTGGCATTTGTACTGCTTCGCAATTCTAGGTTCAGCTTCCACTGTTATACACAGCGTGAAGCAACGCCTACTCAGAAATCGGCCCGGAAGTGCGCTGCGACCTCTCGCAACATCTTGCACAAAAGATTACAAAGCGCATTCCCTCTAGCAAACCAGCTTCGCTGAATCAGCCAATAGTGCCTGATACGGGTGAGCTCACTGCACTTTACAGTATCAACAATAATGTAGACATTAAAGCCCCAGCAACAACAAAAATTATAGTCATAATACTGTATTCCACTCACACACACACACACACACACACACACACACACACACACACACACACAAGACACACACACACACACAACAACACACACACACACACACACACACAGACACACACACACACAGAGGCACACATAAGGAATTTAACAAGAGGTGAGAGAGGGTCAACAGGGGAGGCAGACAAGAGGACAGAATTTGAAATCAATTGTTTACATTTGCAGGGGTCACAAATACACAGAAAAAAACGTTTTTAACACAAAATAACTCCCCCCCCCCCCCCCAATGTCATTGCTCAAACCCCATGTGTTTACTATATGCAAAACAAAAACAAAACAAAAAACAAAAAAAGGTCAAGATCTGTATGACAGAATGCATTTTAATTAAAGGATGTAAGTAGTCTCTGTCTCTCACTCAGTCTCTGTCTCTCTGATGTTGGGGTGTGAACAACATAACAAAACAGCTCAACCAAAAGTAGATCAGTGTCCTACGTCTTATTTTTCACCATTTAACTGCTGTTTAAGTGTTGATCTGTAGTTTGATAAAGGGGCTTACCCTGAAAATTTGCACATTGTGTTTTGTCATAATAAACGGTGTTTTCTTTTTAACCTTTTAACTTTTAAACCTTTCACATGTTTAAATATACAACATAGCTCGGCAATATCCACTTTTAGCCCCGTCAGTTCGCTTTCCTCAAATGGTTTGAGGATGCGTGTGTGTGTGTGCTTGTGTATAGCACTGAATGAACTGATATGTGGGTATGCCAGTGTCGTGTATAACTTAAGTTCATTCTGTCCACACACACACACACACACACACACACTGTGGCACACACACATGCATGCACACACACACACACACACACACCACACACACACACACACACATACACACACACGCATGCATGCACGCACGCAAGCACGCACACATGCATGCACACAGTGTGACACACACATTCTCATACCATTTGAAGACTGCAAACCGATGGGGCTAAAAGTGGACATTGCCCATAACTCCTCTCTCTCTCTCTCTCTCTCTCTCTCTCACAGACACACAGTCTATCTGACCACAGAACAGACATCTGCAGCCCATCAGAAGAAATAAAAACTTGGCACACAGTATTTTAGACCCAAACACACAAAAGGTTCAAAACACAACACGCGAATTTTCAGGGTAATCCCCTTTATAAAGCTGCAAAACAGCACTTAAACAACAGTTAAACAGTGAACAATATGATGTAGAACAAAGACACTTCCTGGTTTGGGTTGAACTGGACACTGGACAACAACAAAAACGTAGCGCAACCCACACCAGGTAAGTGTCTTCGTTCTGCATCTCACTGTTCACCATTTAACTGTTAAGTGTCATTTTGTAGCTTGATAAAGGGAATTACCAAAAAAATGTAGCGCAACTCAAATCCAGATAAATATCTTCGTTCTGCATCTCATTGTTCACCGTTTAATTGTTAAGTGTTGTTTTGTAGCTTAATAAAGGAAATTACCCCAAAAATGTTGCTCAACCAAATCCAGATAAATGTCTTTGTTCTGCATCTCATTGTTCACCATTTAACTGTTGTTTAAGTGTTGTTTTGTCGCTTGATAAAGAGCCCCCAAAATCTGTAAGTAGCTCAACCAAAACCAAATAAGTGTCTTAGTTCTGCATCTCATTGTTCACCGTTCAACTGTTAAATGTCATCCTGTAGCTTCATAAAGGGGATTACCACAAAAATTCACATGTTATGTTTTGACCTGACAAATAGCATTCTCTTGAACCCTTTATTTATGTGTCTGAATCCTGGTTTTAGAAAGCTAGCAGTCATTCTTGTTTCAGATTATTATTTTTTTAAATGTTTTTACACACTATTTTAGCCTGACAGTCCAAGATTATCTTGACCTTGAGTGACGTTCTTACCTTCACCCTTGTGACAGCGCCAGGTACGCGCAAAATGCCCTCCATCATGAGCGCCTCTTTTTCTAGATGCATCACCAACTGTCAGGATAAAGACAAAAAACAAGAGACGCGCTGATGGATGAATCCATGTGGACAAGGGGGTCAAGGTCATGAACAGTAAAGCCCCATTAGCCTGTACGATCATACAAAATCTAAAACTGCAAACGGCATCACTTAAAATAAATTGTGATTTTAGCCAGTTTAGGTCAAAGTGTAGAAAAACACAAGCAAGTAATTAATCGTTGAGGCATTACATTTAGATCTGGAAGACCTCAAACAAAGTAAATCTGACTCGAGACCCCCAAAAAAGAGAGAGTCCTACTCCCTCCATAGAGAGCCTATTGGGTGCATCAGTCCCCCCCCACCCCCCCACCCACCCACAGGACAAAAAAAAAAGAGAGAGTCCTACTCCCTCCACAGAGAGCCTATTGGGTGCATCAGTCCCCTGCCCCCCACCCCCCCACCCACCCACGGGACAAAAAAAGAGAGAGAGTCCTATTCCCTCCATAGAGAGCCTATTGGGTGCATCAGGGCCCCCCCCCCTTACCCCCCCCCCCCTCCCGCCGCCCCCCACCCACTCTAAAAACAATGTCTGATAAGTAAATGTAAATGGCAATGCTAGAAATGTGTCACTTCCATTGCTTGGAAATGCTCACCAGATACTGAAAGTACCGTGTACAAGATTTTGTCCATGAATGTAACAGTTTGAAGGTGATGATACAGAACCCCATATATTTCGTAAACTGCAAGAGATAGCTATACCTTCACGGAAAGTTTAAATTCATTACAACATTTCGGAAAACCCCAACATTAAGGGTTTTGCCAAATCTGGAAACATCAGTCTTGAATACACCACCACAGTTCACAGTCAATATTTAAACTCATTCTGTTCAGAGCTTCCTGTAAAAAATACACTTTTCAGTTTACCATCCTTTACTGCTGTGACCTCAAAACTTGTTTCTCAGTGAGCGAGCTAGTTTGTTTTGTTTCATTACTTGTTCTTTGATTTGTAATGAACAACGTGCTACTATCTGGAGAAACTGCACATAAAAAAAAAAAAAAGATTAATATCTGGTTTCACGTTAATAGCACCACTTACAGCTTGAAAAAAGAGAGGGACTTTGACTCCAGGAACACGCTTCTGGTCCTGTTCCAGTAACACTTGAATCGGTACACCAAACAGCCCATGCTCTGAAACCACAAAGAAAATGCTTTCAGTACCATCACTTGAAAACCACAATGGTAACATTTGAGTGAGAACACCAAACAGCCTGTGCTTTGAAATCACAATGAAAACGCTTTCAGTTGAAAACCTGAATGGTAACATATGAGTTAGAACACCAAACAGCCCATGCTCTGAAACCACAAAGAAAACGCTTTCAGGACCATCACTCGAAAACCACAATAGTAACATTTAAGTTAGAACACCAAACAGCCTGTGCTTTGAAACCACAATGAAAAGGCTTTCAGTAACCTATCACTCTAAAACCACAATGGTAACATATGAGTTAGAACACCAAATAGCCTGTGCTTTGAAACCACAATGAAAATGTTTTCAGGACCATCACTCAAAAATCACAATGGTAACAGTTGAGTTACAACACCAAATAGCCTGTGCTCTGAAAGCACAATGAAAAGGCTTTCAGTAACCTATCTCTCTAAAACCACAATGGTAACATATGAGTTAGAACACCAAATAGCCTGTGCTTTGAAACCACAATGAAAATGTTTCCAGGACCATCACTCTAAAACCACAATGGTAACATATGAGTTAGAACACCAAATAGCCTGTGCTTTGAAACCACAATGAAAAGGCTTTCAGTAACATCACTCTAAAACCACAATGGTAACATATGAGTTAGAACACCAAAAAAGCCTGTGCTTTGAAAGCACAATGAAAAGGTTTTCAGGACCATCATTCTAAAACCACAATGGTAACATTTGAGTTAGAACACCAAACAGCCTGCTTTGAAACCACAATGAAAAGCTTTTCAGTAACATCACTCTAAAATAAGACTTAATTCAAACCCCAAAAGCCTGTGCACTGAAATCAAAAGTAAAAAAACATTTTCAGTACATCACTCTAAAGTAACACTTGAATCAAACACCAGCCTGTGCACTGAAATCACAGTGAGAACACTTTCAGCATGATCACTCTCTAAAATCACAATGTAACACTTGAACCAAACACCAAACAGCCTGTGCACAGTGAGAACACTTTCAGTATGATCACTCTCTAAAATCCACAATGTAACACTTGAACTAACACCAAACAGCCTGTGCACAGTGAGAACACTTTCAGCATGATCACTCTCTAAAATCCACAATGTAACACTTGAATCAAACACCAAACAGACTGTGCTCTAAAACCACAATGAGAACACTTTTGGTATGATCACTTTCTAAAACCACAGGGAGAACACTTTCGGTGTGATCACTCTCTTCTCTAAAACCACAGTGAGAACATTTTCAGTACCACTCTTGAAAACCACAATGTAACACTTGAATCAAACACCAAACAGCCTGTGCATTGAAATCATAGTGAGAACACTTTCAGTATGATCACTCTCTAAAACCACAGTGTTACCATACTCCATAACCGCAGTTGATAACACTTTCAGTTTGACTATACTCTAAAACCACAGTGTTAAAATTAACACTTTTAGTATTGCCATGTCCGGAAATAATGTTAACATTTTCAGGAACATCAAGCTTCTGGAACCATAATAACAACATTTTATGCTGGAATTCAGTTTAATTGCCCTCTGAATCAAAGCTGACACTTTCAATGTCACCACACTCTGAAACCACAGCTTATACTTTCACCAGTTTCAGCATCAGCATGCTTTGAAAACAGTGTTAACACATTTTCAGTATCACTGCCATCAGTATCACCACCATCATGATCTTTGACCACTGCTCTTATCATCACTATAATTATCATCATCACTGACCCCACCATGACGATGACCATCATCATCAGCTGCACCAACATCAACATCATCACAAATCTTTTTTCTCCTGTCCATGTAATGCTGTGTACACATTTTCCATTGTTATCATTACCTTTTGGTTTCTTTTTCCGTTTGGGTCGGGAGTATGTGATGTCGTAAAGATCAAAGAGGGCTGTCAACTCAATAAGAGCAAGAGAACGAATCTTTGGCATGTCCACCTCTGCAAGGTCACCTATCAAGGTCACACCCAGGGGGTCATTTTTGGCTTCAAATGCCTGTGGGAAAAAGAAGACCGATATCACAACATTACAAAGAAAAAGGCTTCATCATATTTGTAACGATTCTGTCTGGACTTGCTAAAGTGTGCAAGCAAGTGTTGTTGTTTTCCATGACTGTGTTTTGTCATTTCCTGTAAACTGTTACGTCATCATCTTTGCGATTGTGCTGTCCAGGTTTGCTGAAGTATGTGTATGCAGTTTGTCATGTTTGTAAGAGTTTATGTACAAGCATTTTCACCATGATTCTAAGAGCTTGTGTATGCATTTTGCCATGACTGTAAGTGTATATGGTTTGCCGTTATTGCAGGAAGCCATACAAGTTAGCTTCCATGATAATTTGATCAATATTACAAAGAACACACTTTGTGATTGGTTGCTTTTACTTGTCGATTAGCCAATCAGAAAACTTGTTGCTCACTTAGTGAAGAGATCTATCCAAAATGTTTTAAAAAATTGTAACTTTCCCCTAAAAAAAAAATCTATTTCCTTCAGGGCAGGTTAAGCCCGTGTGTATCAAGAATGCTTATTGGACAAGCACCCATTCTTCATTATTGTTCAGGTAATATTAAGAAACAAACAAAACAAACAAAAAACTCACAGGTAACTCTACTTTTTGTGGATCTGGTTTTGGTGGAGGAGGCTGAAAACAAAATAGCTCACATTTGTCATACTTATCAATATTTTTTTTCTAAAATGCTATGTACCCCTGTATCACAGGCTCTCTGTGCTTTACAAAATATTACACATAAGGCCAGATACCCACCCACCCTTTTTTTTTTTTAGCATGTGTGCGTGCAGACCATAATTTAGTTTAAGAAAATAGAGGGGAGAGAAACGTGAGGGAGAACTTTGTTCAAATTTAATAGTTGGAACAAAGAAACCCTTTTACTTTTAGTACTGGTTGTTGTTTTGTTGTTGTTGTTTTTATTTGGACTAAGCTATGAGGTAAATCATCTTATAAACATAGAGAGCAAATGCTCAAGATGACTCATGTTCAAACAGAGAAATCAAAGTATTTATGATTGTTTGAAACTCTCCTGTGACCTTCAAATTGGGCAACAGTCAACAGACTTGGTGTGAGCTTGCAAATCCTTAGTGTTTACAGATTATATCATCATTTTTCAAAGATGCAAATTGCATCCTTGAAAAATGCTGGTACTCATTTTGCGCTATTTCCCCAAATTGGAGCCATAGCCCATTACAAAAGCAAAGAACAAAACACAGTCAAAACAAACTTCCACGGGCACCACACACACACACACACACACGCACACACACATGCACACAT
>JABMCL010001102.1:60000-115000 GCA_018857735.1 Alviniconcha marisindica | reverse complement strand
CACAGCACACACCACACACACACACACACACAGAAAGAGAGAAAGCCTCACCGCTGAATTTATTGACAATGAAGCTGTAGCCAGCATCCTTCAGCCATTGTGCTTCCAGTTCACCCTCTGTAACCAAGTAGCATTAAAATAAAACACTCCTCAAACGAAACAGAAAGAAGCCGATACATCCTAAACATTTTGCTCAAACCTAGAACAGCAGCTCCAAACCATGCCACACAGACAGACACTAGACCAATCTGCTAGCACAATTTTAACATAGTTCAAAGCACAACGTTTACTGAACTATCATTGTACATAAACTGCAATACCCTCCCCCCCCCCCCCCCCCCCAAACCTACACACACGCACACACACAAAAGAAAGAAAAACAATTCTGGTCATGAATATAACCAGTAGATTAGTTGTGGGGTCTTAAAAAACACAAAATAAAACAAACCCACAAAACCACCCCAAACAATAACAAAAGCTAACACACACACACACACACACACACACACACACACACACACACACACACACTATTCTGGTAAAGACTATTACAAGCAGATTAGCTATGGCATCTAAAAATCAAAATAATAATCCTAAAAAAAATCCAACCTTACTTCAGTACAGTGCATGACTGGATCCTAACTGTCACTGTTTGAAAATCCACAATGCACTATGAAGTAAGCATTTTCACAAAATGCCACTAATTTGTTTCTGTTTTTTTATCTTCGCTTTCCTCATTCCACATCGCTCTTTGCTTCAGGGATCACATTCGCAGTGAATGAGCATGGTCCTGAGGAGAGCATAAATCCATGATCCCCACTGTTTCTGTACATTTACAACACATTCCAAACATCCTGCTGAGCAAATAACTATCATAATCCTTAATCACTACAGTTTTGACCACATTCATGCAAGACAAAGACCTGTTCATCAAACGTAGTGTGAATGAGGTTTTCATCAAATCATCATGTTCTTACAATAATACAGAAGAGAAAACATTATATATCCCCCTGCCCCCCAAAAAAACAACAACAACCACACACACATGCACACACACACACACAACCACCACCACCACCACCACCAGCCACAAATATTAAACAATCAGTGCACTTATCACAGTCACCTTGAAAAACGGTGGGGGGGTGGGGGGGGTGGGGGGGGTGTGTCGGATTCAAACTCTATACTCTCCTGTGACACCAAAAATGAGTCAAGGTTTTTGTCCAGATCAAAAAAAACCATCCATGTTTAACATCAAGAAGTGATCTCTCCCAGTTCTTGCAGAATGGATTGTCATGCCAACATTCTTCCAAATACTGGACACCAACACAACACACACAAAATTATTTTTAAAAATGGATAAGTAGCCTACATTTTTATTTTTTACTCTTTAACCGTCCTTTTGTCACTTGAAAAGGGGGCTTACCCGGAAAAATCTGCTTGTTGTCAATGTGTATTGTCATATTAAATAAACATTCTTTTGAATCTTTTATGTGTTTGGATCATGTTTTAGAATGCTGCTAAGGCAGTTATTCTTGTTTCAGAATTACCCCCCCCCCCCCCCCCCACACACACACACACTCTGGATTCACTCTGTTCAAGATGTCAATACAAAGCCTCAACAGTTAATTACTTGCTTGTTTTTTTGTTTGTATTTTTGTACACTTCTTTTTCTTCTGTGTGTGTGTGTGGGGGGGATTGTTTTGGTTTGGGGGTTGTTTGATTTTACGTGAAAAAAATTCAAGGACTTTCAAACTCCTCTTGCTTTTTCTCTGAAGGAACTAAAAAACAAATAAAAATAAAAATAAAAATTTAAAAAACAACAACAGAAAAAGCAACTTTTACATGAAGAAATACGGCATACATGTGTTAATTATTGGGTAAGCAGAAGTTAATAATAGTAAAAGCAAGACTGGCACATCAATATTATCATGGATAAGTTGGGGGAAAGGTTTTTTTGTTTTTTGTTTTTGTTTTTTAAATTAGTAAAAGACTGTGTAATACATAGATATGTCAGAAGAACAGGAAGGAGGCACAATTACTGTCAAGACCTTCCATAAGAATAAAAATCCCACAGTCTCGACTTTAAACAACTGCAGAGTATCATTCTTAGTTTTGATTGACTTCAAACACACACACACACACACACACACACACACACACACACACACACACACACACACACACACACACACAAACATGCTGAAAACGTGTTTTTCAAAGTTCAAGCAGCGACACATGGACTTATTATAGTCTAGAAATAGCCCACTGGGCTATAAATGTCACACTCTCTGCCAAAGCAGGAGATATGTCAATTATTTCCCTTGAATACACCCTATGTACAACACAAATAGCACAATCTGTGAGATATTCTCCATGAATGTAAAAATGACATAAAGTTTGAAGTCATATTATATATATATGTATATATGTATCCATGAATGTAACAATGACATCAAACACATATTTCTTAAGAGTAAGTCCCTTCAATATTACCCCTATTAAAAACTAAAAGAGCACATAAGGACATGCTGGTATCATTGACCAGTCTGTCTAATTTATCAATACCGGATTAAAGTAAGTAGGTAACTTGGTGTTTTACGCCCAGTCAGCCAGTACGGTTATATCAGGGTGGAACCAGTTAAAGAAAAATCAGAAATAAATGGACAAAAGCAATAAAGAATCTTTATATGGATTATGTATCAATGCATAACACCAAATACCAGTGCCATAAGGCAGCAAGCTGTATATGTACACCACCTACCAACTATCATCTCCTAGCTGCTGAACATCTTGTTCTTGCCATGCCAAAATGCCTAAGTCTTGATAAAAAATGTTTGAGAGTTTTCTGAAGGAAAAAAAGTCAGAAGAATGGACCATTAGCAGAAAAAGGACAAGACAGAAAGAGCAAGAGGACTAGGCAGAAAAAGAAGGTGGGAGATAGATTAGGGGAATCAAATAACAGCCCTGAGATTCCAGACAGGGGTGAATTTCAAACATCTTTTCAGGGATTCCAGTCACGAGTCTGGCACTCTATCACTGAGCTAACCCCCACCTACCCCCCAACACACACACACACACACACACACACACACACACACACACACACACACACACAAACTCACATAACACACACACACTCACATAACACACACACACATACACAATGTACACACACACACACACACACACACACACACACACACAATACACACATAACACACACAACCACAACACACACACACACATAATCACAACACACACACACACACCACAACTAACACACACACACACACACACACACACAATGTACACATGTACACACATACACATGTACACACACACACACACACACAACAATAACTGACCATCTGGTGTTTTAGACAGCTCCTCCTTGTCCACACACACACACACACACACACACACACACAACAATAACTGACCATCTGGTGTTTTAGACCGCTCCTCCTCATCCACACACACACACACACACACACACCCAATAACTGACCATCAGGTGTTTTAGACAGCTGCTCCTCATCCACACACACACACACACACACACCAATAACTGACCATCAGGTGTTTTAGACAGCTCCTCCTCGTCCACATCCACATCCTTGTGCAGCTCAATCTCATGGAACTCCCGCCAGTAGTCGTCCAGGACCTCCCCATGGCCTTGACTTTGATCATGACCTTGTGGGGCTGCGGTCGCCATGTCCAACTGTGCACTGCTGTCACAACGACCACCTGCACGAGGTGCTGGGCCACCGAGGGTACAGCAGTGTGTGTGTGTGACACTGTGCTGCCTTCATTTCAGACCATTGCACTGCCGCAAGCAGATCTCAGAGGATAAGGATAAGGTTCGTGACCAATGCCGCTACAGTGTTCAAATCCCAGGGTGGTCCAAAGTTGAAGAGCTGAGAGTCACTGTGGGCTGACTTTGTTTCTAAAGACAGACAGACGAAATTATGCATCACTTAAAACTTAATGGTTGGAACAAATCAAAAAGCTGAATAATAACAACAAATAATGCTTATAAAGTGCCATTCTCTAAGCCTAACCCAAGTTAGACAAACCGCGCTGTACAAACAATGTACGACAAAAACATCTACATGAAGCTGAACTGGAACCATAAGTATCACATTCTACCATAGAGACACTGCCTAGCAAACAACAACTACAACAGTGAAACACATTATATATAATATATAATAATAAAAGCAATGTCCTACAAACATACACATCAACACCAACACACTACCTCCCCATCGTCAACACCATTAAAAAAAAAAAAAACCCACCCCACCCACCAAATCAAATTAAACGTTGTTTTCTTAAATCTTTCAGTCTCAGTTCAGCTCAGTTCAAGATGGTATCTGTGCACTCAGGAAAGTCCATATGTGTCTCAGATGATTCCCCTATGCTGCCTTTGAAATGGTTCAAATGTTCATCTGACTGACGATGGCCCTCTCTCATCCTTTCACAGAAGATTAGTCTAGCACTTCCTCCTTCCATGCCTCTCTCCTCCAGGTGTGATGTCCTTGGCTTTGTGCCTGCAGGTAGTGTCTCAAGCTTCTCAACACTTCAGATCTTCCAAGAAGCAAGCCACTTGTGAGGGTTGCTTTGCCCGCTAGTCTATTTGCTCGGTCATTTCCCTTCAGTACGGTGTGTTCAGTCTAGAGTTCCTATAGCTAGTAAGTAAGGAAGTAAATTAGTGTTTTACACCCAGTCAACCAGTGTAGGTTGATTAATCAGGGTGATTCCTATAGCTAGTATACAGGACTGCAGAAGCTACTCACATACATGTGGAGAGCACAGCCTCAGCTGCCCTCTCAAAGCAAGGACGGCAGTGGAAGCTACCCATATTTTGTATGCAGAGAGCACAACTAACAAACGCAGCTTCAGCTGTGCAAGGGAGGAAAATGGACGACGCTTCATATTCAAGATTACTTTATTATCTCATCAGAGAAATTAAAACGTGGCTGAACATTAACCACATCACAGTACACAATAACACATAATTTAGATTTTAAAAACTAGTATTTACACACACACACACACACACACACACACATATGCTCACACACACACACACACATAGCTCACACACACACACACACACATACACACACACACACACACACACACAGACACAGATTTATCTGTTCAGAAATGCTATTAGATTATTAGAAATGCTATCATATTCAGAGCAGACAGCCTCAGAAGCTTATGGAGGAAGATGGTGAAAGTCACATGTATATATATATATATATATATATATAATATATATTGATATGTAGTTGTGTGTGTGTGTGTGTGTGTGTGTGTGTGTGTGTGTGTGTATATATATATTCATGTGCAGAGCACTGACAGCCTCAGCTGCTTTCTCAGAGGAGGAATATTGGCAGAAGGTGCACAGGTATGTTGAGAGTAACACATCAGTGGAGAGTAAACACAGCCTCATAGCTGCCTATGCAAGGAGAATGTGGGATTAAATACAAACTACCCCTGTGGACAAACAGATAGCCCTATAACTGGCTGTCAGAGCAAGATGAACCCATCTTCCCCATCTTCCAGGAACAGGTTGCTGAGAGAGTGAAGCAGAGAGGGGTGCGCACGCACACACACACACACACACACTCTCTCTCTCTCCACACACACACACACATACACACACACAAACAGTGAGAGGTAGAGACAGACACTCCAGACACACACAGAGGCAGAATCTCACTGAGACGGACAGATAAAGAGCGAGACAGACACGGACAGACAGAGACAGACTCACATTTCCTCAGTGATGGGGAAAGCCAGGCCTCAGTACAAATGCAGAACAAACAAAGGCAGCCCAGTTATCTGCAGGCATGGCTGTTACTTCCTGGTATACAGGTGTGTACTGACACCAGCCTCTACATGTTGTCCCACTGTCACCAACGCTTGCAAGTTACAATGCCTAGTCACTGCAGCATCTGTATGACAGCTGAGTGGCCCGAGTGTCAACCATCCTTACCACAGTCTTTAAGTAGCACCTTGTCTACTGTGTGTGTGTGTGTGTGTGTGTGTGTGTGTGTGTGTGTGTGTGTGTGTGTGTGTGTGTGTGTGTGTGTGTGTGTGTGTGTGTGTGTGTGTTGTGTGTGTGTGTGTGTGTGTGTGTGTGTGTGTGTGTGTGTGTGTGTGTGTGTGTGTGTGTGTGTGAGAGAGAGAGAGAGAGAGAGAGAGGAGGAGAGAGAGAGAGACAGACAGACAGACAGACAGACAGACAGACAGAGATTGAGAAAGACAGAGACATAAAACAAAGATGCAGAGAGAGTGAGAGAGACAGACTGTGAGAAGATATGATTATTTACAATGGTAATAAATACATAATCATGTACCACTTTTTCTTCTTCTTTTTTTTACATCCAGCTCTTGTCCAAATGAGGAACTGTTCTAGATCTAATTATGCAAGTACACATAATACGAGAAAGAGAGAATGACGGCAAAAGTTAATAACTGGTTTTCAATGTTCTGTCAACCAGACATGTTCATCCCGGAAAGAGAGAAAGACTGAAGGGAGTGTGGAAGGGGGAGGGGCAGGTGGGTGAGCAGAGACTGGGGAAGGGGGGGTAATTCTCGTGAAAAATTAGAACACATTCAACAAAATGCTGCACACAGCAACATGCTGCTTACTAATACTATACAGCACTATATAAATAATAACCTAATAATAATCATTGCAATACTGATACAGTAATTCACGGGCAGTTGTCCAGGTCAAAATTCACAGGGTTGAAAAGTAAGTTCAGCACAAGCCATCCATTTTTTTAGATTTTTTTTTACAATAATCAAAAAATTTGTGTGTTAAATAAATGTCTGTTTTTGTTGTTGTTTTCTGGTTTTGTTTGTTGTTGTTGTTTTGTTTTTGGGTGGGGATGGGTTTTGTTTTTATATCATTTTCCCTGCTTCATTTGCTTCTTGTTTTGTTTTTGTTGCTAGTTTGTTGATGTGATTTTATTTCTTCTAGGTTTTGTTTGGTAGTGTATTGTTTGTTTTCTGTGTAAAATAATTGTTTCGGGTTGTTGTGTTGTTGTTGTTGCGTTTTTTGTTTTTTGTTTAATTCATCAACACTACAAGTACAACACTAAAACTGGTATTATGGATTTTCTTTTTTGACTTTAAAAAAAAATCCAGTATGTCCATTTATTATTATTAGTTTAAATGCTTTTCGTGTTGCTCTGATGTTCCTTTTACATTTAAAAAAAATTAATGTGCCTTAGGAGTTAAATGAATTTTGCTGTGACAGATGATTAAAGTATAATTACTGACTTGACTAACACAGGTTGCCATTTCTGCAACAAACATCAACCAGCACAGAACCTAAAGCTACTGTGCGACAGGCTGTCTAAAATTGCAACAATAAACACAAAAAAAGCAGAAGAATGGATTTTTCAATACACAAGCTTGCTTGTCAAGAAACATACTGCATAACACTGGGGAGTGGCCAAGTCCTAAATCCCAGAGTCAAGCTTAATGCAGTGTCACTCTCCCCGCTGGATATCTCAGTCGAACTCTCATCTAACCGCACCCAAATCAATAGAGCACCTTCAAGCATTTCTGTGATAAACGTGACCTTGGTGGCACCCATCAAAGTTATGGAACTGCAAAGCAGCACAAATGAAGACATTTTGCATGTGATGCGGTAATGTAGGTACAGGAAAGCAACAGGGTGTGTCTGTACATAGCCTACATTTTCAAGCAGGCTAACTCATACCAATGCCACAGTGGGAGGCCGGGGGTGGGGGGGTGGGGGGTGGGGGGCCATGCAAAAGCAGCTCAAGGTCTATTATGGGACAGTACAAACCAATGGGCACATTTTTGGCAATCAGCCTTTTTTCAATTTCCTGGGGTGGGGAGGAGGGGGGGGGGGGGGGGGGGGCTAGCTTTTCGGGTAAAAAAAACACACACACACTAGCATTTGAGGTGAAAACATACAAAAGGTTAAAAAGCTCAAGGTCTTTTATGCGACAGTACAAACCAATGGTCACATCTTGAGCAATCAGCTTTTTACAATTTCCCAGTAGTGAACAGGCAAAACTTTAAGGTTTACACTGCGGTTTGTGCATGGATTAACACGTCCCGTCAACTGCACAGGGTAACCTCAGGATGAACACACACTATTTTCAACCACACATTTAAGAGTTATATCAGGGCAAACAAAGGTCATCAAATTACAAGCAAAATACTGGCTCACTGTTTCAGATGTATTATATACATATATTTCATTGCATTCTATTATAATATATATACATATATATATATATATATAAAAATTACAACATGATGGATTTTTTATGCTCCTTCAGGAACGTAAAAATACCTTCCACACAGGTAAATGTTCAGGTACAATTAAAATGGAGGAAATGAGAACTTTTTTAAAAAGTCTGTACTGAGTGGAAGTAGCTCTGGGTTAGCAATAATTGTGCAACAGGGTGTGCAGATACCCTGGACTGGCAATGCTGTAATTGTATACGCCCCATCGCCATATCACAAATGCAGGGCTTCCGCCACCAAATACTGGCTCAGTTTCCTTCTTGTTTTTTTAACCTTTTATTTCCTTCATCTTTATAAAAAAAAAAAGTTCATTGCACTTTGCTTGTTCGTCACTTGAAAAATGCGAATCACTAAAAAATTGCACACTGTTTTGTACATATATTATATCACCTTCATGAGACATCACCCAAATGAAAGACCAGCTTTGAAAAGCAAAACCCGACAAAAGACCACCTTCATAACATATTACTCTAATGAAGGACCACCTTCATGAGACATCATCCTGATGAAAGACCACCTTTATGACATGTTACTCTAATGAAAGAACAGTCATAAGATGCCACCCTGATGAATGACCACCCTCATGAGGCATCACCCTGACAGAAGACCACCCTATGTGTGTCACTATACCACCCTGACGGAAGTCAAACTTCATGAAACACCACCTGACAGATGACCTCCATCATGAAACACAACCTGACAGATGACCTCCATCATGAAACACAACCTGACAGATGACCTCCATCATGAAACACCACCCTGACAGATGACCTCTTCATGAAACACCACCCTGACAGATGACCCCCTTCATGAAACACCACCCTGACAGATGACCTCCTTCATGAACCACCACCCTGACAGATGACCTCCTTCATGAAACACCACCTGACAGATGACCTCCATCATGAAACACAACCTGACAGATGACCTCCATCATGAAACACAACCTGACAGATGACCTCCATCATGAAACACCACCCTGACAGATGACCTCTTCATGAAACACCACCCTGACAGATGACCCCCTTCATGAAACACCACCCTGACAGATGACCTCCTTCATGAACCACCACCCTGACAGATGACCTCCTTCATGAAACACCACCCTGACAGGTGACCTTCATGAAACACAACCTGACAGATGACCTCCATCATGAAACACAACCTGACAGATGACCTCCATCATGAAACACCACCCTGACAGATGACCTTCATGAAACACCACCCTGACAGATGACCTCCATCATGAAACACCACCCTGACAGATTACCTCCTTCATGAAACACCACCATGACAGATGACCTCCTTCATGAAACACCACCCTGACAGATGACCTCCTTCATGAAACACCACCCTGACAGATGACCTCCTTCATGAAACACCTCCCTGACAACCTCCTTCATAAAACACCATCCTGACAGATGACCTCCTTCATGAAACACCACCCTGACAGATGACCTCCTTCATGAAACACCTCCCTGACAACCTCCTTCATAAAACACCACCTTGACAGATGACCTCCTTCATGAAACACCACCCTGACAGATGACCTCCGTCATGAAACACCATCCTAACAGACGACCTGGCAGTCTGGCACCCCATCTTCACAGTGAAGCTGCCCAACCAGGCAGGTGGGAAATAAAGTTAATGTTAAAAGTTTATTTTACATGTTACATTGATGGTTACATTGTTTCAAAGCAAATTTCCTTTCACAGGACAATAAAGTATTCTCTTATTTTATCTTATTTTATATGTCAAGCCCTGCCCTAACTGGTAATTTCTGGTATTTTACCAGTTAAGATCAACATACAGGAGAAAAATACCAGCATTCTGTCAGATGTACTGTTATTTTGCTTGACTGGTTCTCAATGGAAAAAAAAAGAGAGGGAAAAAAGCACCGAGAGAGACTGTGTGTGTGTGTGTGTTTGTGCTATGTTGCGTGTGCACATGTGTGTGTGTGTGTGTGTATATGTGTTTGTGCTATGTTGCGTGTGCACATGTGTGTGTGTGTGTGTGTGTATGTGTTACTAGGTGTGTGTGTGTGTGTGTGTGTGTGTGTGTGTGTTTGTGTGTGTGTGTGTTTGTGTGTGTTTTCTGGGGAAGGGAACACAGTGTTTGCTAGCACTGTAGTAGAGCTCTAGTAGTAGTATAGACTACCGTGTAGCTAATCGGTTACAGTGATTGTCTGACCAGTTTCCATGAACCACTGTTACCACCTTACAGATTATAGCTTTAAAAAATCTTTAAAAATCTAGCGCAGTCTTTGCTGCATTACACTGACTGATCCAATACCGATGTCCAACATTAGTATTAAATTGCAGGTCCAAACAGAAAGAAAATCAAACAAATTTATCTCACATCTAAATCTGTATCAGTCTAAGAGTTGCTAACTCTCTTATTGTTAAATGTCTGCGAGGCAGAATGGATGAAATGAAATGTTTCTTATTTACTTTGAGAAAAAGTTAAAATGTGGAACTATGTCAGAGGTGATGTACATTGAAATACATCTCACATAGCAGATAAAAGCAAACAAAAACAAAAAGAAACAGACCCAAAACAAACCCAAAACATCTGGAAACAGTCAGGAAAGCACTCTCTGGGTCTGACTGACTGAATTCTTTGGAAGCTGATCCATTGTGGTTGCCAGCGACCATGAAAGTACGGCCTTTGTGAACACTGCAATTCCTGACACCTAACATTACTATGCAACTTTCAACTTTCAAACTTCAGAGGTAATTTTCACAATTCAAACTAGTATCTTCCTCTTTCAGTTTTACAGACACTTTTTTGTTCTGTTTTGTGATCAATTTATACAATGTGTATCCCCAAAATACATTTTGTAATGATTTATGTCACACCTCATTTCATGACCTATGCATCCTCTGTGCACAGCTTATGTAAGATTACCTATTTTTACTGAAAAATTAAACAAAGAGAAAAAAAGTACTGGTTTTAACTGGTGAGGAGTGTTTGTAAAATAATGAAAATACACTGGAAATAATTTCAGCAACCGTCCTGAAGCAGTGTTATCTTCCGTCTTGGTCAACAGATATATATAGTATATATATATATATCTATATGGTGTGTAAAGGCAACACACACAGAAAACAATTACTGATCATGTTTACGTGTTACTTTTTGTCAGTGACAGATTATTCTAAAATGTATTATATCAATATACTGCAAAACATATCACCTAGAACTTGTAGAAAATAAAAGTTAGCTACTAAAAAAATAAAAATTGAAATATTCATGAAGCCACTCTCTGACTGACTGACCGAGTTGCTTGGAAGCAGACTGATTGCTGACAAGTGACCATGAAAGTCACAGTGGAGCCAGTTCAGCATTATACCACCCACAACTTTTGAAGTTAATTTTCACAAATACTAGTAAAGTCATTATCTTCTTCTTTCACAGACATAATAATTATTATCAATGCAAATGCAATGCACATCCTGAAAACACATATTATATTGTAATGTGATTTAGGTGTCACACTATGACCTCAGCATCCTCTTTCTGTGTACACATTTGGCACTAAGTGACACTTACAGTCTAACAGTGAAACTAAGTCAATATATGTCACTACATTCACATTAAGTGCTAACCCACCCCCCTTTTACTTGACTATGTACAGTTAACTTTTGCCCTTTACAAAAACATTTCCCTGGACAACGGTATTAAACATTAACAAAAAAATGTTTAAAGATTA
Organism: Alviniconcha marisindica; assembly: GCA_018857735.1. Taxonomy (NCBI): domain Eukaryota; kingdom Metazoa; phylum Mollusca; class Gastropoda; family Provannidae; genus Alviniconcha; species Alviniconcha marisindica. Next base: position 102,975 of record JABMCL010001102.1, on the reverse strand, counting down.
TAAAAGTGTACACACACTGCTTTCAACAAAAATAAACTGTAGGGTGAGGGTTCACGTTAAGTGGTAATTTCCGATATTTTATAGTTATGATCAGCATACCGGAAACAAAATTAGAAATCAGTTGTACATGTATACCGGCTGATATTTTGCTTGACCAGTTCTCAAAAATAAATAAATGAACACAGCACACACACACACAGAGCATGGTATGTGTGTGTGTGTGTTTGTGTGTCACTGTGTGTGTGTGTATGTGTGTGTGTCTGTGTGTCACTCTGTGTGTGTGTGTGTGTGTGTGTGTGTGTGTGTGTGTGTGTGTGTGTGTGTGTGTGTGAATGTGTGTGTTTGCATCTGTGTGTTCTAGGTGGAGAAGGGAACAGGATGTTTGCTAATACAGTAGCAGAGCTCTAGTAGTAGTATAGATCTATAGATGGCAGTATCTGACCAGTTACAGTGACCGGTTTCCATCAAACCACTTTCGCTACCTTCAACCGTTCAAGTAGATGTCACACCTGTTTGAAAAATGTCTAATGCAATTACTAAATTATCTGTCATGACAGAACACCAAACAACAGTGGTCAACACTGAGCATGCCCAGACTGCAATTACAAGCGGAAAAAGGAAACAGTTGCCTGAGAAAATGAGACCTGACCAGATAGGCCTCTGTTGGTCTAGTTTTGCTGCCTTACTCAAGTTACTGCCACTATGCTCCCAAAGTGCCTGGTCAATACAAGAGGTCTTTGTGTACAGGTCGTTATGCAAACAGAGACAGCCAGTGTTCAGTGACAGGGACATCTGATTGTCAAGTGTCCTTCGTGAATGCCACAGACTGACAGAGCATACATGTGCAAGTGGTTGTCGTCCTCTCTCAGCCTCAGTGAGCCATATATTTAATAGTACTGTCCTTCAATACCCCTTGTACATCCCACTCCCCAACTCCTTGTGAATTACAAGTTGTAATTTATTTTCAAGCTAACCAAGCAACAAGTATGATATATATATATATATATATAATATAAAAGGGAAAGTAGAAGATTAAACATAAAGTGACACTGGAGTGTGGAAGCAATAAACTTATAAAGTAAGAATGGAGGAGCCAGTGTGTGTGTGTGTGTGTGGGGGGGGGGGGGGGGGGGGGGGGGGGGGGGGTAGATGTTGCCAAACACTGTGCAAATGCTGCTTATTAAAAAATATGTAGAGGAATTCAAAACCCATGCTGCTCTCTGTTCGATACACTATGAGTACAGTATGACAAGGTGCATTAATTTATTGAGCAAGCATGCCGCTAATCCCAAACTATGTGAGGAAGCCATGCAGCAATAAGCCTCACGGCCTGTGGCTCAACGGTAATGTTAACGGTCGTGTGTTTACAGTACTTTGACGGTGATGATCACCGCATGACCATCATGACGACAGTGGTGATCACGACGAAGAGAACTTTACCGAGAGACAGAGACACAGAGAGAGAGAGAGAGAGAGAGAGAGAGAGAGAGAGAGAGGAGAGAGAGAGAGAGAGAGAGAGAGAGAGATCATTGCGACACCATTTGATGTTGTATCACAGCATCAAGGTGAGTAACGTAAAGTAGGCCTAAATCATGCCGGCATGTCATTAGTTATTACCAACCGACATCAGTCGTCGAAATCTTTCAGGCAACAAGCAGGTCAAATCAAAATTGAAGCCACTCACCTGTTCAAACGCGAGACTTCAAAGCAAATCACTACCGGGCGTCAGCTACGGATGGAATACTTTGGTGAATACTCTGAATATTTTGAGTTGTGTGTATTCAGTACTGGACAGCGCAGGCCGCTGACCATTTAGAGTGCTTGCAGCTTAGCTCTCTCATGCACACAAGTTCAACGGAAGCTTAAGTTGACACACCTTTGCAGCAAAGAAACAAAAATATTCAACTTCCTGTCGTCTGCGATCCGAGCTCAGTGCGCATGCCCACAGGTGCTCCGTTCACCTCTGCCGGCCGTACGAGCGGAAAATTAAACAGACGTCGTTTGTGTAAACCTGTTGCGCGAACATGTTGCTCTTTTGACCCACCATGCACCGCTGCTCTCTTTGTCTCCATTTGTCTCAATGTTGTGCATAAGGTGGAGAAGGTGCGAATTAACCTGCTACTCTGGGCCTTCCTGATTAGCCCAGTGCAACAGGCTGTGCGATGTTCAGCACTTGAGTTTCCCTTCTTTTGCCAGCCTGTTTTTTGGGCCTCAGTTTTAGGCGGCCAGTTGTCCTCAAGATCAACTTCGGCTGCGATTGGTTGAATGTTGGCTGACTGGATCACATAAGCTATTCACCAGAGTCAGTGGCCGTGCAAGTCACTTCAGCCCGCCCGGCGGTGAGTTCAGCCGTGACTGAGACTTATCAAAGTCAGTATAAGCGGCATGCATGATGAAGAAACTGACTCAGTGAGAAAAATAAACTGAATGGATGACGGTTTCGATGATACTTCAGTCAGTCACTCGCTTCCGGGAGGGAATTGACCTATTTCATGTTGACTTGTGGCCGGAGGCACAGCCTTGTCTCTGGGATCCAGAATCAGTCGATGTACTAGTACTGTAGTAGCCTAGTCAGTCAGTTACTCGAGCTGAATTACCCTGTGAGGGATTCCATTAAAGTATATCCGCCACTTTAGCCGGTAACACTAGTTTCAGTGGATCTGTGCTGTCTCAGCGGTGTGGCTGCGCTTCAGTCTGCCGCAAGTTCGGTCGGCAGCCGGCGGCAGGTAGGTGGTGTTGCTTAATGAGTCCTTAGATGTCCGACAGTTGACATATTAGGGACAAACTGCCGAGACCAATGCCGCCGAAGCATGGTTCAGCGGCTGATACAGCTTTACGTCCACGGACTAAAACCAGAAGGTTCGTTAGCCGGACGGACAGCCCAGGACGGCCACCTCGACTCTCACACAGCTCCTGAACTATATGACACTGTGACTGAGCCGCCGATGATGATGATGATGGGGCGGGGATAGCTCAGTGGTTAGAGCGCCGCCGCCGGGACTCGTGATTGAAAGGTCGCGGGTTCGAATCCCTGCAGGAGCGGCGGGAGAATTTTCTTCTCCAGGGTCGACTTTCTGTGCTGACTCTTATTTCGGTACCCGTTCCACCCCGTGTTACCCAGTAGCACGTAAAAGATCCCGGTCATTCTGCCAAAGGTGCAGGTGGCAGGTTACAGCTAAAACACGCATAACACCTTACGTATGTGGCTTTGCATGAAGTGACATGGTTGTATGGTGTACACAGACCTTGCGCCGAGACGGCAGCAGTTTCATGTGGCACCAGCCATGCCAGCACTGTAAGTACACCACTTCGGTGGATATTCAAAAAAACGCGCTATAAAAAGCTAGTCACTCATGTAGAATTACATGCGAGCGCAGTGAGTCTGCTCAAGAGAGCGGAGAATAGCGCTATATAAGCGATCATCAATCAATGATGAAGTGATGCTTAATGTCCTCAGATGTCAGTTGACACGATATTAGGGACAAGTTCAAGTTGTGACCAATGCCGAAGCACGGTTCTATAATTCTTTACGTCCACGGAAACAAGAAGGCTCGTTAGGACGGACAGCTCAGGGCGGCCACCTCGACTCTCACACAGCTCCTGAGCCGTTGTTGTTGTTGTTGTGTTTTTGCTTAATGTCCTCAGATGCTAAAAGCATATTAGGGACAATCTATAAAGAAAGCTTGACTTGGATATATCATAGGGGAGACGGGGGGGGGGGGGGGGGGGGATGGGGAGCGAAGAAAGCTTGGTCCACTTGCGGATCAATATTTGGATCGGGATAAGCCTGAGCCGAAGTTTGCATCTCATTATATAGCCAGTAAGTCTGTTTCGTCGACTGAACCGGCTCGTCAGTGTCCGAACGGCATGTCAGTCATTTCGGCGCCCCCTAGGCTAAGTTCAGCTTCAGTGCAGAAACGAATTCCGGCGTCACTAGTCGTGGCGGCGGAACTGTCCGACTATATTCGGCGTCACTAGTCGTGGCGGCGGAACTGTCCGACTATATTCGGCGAACAAACTTCGCTCAATAAGTTAAGGCCGGACGCCTAGCCGTGTAAGTTCACTAACTGAGACTTACAAAGTATAAGCGGTATTCATTATGACACGGCCACGGACTGGTCGAGTCATGCGCTCGCCCCGGAATACCCGGATGCCCAGCAACGGCGGCTGTAGGGCCGTGTGGCGGATCCATAATAAAGAAAAAGGACATCGACAACTTGAGACTGATCCGGCGTGAGCCGGTTTGGCCTAGCGGTAAGGCGTTAGGCTGGTAAGCGGAAGGACCTCGGTGCGGCGATACCGCTTCGGCCGCTCTCCTTTCTCTTCCGGGTTGTGGTTTGCGGACACTGTCTTGTGACTTTGTCCATCACTTCCTACTGAAACATTAAAATGGCTCTCATCGCTGTCCATCTTAATGCAGGAATCATTCTTGGTGGTGACCGGTGACAGTGTAGCGATAGGTATATAATGGCTCCCTCTTCCCCCCCCCCCCTCCCCTACCCCCCCCCCCCCCCCCCCCCCCCCCCTTTGTCCCCGTCCCTAATAAGCCTTATGGTTTCTGTGGACGTTAAGCACCATGTTTACTTACTAGTACAATACTGAAAAGATACAACTGACGAACGCTGCAACTGCCAACCAGATTCGCCGCAACTAGAAACCGGCAGCGCAAGAAAACCGTATCCAGTATCAGTCTAAGACCCAAACTCCAAGCACTGGTTTACGACATCCTCAGTTCCTTCAACCACTGCCATATTTAGTCATTACGCCATAGGGTCCAGAAAACTGTCAGCTAACGAGCAGTTTTTGGTTGGAGCTCAAACAGTAGTAAGTTTGTTACACTGAAACAACTCAAATCAGTAAAACAAGGCGTGTCATTTATAGCCGCCAACAAAGTTTGCACCAACACAAATAAAACCACAATCGTTTCAATCGAAACTGAACTCTCTTCTTTTTTCTTCTTTTTTACCCGGGGTGGATGCGTCTCATGTTTACGTGCGTGCTTTGGCGCTAGGTTGCTTCTACAGTCAGTACCCGAACCTTTCGGAGGGCGCTGACCGCGTCAGTCGGTGGACAGCTGCGCGGAGATAAAGAGTGCCCCTTCAGTGGCGTAACTAAATCTGGCAGAGTTTGGAGGAAGGTGCCGGAAAGCGATGCTCGGAGTGTGAGACCATGTCACACTCACAGTGAGACTGATGTTACCGGGTGGCTCGGAAGTCGACGTGGCGAATGGCCCACCCTGGCGGCTGACTGAAAGACCCGAGGAAAACATCCAGACGGACCATACTACAAAAGATCACCGCTGGTACCGCAGCAAAAGTTAAAAGTAGCAGGTGATGATCCGTGCAGCTACCGTGCTACCAGCTACAATCATCATGCTACACTACTGAAGAGTCGCCGCTGGCACAGGAAGTAGCATGTCACAGTGATGCAAGTAAACATGGTGCTTAACGTCCACAGAAACCATAAGGCTTATTAGGGACGGGGAGATGGGGGGGGGGGGGGGGGGGGGGGAGGTGGAGGGAGAGAGAGATTATATACCTACCGCTACACTGTCACCACTGACCAGAATAACTTCTGCATTAAGATGGGCAGCGATGAGCGCCATTTTAATGTTTGATTAATTGTGAGGGACAAAGTCACAAGGCAGTGTCCACAGACCACAACCTTTGAAGAGAAAGGAGAGCCGAAGCGGATTCGAACCGAAGTCCCTCTGCTTACCAGCCTAACGCCTTACCGCTAGGCCAAACCGGCTCACGCACAGTGATGCTGATGCTGATGCTGATGATTTTACAGGGCTGGTTTTACTGACTCTTTACAAGACATGTCCTTTCTTGCTTTGCCCTGTATTCTAATTATATTCTTGACAGTTGTTTCTTTCTGTAAGTTCTCTAGTCGTTACTAACGAAGACCTACCAAAGGGTAAGACTAAATATTTTAGTGACTAAAATATTTAGTCTTACCCTTTGGTAGGTCTTCCCCATTTCCAACACGTACCTTTACACCAGGACACGGAGAGCGACACCATATGAGAGACAGAATACCAGGACGGGAAAAACACTGAATGACATACAGTTTCAAACACGCTCCTGGACGGACATGACTTTCACACCATGAATCACTGAGATGTAATTATACCGTTTACAGGTTTTATTCCATACACTTTGAAATACATATTCTGAAGGTTGTTAAAATGTCTCACGTTCAGCATAATAATAAAAGTGATTGATCATACCTGTATTGTTTCCTGTTCTTAGGGTAAGAAAAGTAGCTATTCCTGGGACACGACCAGTCGACGATTCAAGGGAAAATCAAACTTTTAAATCCTACGAAGAATAGTATAATCCACGAAGCGACGAGAATGAAACGGAAAACTATATAATCCACAGGAGAACCAAAATTTCTAGAATAGCTTTTGAGTTAGCAGGTTGGAATCCAAGGCGACACTCGACGAAATCTCAAAATCCAGCCGTCAGTTGAAATACCAAAGTAAAGTCACCAAGCGGTCCACAAGCAAGAAGTGCAAGAAGTGCAAGAAGTCCAAAAGTGCCGTCGTTAGAACAAATTCCGTCTTTGATAGTGTTTTAGTTGTTATGTGACGTCAATATGACGTTGCTTTCCTATCAACCTTCATTCTTATACTATTTCTACGCATTTACCAAAACCTAAGTACAGACTTTCCTATATTATTTCTACTATATATTACTACGCGGGGTGTACGCCATCACTGTAGTCCCTTAACTACCTCTTTGTCATTACTATTCGTCCGTTGGACACGTCGGCGCTCAGTTCATACCTTATATGGATTGATTGATTGATGATGATCACTATCAGCGCTATCTCCGCTCTTGCAGATCACTGGCTCGATGTGATTCACATGAGTGACAGCTTTTTATAGCGCTTTTTGAATTCCACCGAATGTACTTACAGCGCTGGCATGGCTGGTGCCACATGAAACTGCTGTCCATCTCGGCGCGTTCTGTGTACACCATACAACCCATGCACATGTCACTCATGCAAAGCCACATAGTAAGGTGTATGCGTGTTTGCTGTAACCTGCCACTGCAAACTTTCTGTGCAATACAACCATGCACCATGTCACTTCATGCAAAGCCACATACTAAGGTGTATGCGTGTTTAGCTGTAACCTGCCACCTGCACCTTTGCAGAATAACCGGGATCTTTTACGTGCTACTGCGGTAACACGGGGGTGGAACGGATACCGAAATAAGAGTCAGCACAGAAAGTCGACCCTGGAGAAGAAAATTCTCCCGCCGCTCCTGCAGGGATTTGAACCCGCGACCTTTCAGTCACGAGTCCGGCGCTCTAACCACTGAGCTATCCCCGCCCCTATATGGATAGTGGTCCCCAGCAGTCTCGACCCCTTTCGCCTGGCCATTTTGCCTATCGATCTTGACCGACACTACACTGTTCTGTACCAACATTTCGCTTGGTCATCTTGCTTATCGATTCTGACCGACACTGTTCTGCACAAGCAGTAGCCTGTACCCGTAATCTATAAACCCGAATAGGTCTACTTCTCGTGTTCTCATGGTTCAGGAGCTGTGTGAGAGTCGAGGTGGCCGTCCTGAGCTGTCCGTCCTAACGAGCCTTCTGGTTTCGTGGACGTAAAAATTATGAACCTGCTTCGGCATTGGTCCAAGCCATTAGCTGTCTAGACATAACAACTTCTCATATCATCATCATCTTCTCGTGTTCTTTTTATTTTATTTTATATATTATTATTTTATGTATTAAAATAATATTTTTGCTCTGTAATAGTTCAACAAATCTTTACGTCCACGGAAGCCAGAAGGCTCGTTAGGACGGACAGCCCAGGACGGCCACCTCGACTCTCACACAGCTCCTGAACGATGTCCTGAAACTGGTAGGTAGGTAGGTAGTGTTGCTTAATGTCCTCAGATGTCAGCTGACATATTAGGGACAAGCTGAGACCAATGCCGAAGCATGGCCCAGGACGGCCACCCGTCGACTCTCACACAGCTCCTGAACTATGCCAGTGATGCTGATGATGATGAAGTGAGCTTATGTTCGATGTCAGTTGACATATTACGTCGAAACCGTAGGTTTATTAGGGACGGGAGCCCAGGACGTCCACCTCGACTTTCACACAGCTCCTGAGCTCTGCCAGTGATGCCTTTCAGTGCAGCTACTTATACCAGCCAGAATCAGCATGCTACAAAAGTGAGATTAGTCATCTCTGGTACAGTAAAACTTGACGGACTACCAGCCAGAGCCCGAAGAGAACCGTGGCCGAATAAGATACACTTTAAACGAATCGCCTGCAGAACGGACTGCCTACACTGAGCCTCGGCTGCAAACTCCAAGCACTGGCTTGCGACATCCTTCCTTCAACCGCTTCCATTGCTGATAGTTACGCCAAAGCGGGTCTCCGAAAAACTGTCAGCTAACGAACAGTATTTCGTTGGTGCTCAAATGGCAATAAGTTTGTAACAGACAACTCAAGATTATATCAGACGTTTCTTTTATAACTGACCGTGTAGCTTACGACAGGACAAATAAAACCAAAATCGTTTGAATCGACACGGAACTTTTTTCTTTTTTTTTTTTACTCGGGGTGGATGCGTCTCATGTTTACGTGCGTGCTTGGGCGCTAGGTTGCTTCCACAGTCTTATCAGTACCTGAACCATTCGGAGGGCGCTGACCGCGTCGGTGGACAGCTGCGCGGAGATAAAGAGTGCCCCTTCAGCAACGTAACCAGATCTGGCAGAGTTTGGAGGAAGGTGCCGGAAAGCGATGCTGGGAGTGTGATCAGTACCCAAAACCTTTCGGAGGGCGCTGACCGCGTTGGTGGACAGCTGCGCGGAGATAAAGAATACCCCTTCAGAGACGTAACCAGATCTGGCAGAGTTTGGAGGAAGGTGCCGGAAAGCGATGCTGGGAGTGAGCCTCGGCTGCTTTCAGTGATGCCACCGGCTCAGCAGCCTCCGTTTGAAGCCGTTGGCGCCGCCTAACTTTTCTGACACGCCGCCGAAGGACCATTTTGCTTTACGTCCACAGAAGCGAGGTGGCTTATTAGGGACGAGGGCGGAGGGGGGGGGGGGGGGGGGGAGGGGAGAAAGAGTCAAGGCTCGACCGCGGATACTGCCCGAAAAAGACCGGAGAGACAGTGGACCGCCGCCAGAACAATGGAAGTGTTAAGCCGGCGGTGTCCCCTCGCCATTGCCCAGCGACTAGTGCACTGCGCATTACTGTTTCAACTGCCGTGCTTGGGCAGAGTCACAATGTCCGTTGCACTGCTGTTGAGGAACAGCTCGAAGCGAAAGAAGTCCAACTTTCGCAGCCCAGCTCCACCCCTGCTCATGATCTCTTCTGGGCCAACTTGAAGGTCCAGCTCCACCTGATGAAGTGATGCTTTATGTCCTCAGATGTCAGTTGACATATTAGGGACAAGTTGTGACCAATGCCGAAGCACGGTGCAATAATTCTTTACGTCCACGAAACCGGAAGGCTCGTTAGGACGGACAGTCCAGGACGTCCACCTCGACTCTCACACAGCTCCTGAACCTAGTGTGCAGCTCCACCTCCCTCCTCTACATCTCTTGATCTTTTGATCTCGCCTGGAACCTTGACGCCGCCGAGCGGCAGTCTCCGAATTATATTCCCCACTGAGACAGTATAGCTACGGCCACGGCCAATGGTTCACCGAGTTACACACTCTGGAGCACACTGAAAAACGTAGTTCAGGAGCTGTGTGAGAGTCGAGGTGGCCGTCCTCTGGGCTGTCCGTCCTAACGAGCCTTCCGGTTCCCGTGGACGTAAAGAATTATTGAACCGTGCTTCGGCATTGGTCACAACTTGTCCCTAATATGTCGACTGACAGCTGAGGACATGAAGCAACACTTCATGCACACTGAAAAACTGCTACACTGATCAGTGTGACTTGTGGGAGGCGCAGCCTTGTCTCTGCAGGGATCCAGAATCGATGTTGTAGCTAGTTACTCGAGTTGAATGACCCTGTGAGGGATGATTAAAGTATATTGACTTTAGCCGTTGGTTTTGGCTAACGCAGTTTGAGTGAGTCAGCCCCACTGCTGAGCTATATCAAAACTCGTATAGCTATAGCTTTGGTTACAGTTTTGGATCTGTGCTGTCTCAGTGTTGCTGCGCTTCGGTCGGCCGCAAGTTCGGTCGGCCGAAGCGTCAGTGGTGCACGCGATGAATCAGTCTCTGTTCAGGCCCGTGCGCTCCGGATATGCTGATTCAGTAAGGTGGCCGGAGCGACTGAACCGCCACAGACACTGAATAACTGTGTAGGTGAGCGGCGGTGGGGAGTGAGGCAAGCAGGTTGGAAGCATGAATGAAGAGTCACAAGTCAGAGGTTTGCTATAGCATAACTTTTATTTGCACCAACCAGGAAACAGTGTAGGCTCTCTCCCTGAATCAGATGCATAGGCAGCAGCTCGAACTATTACTGACGACCTGCTACTGCAGGGACACTGGGGGAAAGAGGACGCGGCGGGCCCAGCGCACAAGTTTTAACACTTTAGATAATTGGGGCCATAAAACTCCCACCCAATCAGAAAGGAAAAGGACAGGAAAGAAAAGTTAAAGGGTCATAGCCCGAAACACGTACAATACACTCGGTTACAATGACGGTAATGTCCGTGGACTGAACGCACCGCTTTGTTAGTAGTTAGTCACAGTCTTTGAAAATTCCGACGTGAAGCGGGGAAGGAATGACGACTCTGGCGATCCTGATTTTGTGGTCGATGTCAGTGATGTTCCCGCGCTGAGTTCAGTGTCAGTGAACTGAGAAGGCTAACAGTGATGTTGCTCGAACCTATCACTGGCGGGAGCTGCCTCAAGCATAATTTTTGTCGCGACAAACACGTGTTGTCGCAACAAACGCGTGTTTTGTCGAGACAAAACTTTTATCGCAACAGAAATGATACTTGTGGCAGCTCCGGCCAATGATACGAACCAGTTGGATACGAACCAGTCGATCAGAAAGGCTGAGTCTGCTCACTAGGTCCAAATCCAGTAACTCAGTGAAATCTGTCGTCATGTGTGTGTGTGTGTGTGTGTGTGTGTGTGTGTGTGTGTGTGTGTGTGTGTGTGTGTGTGTGTGTGTGTGTGTGTGTGTGTGTGTGTGTGTGTGTGTGTGTGTGTTTCAGTTATAATTATAGGCCGGAAGAAGGACTACGTTACTATTTTGTCCTGATGATAATTATGTCAGCCCGACACCTGAGGACATTAAACCTCATTCGCATCGCACTTGCGTCACGTCGTGTTATTCAGGGAGGAGCAGAGCTTGAGCTGCACACGCATGGAGCATGGACACATGTATACTAATTTGCATAGTGTTATAAACAGTGTCATTCGTGCCCAGTCACATAATATGGCTCACCACGAGCCTGAACCACACGCTACACATACACATACACACACGCACGCACACACGCACGCACGCGCGCGCTCACGCACACACACACACACACACACACACACACACACACACACACACACACACCACACACACACACACACACACACACCACACATACACACACACATACACACACACCACACACACACACATACACCACACACACACTACGTCAGTGTATACTCTCTCTCTCTCTTGGGTGTTGGAACTGAAAATGCAGGTACATATATATATATATATATATATATATATATATATATATATATATATATATATATATATATATATATTATATATATATATATATATATATATATATATATATCTGATGAGAACCAGGGTTTTTTTTGACATGGGCGTACACAATCAGTTTGTGTCGTCGGTTCCACCACCACCGTGAGACTGTTACGTAACTGACTCGGTGACTGCGCTCACACACACACACACACACCACACATACACACACACATACACACACACACACACACACACACACACATACACCACACACACACTACGTCAGTGTATACTCTCTCTCTCTCTCTCTCTCTCTCTTGGGTGTGTGGGAATTGATAAATGATATCTAATAATTAATATATATATATATATATATATATATATATATATATATATATATATATTATATATAATATATATATAATTCGTGGGATGGTGGGCAGCTGGTTTATATTTGCATGGTTATAAATCAGTTGTTCGTCCGTCCATGCCACCACGGTGAACGTACCTAAAACGAGCCGCAGGGGCTGCACCACACACACAACACACACACACACCACCCACAAAACCACACACACACATACACACACACACACCACACCACACACACACTACACTCAGTGTATACTCTCTCTCTCTCTCTCTCTTGGGTGTGTGGCTTGCTATGAACATGCAGTAATATATAATATATATATATATATATATATATATATATATTTTATATATATATATATATATATATATATATAATTCGTGGATGGTGGCGAGCGGTTGTTTTTTTTGACATGGGCGTACACTATCAGTTTGTGTCGTCGGTTCCACCACCACCGTGAGACTGTTACGTAACTGACTCGGTGACTGCGCTCACACACACACACACACACCACACATACACACACACACACACACACACACACACACACACACACACAACACCACACACACACACACAGGTATACTCTCTCCCTCTCTCTCTCCTCTCTTGGGTGGAATGAACATCTACATATATCTATATTATATGTAATATAGTATAACTCTATATATATATATCATATGGGTTATATAATTCGTGGGATGGTGGGCGAGCGGGTTTTTTTTGACATGGGCGTACACAATCAGTTTGTGTCGTCGGTTCCACCACCACCGTGAGACTGTTACGTAACTGACTCGGTGACTGGTGGCCGTGGCATGCTAAACACTGAGGAGCCGCCTGGGCGGGTACCTTCCTTCCCGCTCCACTGTTCACCAGTTACCTTTTTTACCTGGGCAGACTTTGTAACTGCCGCGCTGGTTTTGGCGAACGCAGTTTGAGTGAGTCAGGTGTTTCGCCCCACTGCTGAGCTATATCAAAACTCGTGTAGCTATAGCTTTGGTTATAGTTTCAGTGATCCCAGGTGAGCCGGTTTGGCCTAGCGGTAAGGCGTTAGGCTGGTAAGCGGGAGGACCTCGGTTCGATAACGCTTCGGCTCTCCTCTCTCTTCAAAAAGGTTGTGGTTTGTGGACACTGTCTTGCGACTTTGTCCATCACTTCCTACTGAAACATTAAAATGGCTCCCATCGCTGCCCGTCTTAATGCAGAAGTCATTCTGGTGGTGACAGTGTAGCGATAGGTATATAATCTCCCTCTCCCTCCACCTCCATACCCCCTTCCCCCCGTCCCTAATAAGCTGTACGGTTTCTGTGGACGTTAAGCACCATGTTTACTTACTTAATTAGTGATCCCAACATCGGAGCTACGGACCGGACATTGTCTTTGTGGCTCTGTTCCGCACAGCAGTTGGGACAGCAATTGCGTAGTTACACTAGTTGCTGCGCAATGGCGAAGCGGACACTGCCTTAACATTTTGTCTTCTGGCAGCGGTCCACGGCATCCTCGGTCTCCCGGGTTGTTGGCAACTGCGACTGAGCCTTCACTCTTTCGTCCTCTCCCCCCCCCCCCCCCCCCTACACCCCCCCCTCCCCCTTGTCCCCGTCCCTAACAGGCCATCTCGCCTCTGTGGACGTTAAGCAAAATTATTCCCAGTTTCAGTGGCCGTTTGACTCGCGGCTCAGAGTCCGGGCGAGATCAAGAGGAGGGAGGTGGAGCTGGACTCTCCCTCTCCCTCTCCCCCCACCTCCATACCCCCTCCCCCCCCCCCTTCTCTCCGTCCCTAATAAGCCGTACGGTTTCTGTGGACGTTAAGCACCATGTTTACTTCACTTACTTTCATGAAGAGCTGGACAATTATTTGCGGGTCCAGGGAGATCAAGAGGAGGGAGTGGAGCTGGACAATCATTTGCGGGTCCAGGGAGATCAAGAGGAGGGAGGTGGAGCTGGACTCTCGTGAAGAGCTGGACAATCATTTGCGGGTCCAGGGAGATCAAGAGGAGGGAGGTGGAGCTGGACTCTCGTGAAGACTGGACAATCATTTGCGGGTCCAGGGAGATCAAGAGGAGGGAGTGGACTGCTGAGACGGACAATCATTTGCGGGTCCAGGGAGATCAAGAGGAGGGAGGTGGAGCTGGACTTTCAGAAGAGCTGGACAATCATTTGCGGGTCCAGGGAGATCAAGAGGAGGAGGTGGAGCTGGACTCTCGTGAAGAGCTGGACAATCATTTGCGGGTCCAGGGAGTCAAGAGGAGGGAGTGGAGCTGGACTCTCGTGAAGAGCTGGACAATCATTTGCGGGTCCAGGGAGATCAAGAGGAGGGAGTGGAGCTGGACTCTCTGAAGAGCTGGACAATCATTTGCGGGTCCAGGGAGATCAAGAGGAGGGAGGTGGAGCTGGACTCTCGTGAAGAACTGGACAATCATTTGCGGGTCCAGGGAGATCAAGAGGAGGGAGGTGGAGCTGGACTCTCGTGAAGAGCTGGACAATCATTTGCGGGTCCAGGGAGATCAAGAGGAGGGAGGTGGAGCTGGACTCTCGTGAAGAGCTGGACAATCATTTGCGGGTCCAGGGAGATCAAGAGGAGGGAGTGGAGCTGGACTCTCGTGAAGAGCTGGACAATCATTTGCGGGTCCAGGGAGATCAAGAGGAGGGAGGTGGAAGCTGGACTCTCGTGAAGAGCTGGACAATCATTTGCGGGTCCAGGCGAGATCAAGAGGAGGGAGTGGAGCTGGACAATCATTTGCGGGTCCAGGGAGATCAAGAGGAGGGAGTGGAGCTGGACTCTCATGAAGAGCTGGACAATCATTTGCGGGTCCAGGCGAGATCAAGAGGAAGAAGGTGAAGCTTGACCCGCAAGAGAGCCCAGGAGAGATCAGAACAGGGAGGTAGAGCTGGGCTCTGAACTGAAGTTGGACAACTCTTTGTTTCAGTTGTTTTTCAACACTTTCTCTACGGACATTGTCTTTGTGACTTTGCTCTGCACAACTGTTGAAACAGCAATTAGCGAAGTACACAAGTCGTTGCGCGTTAGCACTGGCGAGGTCCCCACCTTGTTGTTCTGGCGATGGCTGACGGTCTCTTCGGTCTCTGCGGGTCTGAGCGCCGCGCGGACGAGCTGTTCACTTGTTCTCTCTCTCTCTCTCTCTCTCTCTCTCTCTCTCTCTCTCTCTATCCTCTCTCTCCTCCTCTCTCCCCCCTCTCCCCCCCCCCCCCCCTTTCCCCAACTCAGTGAAGCCTCGTGGTTTCTGCGGACGTAAAACTTGAGCAACATGTTTACTTACCTGGCCCGCGGCGACAGAGCAGCCGAGTCAGGACTCGAGCTGTGTCAGTGACTGGCACGGCCGGCGAAAGACGAGGTGGACGTCCTGTGCTGGGCTCCCCGTCCCTAACTATAATCTGTATGGCCTCTATGGACGTAAAGCAACATTTGAAGAAGAGATATAAGAGCTCAGGAGCTGTGTGTCTGAGTCAGTGGAGGTGGACTTCCTGGGCTCCCCGTCCCCGGAACTATAATCCGTATGGTCTCAATGGACGTAAAGCAACATCCACAGACGCCACAGTCATAAGGCTTATTAGGGACGGGAATAAAGCAACATTTGAAGACGAGATATAAGAACCCAGGATCTGTGTGACTGAGAGTGGAGGTGGACTTCCTGGGCTCCCCGTCAGTCCGTCCCTAACTATAATCCGTATGGTCTCAATGGACGTAAAGCAACATCCACAGACGTCCACAGAAATCATAAGGCTTATTAGGGACGGGAATAAAGCAACATTTTGAAGACGAGATATAAGAACCCAGGATCTGTGTGACTGAGAGTGGAGGTGGACTTCCTGGGCTCCCCGTCAGTCCGTCCCTAACTATAATCCGTATGGTCTCAATGGACGTAAAGCAACATCCACAGACGTCCACAGAAATCATAAGGCTTATTAGGGACGGGAATAAAGCAACATTTGAAGACGAGATATAAGAACCCAGGATCTGTGTCAGTGACTGAGAGTGGAGGTGGACTTCCTGGGCTCCCCGTCAGTCCGTCCCTAACTATAATCCGTATGGTCTCAATGGACGTAAAGCAACATCCACAGACGTCCACAGAAATCATAAGGCTTATTAGGGACGGGAATAAAGCAACATTTGAAGACGAGATATAAGAACCCAGGATCTGTGTGACTGAGAGTGGAGGTGGACTTCCTGGGCTCCCCGTCAGTCCGTCCCTAACTATAATCCGTATGGTCTCAATGGACGTAAAGCAACATCCACAGACGTCCACAGAAATCATAAGGCTTATTAGGGACGGGAATAAAGCAACATTTGAAGACGAGATATAAGAACCCAGGATCTGTGTCGGGACTGAGAGTGGAGGTGGACTTCCTGGGCTCCCCGTCAGTCCGTCCCTAACTATAATCCGTATGGTCTCAATGGACGTAAAGCAACATCCACACGTCCACAATCATAAGGCTTATTAGGGACGGGAATAAAGCAACATTTGAAGACGAGATATAAGAACCCAGGATCTGTGTAGGACTGAAGTCAGTGGAGGTGGACTTCCTGGGCTCCCCGTCAGTCCGTCCCTAACTATAATCCGTATGGTCTCAATGGACGTAAAGCAACATCCACAGACGTCCACAGAAATCATAAGGCTTATTAGGGACGGGAATAAAGCAACATTTGAAGACGAGATATAAGAACCCAGGATCTGTGTCAGTGACTGAGAGTCAGTGGAGGTGGACTTCCTGGGCTCCCAGTCCCTAACTACAGTCTCTCGGTGTGGACGTAACTGAAGCAACATTTGAAGAAGAGATAATGATGATGATGAAGTGTTGCTCAAGTGTCCTCAGATGTTAGCTGACATGATATTAGGGACAAGCTGAGCCGGGGGACCAATGCCGAAGCATGGTTCAGTAAATCTTTACCTCCACGAAAACCAGTAGGCTCGTTAGGACGCCGGACAGCCCAGGACGGCCACCTCCGCGACTCTCACTCACTGACAGCTCCTGAACTATGGAGAAGAGATAAGCCATCAGAGCTCAGGACATGATATGTGTGAGAGTCGAGGTGGACGTCCAGGCTGAGATCCCCGGCCATCCCTAATAATTCGTAGTCTCTGTGGAAAGCAACACGGCTGAATAAGCCGAATTTCAGTCAGTCACGGCCGCGAGGCCCGCGGCAACGGAACTAAAACGGAACTAATAAAACTTGGCCGGCAGGCAGTCAGCCAGTAGTGACCGTGTCACTCAGTGACCTTTGTGGCCGGCCGCCGGCCGTGCCTGCTTATCACGATCACACTGCGATTGATGTAGGTTCAAAGTCCCGTGTCAGTTGAGTCGGTCAATGCCCTCAGAATATATTATTATCCAAAGAATATCACGTGCGAGACTTGTCAGTTCAGTGTGAGCCGATCAGTTTGGCCGCCCGGCAGCCGGCGGGCCGGAAGTACCGGCGATTCGGCCACCGCCGCCACGGCGGCCCCGGCTCCGGGTCAGACCAGTTTCCGCGGGCAGTGGTGTCACATTTTTGATTCTCTCACTTCAGTGAAAACATTGACTGGACACCCAAACAACATAATTTGACAAAACAGCTCAACCAAAAACCGCAGAGAAGTATCATAGTTCCGGCTACAGTCGGAATCACTGATCAAGTTCTTTTGTTGCAGTTTGTTTTTCCCTTTCAGTTTCCGGCCATCGTTGAACTCAGTGTCGGTTTAAGTGTTGTGTTTGGCGGATCTAGCCGTCATTCTTTGAGATTTTTCATTTTTATCCCGGCCAAACGGCGATTCGGTTCAGAACACCAACAATCCAGCAAGTGTTGACAATGATAATTATGCGTGCGTCAAAGATCAGTTCTCGGAAAAGTTCCCGGACCAATCAGAACTTTCCGGGAAAATGGTAATTTTGCTGCATCATCTATGCTGTCATCCGCGCCATAAAACCGGTTTCATTCCATAGAAGAAACAAAGTGAAAGGTTCTGATTGGACAAAGTATTATCGTAAGAGTTGCCTCCCCAGGACTGTTTACATCATCAAGTTCCGGTTGGCTCGAGTCCAGTGAGCAGACGATAAATTAGCCGGATCTGCTGGAAACGGTGCATAACAGCCTCATTTGCGGACGTAGAAGCAACAGCGTTCTTCTCCGGTTCACTGTACGTAATTTTCATGAATTTTCTTTCTTTGTAAATTGTTAACTTTGTCACATTTATTTGCCGCTTTGAAATTGTCTCAGCGGTTGAGCCTTTGCGATGCCGGATTGACAAGAACTAACGAACTAACTAAATTAATTTGTCCCGTCAATATTGCCCTTGTTAAAAAGAAAAGCAAAGAAAAAAGAAGAAGAAAAAAAAGAAGTATTTCTATTAATTAGCTTGTTCTTGGGTCTCCTGCTAGCCATGTTGTCTCGATTGTCAGTGATACCCGTTTTGCGTGCATGATTTAAATAATCTAAATAATAACATGATTATACTTGTGATTCCCCATCATTTCCACATGGTTTGGAATTTACTTGGACAGTCATGAAAGGGTGACATGCATGCAATTTCCATACGATGAAAGTAAGTAAGTAAGTTGGTGTTTTACGCCCAGTCAACCGGTGCAGTTATATTAGGACAATTCCAGACAATGAAATGAATGTTAGTGTCAGACCATGAAACTTAGAAGGCATTTTAAATGCTATCAAGAATTGCAGTGAAATGGCTTTGGAAGAATTCCTGAGTTAATTTGAGCACACTAAACATGTTTTTGTACTGTGTAACAGTACACTAACAGTTAGTGAGCGACTGTATTTCCCTAATCGAAGCTGTTCTTTTATTCCCTAATTGGCTGCAATTGTTTCAGGTTGTTTTGGTGTGATCCAATCACCTGCCAAGATTATTGGATACAGCATCACAAAGTTGTAGCTCACCTGCACCTGCATAATGTCTTCCTGGAATGAAGATGAATTGCGACTTCCCAGTGATCCTCTGCCCCCTGGCGCTGTGCTGCGTCTGTACAGCATGCGGATGTGTCCGTACGCACAGGTAGGTGGAACAGATTAATTTATTCACTTCCAGTCAGTGATTCAATCAAATGGCACCGGGGGGGGGGGGGGGGGGGGGGGGTCTGTTGTTTTATGGCATGTTCCTATTCTAATGTGCATTATATATATATAATATCTGTACAAGGCTGAAGCTGAAGTCCCAGATTTGATCCTTCTTCAGCATGGTCTCACTGGTGTAGTGTGGAACCCGCCAGGGAAGACTGCCTGGATGAGAGGGGGGCATGTCATTGGATCCCTGCATCAGTAGATCCTTGTGTCTGCAGATCCCTGTGGCAGTAGATGCTTGTGTCTTTTGATCCCTGTGTTATTGGATCCCTGTGTCGGTATATCCTTGTGTCAGCAGATCCCTTTTTATTCCTGTGTCCACAGATCCCTGTGGCAGTAGATGCTTGTGTCTTTTGATCCATGTGTCATTGACATTGGATCTCTGTGTCAGTAGATCCTTGTGTCTTTTCATCCCTGTGTCTGCAGATCCATGTGGCAGTAGATCCTTGTGTCTTTTCATCCCTGTGTCTGCAGATGCTTGTGTCTTTTGATCCCTGTGTTATTAGATCCCTGTGTCAGTATATCCTTGTGTCAGCAGATCCCTTTTTATTCCTGTGTCCACAGATCCCTGTGGCAGTAGATGCTTGTGTCTTTTGATCCATGTGTCATTGGCATTGGATCCCTACATCAGTAGATCCCTGTCACTACATTCTTTGTGTCAGTAGATCCCTATGCCAGTAGATCCCTGTGTCAGTGGATCCCTGTGTTAGTGAATGCCTATGTCATTGGATCTCTGCATCAGTAGATCCCTGTGTGTGTGTGTGTGTGTGTGTGTGTGTGTGTGTGTGTGTGTGTGTGTGTGTGTGTGTGTAGATCCTTGTGTCAGTAGATCCCATTTGATTGAATCAAATGTCAGTGGATCTCCTGAACAACCCTTACCCTACACAAACCAACATACCTAAACAAGAACCCTAAAAGATCCGTAACAGAGGTCTAACTGAAGCAGCTTGTCTAACCCTAGAAGAACAGCTTTTTTCAAGTGACATGGGTCTAATGACAGAGGTTGGTGTGATCGGTTGGGGGGGGGGGTCCTTTTTTTTATTTACAAAGTGTGAATATATTATGATTATAAAGGTTGGATATATCTGTATTCTTTATTTCTTATCATATCATTTCCATCTAGGAGTCCACTGCATGTACTGCTTTATGAAACTGTTGTCGTTCTTATTTTTCAGAGAGCACGACTTATTTTAGCTGCTAAGAAAGTGAAGTACGACCGTGTCAATGTGGACCTCAACAACAAACCCGCCTGGTTCTTTGACATCAGTTTCTATGGGGAGGTGCCTGTCATTATTAACGAAGGGAAAAATGTCTACGAGTCCCTCATCTGTACTGGTATGTGTGTGTGTGTGCCTGTTTGTTAGTGTGTGTATGTTTTAGTGCCACTTTGTGTAGTGGTATGTGTGTGTGTGTTTGTTATAGTGTGTGTGCACACGCACGTGAGTTGTGGGCATTTGTCAGTGTATGTGTGTGTTTGTTATAGTGTGTGTGCACACGCACGTGAGTGCATGCGTGTGTGTGTGCATTTGTCAGTGTATGTGTGCGTATGTACATTTGTTAATGTATGGGTGTGTTTGTTATAGTGTGTGTATGTTTGTGCATTTGTTAGTGTATATGTGTGTGTTTGTTATAGTGTGTGTGCACACGCACGTGAGTGCATGCGTGTGTGTGTGTGTGTGTGCATTTGTCAGTGTATGTGTGCGTATGTACATTTGTTAATGTATGGGTGTGTTTGTTATAGTGTGTGTGTGTGTGTGTGTGTGTTTGAAATGAAATAATTTGCATATATATGTAGCCTATATGGATGTTTTTGTTTTTCATTGTAAAGAACCTAGGGCCTTAGGATATCGATAGGCACCATACAAATGTACCATTATTACTAGTATTTTGTTCTTTTATTCCCAATGCAGAATACCTTGAGGAGAAGTTTCCACAACCTGCTCTATACTCCAGTGACCCATATCAACGTGCACTGGAGCGTATCTACTTCAACCACTGGACCAAGAAGGTAATTAAAGAAAACCAAGACTGAGGCAACTTTAAAACTTAACAATTTTTTTTTACAATACATAACTAATTTCTTTCAGTTGATTATTATTATCTACAAAATATAACTGACATCTCAGGTTACTCCATTATGATATCCTGCGGAGTTGTGCCCCTTCCAAGCATCAACTGTTGTGATGAAAGATGTGGACCACATTTGCAGCAGGGGAGGCGTTGGGGGTGGGAGGTGGGGTGTCTGGCTGGAATTGGCACCCAAAATTAGGCAATTTGTGGTTATTAGTGAAAGTATTAATTTCTCATCCATTCAACTCAACCAAACTGAGGAGAAATTATTTTCAGTATAATATTAATAACCACAAATCGCATCAGATCATACGATTGCCCAATTTTTGCTATGTATTCAGTGCTATATAACCTCATGAGATCGTGTGATCCAGTATGTATTCAGTGAATTAATTAGTGTGTGTGTGTGCGTGTGTGTGTGTATGTGCATTTTGTGTGTGTGTGTGTGTGTGTTCATGCATTTGTGTGTGTGTGTGCTTGTGTACATATATATATATATGTGTGTGTGTACATGTATGTTTTGCCTCTTTACAGGGCATTCCAGCTTTCTACAGCCTGCTAAAAGCGGGACATTTGGATACAGAGCTGGCGGCACGCCTGGACGAGCATGTGGGTAAGATGGAGGAGTTCCTCGGCAAGGCGGGCACCCCTTATTTCAGTGGAAGCAAGCCAGGGTTCTCTGACTACATGATCTGGCCCTGGTTTGAACGCATCCCCATGCTGGGACAGATCACCGGTAAGTGTATGTGTGTACATGATTGTGTGTGTGTGTGTGTGTGTGTGTGTGTGTACCCATGTGTGTGTGTATGTGTGTGTATGTTTGTCAGTGTGTATGTATGTGTTTGTCAATGTGTGTTGTGTGTATGTATGTGCATTTATTATAGTGGTGTGTGTGTGTGTGTATATACACATGTTTTTTTGATTTGTTTGTTTCGGTGTTCATCTGGACATGTCCAAAGTATCCTGTTAAATGTTGTTCTGTAGCTTGAAAAGTGGGCTTACCCCAACATTTGCATGTTGTGTTTTGTTATAATAAACATTCTTTTTAACTTTGATGTGTTTGGATCTTTTTTTTTGGAATGCTAGCAGTCATCTTATTTCAGATTGTTAAAAATATTTTTTTATGTTAAATATTTTTTAAAGCACGTTTCAGACTGCAAGATGTCAGCGTACCATGACTGTTATTATTATCATCATCCTAATCATTACCATCATGTTCCAGACTACAAGATGTCAGCGGAGAAGTTTCCGCAGATAACGGGCTGGGTACAGCGCATGTGGCAGGACCCTGTGGTGCTGGAGTGCAAGATTGACCCTAAGCTCTTCGTCGACCACTACAGCAAGTACCGCACAGGCAAGCCCGACTTCACCATCGGCGCCAGCAAGGCAGAGCCTGTCAAAGAGCTCCTGGAAAACCTGGATGGGCTCAGGGACCCCAGCACTAGAGACCGTCAGGTCAAGAATTAGGAAGGGCATTGGGGGCTGGGGGGGGGGGGGGGGGGGGGGGGGGGGGGGGGGGGGGGTAAGTAAATAAAAGGAAAGAAAGAAAAGATGCAGAAGAAAAAGAATCAACAAAGAGTAACCTTCCTAGATGTGGCTGTTCAGTATATACTGGGAAGACTCACCTGATTTTCAAAGGGGGGGGGGGGGGGGGGGGGGGGGGGGGGGGGGGGGGGGGGGGGTGGGGGGCGAGGAGTAGGAATGGTGGGGGAGAGAGAGAGAGCAGCCTTGAAACACAGTCGGCATGGATGGTGGGACTGAGGCAGCCTGCATGGGAGATATTATGGGGTCTGTTTGGAGCATGCGTGTGTGTCTGTGTCTGTGAGTGTGCTGCTGCTACATCTTGTGCAAGATGTGGAGTTTTGTGGAGGAGTCTGTGGGAGTGCGTGTCTGAATGAGTGCAGTACTACAGCTTGTACAAAGAGTATAGGTGTGGAGTTTTGTGGAGGAGTCTGTGGGAGTGCGTGTCTGAATGAGGGCAGTACTACAGCTTGTACAAAGAGTATAGGTGCAGAGTTTTGTGGAGGAGTCTGTGGGAGTGCGTGTCTGAATGAGGGCAGTACTACAGCTTGTACAAAGAGTATAGGTGTGGAGGAGTCTGTGGGAGTGTCTGTTGGACTGTGGACTGTACAGGAGCGCAGAGCCTGTTGAGGAGTCTTGATCTTGATGTGCACTACAACTAGTGTAAGTGCGATACGCTGACAGGACCCAATCTTGGGTATAGCGTCAGCGGACAAGGGGGGAGCACCCAATGTTTTAGGGGCAGCAAGAGATTTGTGTCTTAAAACTTTCTAATGTCTTGCTGCTAACTATTTCCTGTTCTAAGCTGTTCCAGTCGATGGTAGTCCTGGAGAAGAAAAAATATATCTATAGACAGCAATTTTTGAAGGATCTGCTCTACAACTCTGTGAGTTGTTTCTTGCGTGGTCAGTCACTATAATTATTTGTTGCCTTAGGTAGGTAGGTAGTGTTGCTTAATGTCCTCAGATGTCAGTTGACGTATCAGGGACAAGCTGAGACCAATGCCAAAGCATGGTTCAATATAGCTTTACGTCCATGGAAACCAGAAGGTTCGTTAGGACGGACAGCCCAGGACGGCCACCTCAACTCTCACACAGCTCCTGAACTATGATTTGTTGTCTTAAAGTCAGTTGGGTTTCTGGGCTTGATCAGTCTTTTGGAATTTACAGGTGTCCAAAACTCGTATGCAAGGGAGTCTCTAGGGAAGGTGTGTGTGTGTGTGTGTGTGTGTGGAGCATGTACGGGAATACAGTCAGAGCATGGTGAGGAGTCTGCGAGTGTGGAGTGGAGTGTTGTTGTTGGGGTGTGCGGAACGTGCTGCGGAAGTAATGCGGAGTGCACAGGAGTGCGGAGCCTTTCGAGGAGTCCTGGCAGTGCGTTGTTTGGGAGTGTCGCATCTGTGTAGGAGTGTGGAGAGCCTGTGGGGGAGTGCATAGTGTGCCGCAGTGTGGAGTGTGCATGTGCCCAGCGATGGGTCTTGCTGGAGTGTGAAGTCCATACAGGAGTGCAGATCAAGCCTGTGTGGGAGTGCAGCCTGTGCAGCAGTGTGTGGGAGTACAGTCTGCATGGGAGTACTGTGTAGGAGTGCAGTCTGATTGGGAGTATTTGTAGTGCAGTCTGAGTGGGAGTATTGCATGGGAGTACATTCTGAGTGGGAGTATTGCATGGGAGTACAGTCTGAACAGGAGTACTGCTTGGGAGTACCTTCTGAATGGGAGTACATGAACCTTTGCTTTTTGTGATTTGCTCTATCAATTCTGGTCAACATTATTGTGCCATGCCATTAAAATGTTTTTTTGTTTGTTTTGTTTTTAGCTATGTGAGGTTTAGATCTTTAGGGAGTTTGAGGCATATGAGTAGGTTCCACCCTCTTAGCATTATAGTGAGGTGAAGCTGTATTTTATCCTTATTGCCTATTACAGCAATGTGCTAGTCATCCATTTATCTGGCTTTTAGCTGCGAGTAGCCACAGGCATTATTCTCAATTTTATTGTGCCACATTTAAGTGGTATCTGTGTATTTCCTTGCCGCCAGCCATGTGATCCAAGACCTTGCCTTGTCAGTTTATTCAGTTTCCACTGGGAGTATATAGCTACAAGTTTGACTAATGTAAATTGTATTACGCTATGTTAAAGTGGTATCTGTGCTGCAAGCTGTGTGACCTTGCCATGTCAGTTTATTTGGTTTCCACTGGGAGTAGCTACAATCTTCGACTACTACGTTTAAGTGGTACCTGTGCATTTTCTTACTGCCATCTGTGTGATCCAAGACCTTGATTGTCTGTTTATCTGGTTTATTTGGTTTTCCTCTGGAAGTAGTTTCAATACTTGACTATTACGATACTTCTCTTACAGTATGGATCTGTGTGTTGTCATAGCACTAACCACTTGGCTCTTGGCTATATATGGGCCAGCGTTAAGAATATTCATGAGAGAGGGCACCAAGGTAACCAAGATGAAAAGTGTGGCGGGGTTCTGTATAGTCATGGAATTGTTGTTAATGAGCGAAGTCACGGTAGGTCATGAAATCAAAACTGAGGTTGCGGATTGTGCACACAAACAAAAAACAGGGGGAAAAAGGCATTCCATTCTCGCTTTTCCCTTCATGACCTGCTGTGACCTAGAATGACCCCATGTCAAGACCGGACCCACCCTCCCTTCAAATGAAATAATCTTTATTGTTCACAGTTGTACATATAATAATATATACATTGATTTTTTGTTGTTGACACATCAGCTAAAAAGTAATTTAAAAAAACTACATTTAATATAAATATATCTCTGTCTCCTGTAGTCAGTTGTGAATAAAGTTACCTGCATAATAATGCAATACAGTATGGTTATGCTTCATATTTATAGTCAGTTGTAGACAAAGTGGTGTGTGTGTGTGTGTGATTTCTTTTGAGGAAAAAAGAAGAAGAAAACACCACCAAAACACTTGGGCAAATTGTCAGTTTTATTTTGTATTTCATGTTGTAATGGAAAGCACTATTTCGAACAACATTAAAAGACAGAAAAAGAAGAAGAAAAACAATGACAAGCTCGGGCAATCTGCATTCAACATTGAAACAGAATACTTTTACAAACTTGCCTGTGACCATGAAAAATGGTAGCCATCAAAACCAGTACCATGTGTAAACCTAAAAGGTTTTGAAGCAGAGTTTAAAAGACCTCACTTGTCTCAAAGCAGCATCTGTGACTAAAATAACAACACTGAGGTTTGCCAGGGTTAAATATGCATCTGTTGAGGTTTTGCCATGGTCAGATATGCATCTGTTACCTCTATCAGATATACAATAAAGTCTCAAAAAGCTTTACATGTGTTTTATATGTATGATCTTGTCCATGTGCATATTAACTACACGAAGACTGAACTTAATCAAGTCAGAGCTTGCCCAGTAAATACAATCTGCATCAGACCAAAGGTTACTGTGACCTTAGTTAAAAGTAGGTAACGGTCGCGGAAACGGATATGAAAGTTTCAGTAAAGGTTACCAGGTTAAATCCTAGGACAGTGGCAAATAACCCAGAATTAATTTCCATGCTGATTCAGAACGCAGGAGCTGTGTTAAAGTCGAGGTGGCCGTCAAGGGCTCCCCATCCCTGATAATCCATACAGTCTCTGTGGACGTAAAACAACAACAATGAACTTAACTCATGCTTTTTTTTTTTTTGCATGTGTTCACTGCAACCGGGGGTCTCGTTTAGCCCCCAAACACATAATCAGACCTGTCATATTTTTTATTGTCTGTGTGAGTTTCCTTTTGTTGACCATGCCGCAAACATTTACTGTGCATTGTGGAGTCACTGCCGTTGTTGTCACGTGGCAGCGCACCTTTTTGACTGGTTATGTGTGAATGCATGGCCACACTGATTTTTTTGCCTCTGCCCTAGGAATTCGTCAGTTTCTGTCTTGCAAATTTTCACATCATTGACTAAAATAAGTGGCCTTCAACACAATTTACATTTAATTTTTTTTCTTTCTTCCCCTGAGCCAGCTTGACACTGGAACTGACATCATGATCTTAACTTTGCACTGAGGCAACTCTACAATTCTGCAAAGTCTGAACTCAATCAGGTCAGAACATGACTCTCAGTTAGATCTCGCCAGGGTCACAGCGACCTTGAAATAAGGTCCGTCGCCAAAACTGGCTTGGGACATTGTTTTAGTGCACAGTAAAGGTTAAATCCTTTTACGCAAAATCTGAAAGCTGCTGCTTTGATAGAGCACGAGGAAATGCCAGCGTTACGGTTTTTGTCCCAAGCCGCTGGACTCGTGCTGATCACGACACTGGCTGGCATAATTTTTCACATCAGTAAAAAAAGATGAAACAAAACAACAACATAAACAAAGATGAGCTATCGTGAGTGCAATGACAGTATAAAAAGATGATGGCGACAAAGGTAAATAAAACGTTTTTCTCCGAAGATGCTGCATTTCAGCACAATGACTTTGTTATGCAATTTGACTTGATAATGTAGTCATGTTTGTTTCCGTACAAAACTGCCAGTCAATACAACAACCTTAAAAACATCCGATAATATCAAAATGAGAGAAGAATTTGAAAGAGTATGCACAGTGTTTATCACAGGGTCACTTTAAGTACTTGCACAGTTTATCACAGACTGGACTGAATCAAAATATCAATCTTTTGGCAACGACATGCTTAATTGCCAAATCAGATGAAGTCAAAGGATGGCGGGAAAAAATAACTGTACGATCTCATCAATGCAGCCATCTTCACAATAAATACATCATACCAAGGAAAACCACTGTGGAATCTTGCTATGACTGGACCGTTCACATTTAGCACTTCATGCAAAAGTACCACAAAGTCGGTAAGGTGAAAACTTAACACTGCAGCTTAAAAATCTTCTCTCTTGAAAAGTTACATCGGCAATGCCCAGTTCTGGTACATGAAAACTTAACACTGCAGCTTAAGACTCTTCTCTCTTGAAAAGTTACGTCGGCAATGCCCAGTGCTGGTACAAACACCAAAGGAAAAACGCTGTTTCTGGTGGTTTCTACACCATCAACAGGTGTTTTTTTCTTTTTCTTTTCTTGCTGATTGATCGACACTGTTTGTTGTCCTGAAGTCTTAATCACAGACAAAAACAAACAAACACAAAACAACAACTAAAGTGAGCCATACACACAGTGCACATTTTTTTTTAATGAGGCTCTTTAAGGACTTTCCAACTTCTAAACTGTATACAGATGCGGATATGGCAAATCTGATGTTTGTGGAAATGACAATTATCGTATCCCACCTAAGCACGGAAGAGGATTCTGTCTGATGTATGAACGATGACACAGTGAGTGAACACGATTTGATGTACAAATGGTGACAGTCTTTCTCATTGTCATCAAAATGATCAAGCAGCAATTCTTACTTAAAATCCTACATCCAGACTTCACAAAACACTTCTTACAAGGGTTGTGTACTAAAATAAAACATAAAATATAATAACGACATATTTATAAAGCTCAAACCTCTAACATAAAGACAGAGCTCAGCACGCTGTACCAAATTCAAATTTAAGCTACATGTATACACGTTGAGACAACTCCAGCAGAAAACAACAATAACAATGACTATAAAACTAGACAGGCAAGATGCACATTACACACACATACACATGTATGCACACACACAAATGGACCTGCACACACACACACACACACACACACACACACACACACACACACACACACACACAGCACATCAGGCAACTACACTTTAAAATACCAAATGAGGAAAAGATCATGAAACATGCATGCAAACAAACAAAAACGCAGACCAAAACACCAACAGCAACAAAATCTACTCTACTGCATGATAAAATCAGCACCAGAATTTTTTTGTCATGCCTTGATCACAACCCCCCCTCCCCCCAAAAAAACCAACAACACACACCCCCACCCCCCAACAAAAAAATAAAAATAAAAATAATTTGCAGACAGTTTTTTTCATTAATGCTGTATGTCTGTTGTTAAATTTTTATTAAAAATTTCATCAAAACGATGCATCCATTGGCCACCTGAAGCTGAGTGTGCACTCATTTTTGGATTTCCCTAGGGAAGCTGCCAAAAATAATAATTCCAAAGTGAGGCTGAGATGGGTCATGCGATCCAAAGTGAGACAGGGGGGTGTCATGCAAGCCAAAGTGAGGCTGAGATGGGTCATGCAAGCCAAAGCGAGGCTGAGATGGGTCATGCAAGCCAAAGCGAGGCTGAGATGGGTCATGCAATCCAAAGTGAGGCTGAGGTGGGTCATGCAATCCAAAGTGAGGCTGAGGTGGGTCATGCGATCCAAAGTGAGACCGAGGTGGGTCGTGTGATCCAAAGCGAGGCTGGGGTGAGCAAAAATGGCGAGAGAGCGCGGAGATCTTCATTCTTGTCATCTACACTTCAGTTGGCAGCTGCCTGCTTCTGTCTTTCTACAGACATCCTCACCCACAGAAGAATTTCACAGAGGAATTTACAAATCTGCTGACGTTCTTTTGGCAAAGACCAACGTACTGAGTGCTGCACACGAGCAGCTCAAGCGGCAAATAAATTGGCAGTAAGTAAGTAAACACAGTGCTTAACATCCACAGAAACCATAAGGCTTATTAGGGACCGGTTAATAAATTGGCACTCTGATCTCATATTATTTACTGATTAATTTAAGATGTGATGATTCAAATTAAAATGTGTGAGCTTTGGCAACAAGAAGGGACACTTTGTAAATCAGCAGCTTACATATACTTACCAGTCATAAATATTCAAAACAATAAACAACTTTCTACAGACATCCTCACCCACAGAAGAATTTACAAATCTGCTGACGTTCTTTTGGCAGCGGCCACGCAGCTAGGTAGTTAACCCAAATTTGTAAAAAAATAAAAAATTTAACTATCAAAACAACACATTTTAAAGCAAATTTTCTCCAAAATGTTTGTCATCAAAATACAAACAAAAATAACAGAATACGCCACTAGTTTAACAATGCAATTGTTCCTCATCATGCAGCATGCTGAATGTTAATCATATACTCTATGGTCAACAGATACCCAGTCAACCATGAAGGTTAACTCAAGTCAAAATCTAATTCACCGTTCATGACACTTATCGCTTCATGAAAGAAGAGGACTAGGAAGAAAATGAAGTTGAATGAACAGGGAAGGCAGAATTCCTGGCAGTTGGTGAAGCATGCAAAGCTAGATTCTGACCTGCTCCAGTCTTGAAAGAGAGAACCTGTGGTAGCTCTGGATTCTATGCAGAGGATACCTTAATTTCTTCATGTGCGGTACCCGACCCCGGGGGGGTAAATCATGTCCACATTTCACACACCACAAAGACTCTATGCATAAGAGGCAAAGCGTATAAATCAAGTACTGTGGTTTCTTTAAAGTAAAACATTTTTGGCAGTACACTTAAAAACATTTTTAAGTACGATGTACTTGTACAAAAAACAAAGTAACCAACAACAACAACAACAACAGCAATTTTTTTAATGTGTTCACAGAACAAAAACAAGATAAACAACAATGTTTCACAAGAGGCAGGGTAAGAGATTGGAGGGAAAAAAACACCTGCACTGGCTGAGCATATTATTAATAACCATCACTTGTTGAGCGTTAAGTCCCACGTCATGTCATGGTACCATTCCTGGCACAACAAAAACAACAACAACAACCATTCCCACATGGAACAAGAAGAGAAAACACTGTTGATTCACGTTCGAAGTGTGACAATACACAGTTGTTGTTTTTTTCCTTTTTTTTTAACTTGCATGTGACCATGAAAAGGGGTCACTGTCACCAAAACTGCTATGAACATTTAAAACTCAAGCCCCGTTGTTTTGGACATTTTTTTCCTCACTTAAAAACTATAGGTCAAAATATCAAAAATAATTGGGAGCGTGATCATTTTTATGAGTGTAACAACTGTACAATGAGAACTTGCCAAATGGGGATGCAGGTGGTGGGTGCGTGCGTGTGAGTTTGTGTGTGCATGTATGCATGTTTTACCCTGTGTGTGTGTGTGTGTGTGTGTGTGTGTGTGTGTGTGTGTGTGTGTGTGTGTGTGTGTGTGTGCATGTATGCATGTTTTACTCTTGTGTGTGTGTGTGTGTGTGTGTGTGTGTGTTTTACTGTGTGTTTGTACGTACGTCACCCATGTGCGTGTCTGTGTGTGCGCTCTTTTTCTATTTGACACACATCCACACCCATGGACAAAGACCCATATCAAGGGTGCATGTGGGGTTAAGACCTGTGCCTGTAAATTTTACCACATGCACAATGACAGCAAAAATAAAAGGGCAGCCCAAATAAGGGAAAGCACTCACCTAAATAACACAATCCGTAGCCATGCCTTGTTTTTCTCCCTTGAGGCAGAAAATCATTTCAATTATTTAACGGATTTCTTTCGGCATTTTGGTGCCAGAACCCAATTGTATTTGCCAGATTTTTGGAATCCGGCATTCCCACATGCATCTCTCTCTCTCTCTCTCTCTCTCCCTCTCACACACACACACACACACTGTTACAAACACACACACACACACACACACACACACACTGCAACAAACACACACACCCTGCTTTGAGTACTAAGTACTAACCACAAGTTCTCAGTTGGCAAACCGGCATGCATCCAGCTTTTCAAAGTCGGCAGAGATCGGCACTCGGCAAACTGACCCGCAGCCCTCACCCATCTCCTAAACTTGCACGTCTGGCTTGAAGTGCTGCTCCCTAGGTGCACTCACTGTTAGAGCAGCCGCCGGACCAAAAGGATGCGAGTGGGGCGATGTCTCATGCTGCATCACTGGGAGAAGGTCTTTGGCAGAAGGGTTCTGTGACGAGCTCGACGACCAACATGCTGACTTACTTCACAGGCAGCCTTTCGCAAGTGCTGTCAGAGACGCACAAATTTAGTTTTCAGCCAAGAATCCAATTCCAGTGCGGGATGAAGCATCTTATCCATGTCAAAAATAGATGCATCTTGAAAGACTGTTCATTCGCGAATCGATGAAAAGAAGGAAAGCACTGAATCTGTCTCTTTCTTAGCACGTCTCTTCTGTATTTCTTAAACCACTAACGTCCAAGCGAAATGTCAAAAGAAACAGACATTTCCAAAGCAGTAAACACAAGCAAAACAGAACCAGCTTGCGCAGAATGATGCATATAAAAACAACAACAAAAACAAAGCAAAAAAACAACAAAACAAAAAAAAAACATCAACAACAAAAACATTGTCTGAAAACACTGCGAAGTAGAAGGAAAAAAAATTCGTAAAATTAGAGATCTTATGCCATTCCAGCTGTACACATATCACAGTTTATATCCTTCCCTGAACCCCCCCCCCCCCCCCAAAAAAAAAAGAAGAAGAAGCAAAAACAAAACAAAAAAGCAAATCCCAGCCGCTGACTATCGCTGAGATCGACGGACGAAAGCGGATTGCACCTGTCGGACTGCAGGGCGAGCTGCCTGAAGGCTGGTGGAGACGGGCGTGGCGGACGTGCCGTTCTTCTTCTCGCGCTCACCCCGGAGAGCCGGAGGGGCCGTCTGGGGCCGGGTGATGCGGGGAAACACCGACCTGAACCACTCCTCGTACTCATCCACCGACAGGTCCATGATGCGCTCTCGGCAGAACTCGATGGCGGCAGAGATGTCCGGGGAGCAGATCTCCCACTCGCGCAGGCCTTCCAGCACCTTCAGGAACTTGTAGACCGACTGTTTCGACGTGCTCTCCACCTGTGGTGAGAAAAAGCTGTGCATGTGTGTGTCAAACTCCAAGCACTGGTTTACGACATCCTTCCTTCATCCACTGCCGTGTTTAGTTACGCCACAGGGTCCAGAAAGCTGTCAGCTAACGAGCAGTTTTTTGTTGGTGCTCAAACAGTAGTAAGTTTGTTACCAACAAACTCAAACACAGACAATTCTCTGCCTTCTTCAGTCACAGTTCATTGAGAAAGGTTTCAAGAAAGCCGAAAATTCTGAACAAAATGTGGTGTTACTGTTGCTGTTTTTTGTTTACATTAAACAACTCAAATTATATGAGACGTTTGTTTTATAACTGACCATGTTGCTTACACCAGCTCAAATAAAACCAAAATTGTTTGAATTGAGACGGAACTCTTTTTTTTAAACCTGGGGTGGATGTGTCTCATGTTTACGTGCGTGCTTGGGCACTAGGTTGCTTCCAGTCTTATTAGTACCCAAACCATGCGGAGGGCGCTGACCGCGTCGGTGGACAGCTGTGCGGAGATAAAGAGTGCCCCTTCAGTGGCGTAACCAAATCTGGCAGTGTTTGGAGGAAGATGCCAGAAAGCAATGTTCAGAGAGAGTGTGTGTGTGTGTGTATGTGTGTGTGTTGGGGGGGGGTGGGGGAGGGGGTTGCTCTTCAGTGTTTTATAAAAAGGCTTTGAGGTTTTGAGCTTTGACGTTTTACCTCTGATGTACCTATGGTGGAGTTTACGTACCTTGTTTTGTATCGTGCATGCCAGGTGAGAGTTACTGCAGGTGATTCAGGTACTTCTTCTTGTGCTTGTGTGACATCTTTCAAGCACTAATTAACTCCCTTGTATGTTGATTCTTCAGTGCTTGTTGTTGTGTGTGTGTGTGTGTGTGTGTGTGTGTGTGTGTGTGTGTGTGTGTGTGTGTGTATGCATGTGTGTGTGCACGCATGCGTGCATGCATACTGATGTGTGTGTGTGTGTGTGTGTGTGTGTGTGTGTGTGTGCATGCATTCACTCATGCGTGTGTGCGTACGTGCATGTGTGCGTGCGTGTGTGTGTGTGTGTGTGTGATAAAACAAGCATATCCTGAGGTCTTTGTAAGTGCTCCAGGCAGTTACAAGATGGGGTGCCATAAATAATCTATCATCATAGTTGTGAGCAGATGTAAAATTCATTTTCAATGCCCCACCCCCCTCCCTCCCCCCTGCCTGTCAGTCATATGGGTCACATGAAGCTACAATAATAATACATACATTTCTATGATTCATGCAGAAGGCTCAAGGTGCCAACATAATAAATAATGATAACACTAAAAGTGCGGTCTTAGAGCGCCCTTTCTGAAATGAGCCCTTGGCGTGTACATTTCATACTCAAGTTAAAAACAACCAACATCAAAACACTTGATATTAATATACACAAATCTGATCTGGCATCAAGTATCACCCCCCCCCCCCCCCCCCGACTCGCAATAATTACACACACACACACACACATGCTGAACTAAAACCAACAACAATAGGGAATTGTAATGGTACGGTCCATGAGGGATTCAAAGTTATCCTAAAACTAAACTATTTGCATGAAGCTCATTTAGATCTAACAGCCTTCCCTGCCGTAGGTCATGACAATACTGGAGAGAGAGAGAGTGACAGAGACAAAGACAGAGACAGAGACAAAGACAGAGACAGAGAGAAAAAGAGAGAGAGAGAAAAGAACTCAAAACTGTCGTCTGTCTTAATTACCTTTCAGGCTTTACATCAGTTTCACTGGCATTGTGCCAATGACCAAAACGGTTGGTGAAAGTGTTAGCTACTTCACAACTGAATGTTAACACGGGTGCAGCAGCTATGTTAGTATCATAGAAGAAAACGTCGTCAAAAACGGACCACATTTCTTTCTTTAGAAGTCGATCAGAGTGACTTTTAGAGAGAGGATTTTTTTTTTAGAGAGATCTAGTCAGTCAAGATCACACCTGGGAAGGGCAGACCACACCAGTCGAGGGCAAATAACACCTGTCAAGGGCAGATCACACCAGTCAAGGGCAAATAACACCAGACCACACTAGTCAAAGGGCAGATCACATCAGTAGAACACAGAGGCCACCAGCAACAGGCAGATCACACCAATAACAAACACATCACTCCAATAAGTCAGATCACACTGGCAACAGATCACACCTGTCCCAGGCAATCACATCTGTAGCAGGCATAGATCACACCAGTAACATGCAGATCACACCTGACATAGGGCAGGCAGACTGCACCTATAACAGGCAGATCACACCTGTCATTGGGCAGGCAGACTGCACCAGTAACAGGCAGATCACATCTGTAACAGGCAGATCACACCTGTCACCTATCACTGGGCAGCCAGACTGCACCTGTAACAAGGAAGATCATGCCTGTCCATGGCACTGCACTAGTAACAGGCAGATCACACCTGACCAGGGCAGATTGCACCTGTAACAGGCAGATCACACCTGTCACCTGTCACTGGGCAGGCAGACTGCACCAGTAACAGGCAGATCACACCTGTCACAGGGCAGGCAGACCGCATCAGTAACAGGCAGATTACACCTGTCACAGGACAGGCAAACTGCATCAGTAACAGGAAGATTACATCTGTAACAGGCACATCACACCTGTCATAGGGCAGGCAGACTGCATCAGTAACAGGCATATCACACCAGTAACAGGCAGATCACACCTGTCATAGGGCAGGCAGACTGGATCAGTAACAGGCATATTACGCCTGTAACAGGCAGATCACACCTGTCATAGGGCAGGCAGACTGCATCAGTAACAGGCATATTACACCTGTAACAGGCAGATCACACCTGTCATAGGGCAGGCAGACTGCATCAGTAACAGGCAGATTACACCTGTAACAGGCAGATCACACCTGTCATAGGGCAGGCAGATTGCATCAGTAACAGGAAGATCACACCTGTCATAGGGCAGGCAGACTGCATCAGTAACAGGCATATCACACCAGTAACAGGCAGATCACACCTGTCTTAGGGCAGGCAGACTGCATCAGTAACAGGCAGACTGCACCAGTAACAGGCAGATCACACCTGTCACTGGGCAGGCAGACTGCACTAGTAACAGGCAGATCACACCTGTAACTGGCAGAGCACACCTGTTACCTGTCATTGGGCAGGCAGACTGCACCTGTAACAGGCAGATCACACCTGTAACAGGCAGAGCACACCTGTCATTGGGCAGGCAGACTGCACCAGTAAGAGGCAGATCACACCTGTAACAGGCAGAGCACACCTGTCATTGGGCAGACAGACTGCACCAGTAACAGGCAGATCACACCTGTCACCTGTCACTGGGCAGACTGACTGCACCAGTAAGAGGCAGATCACACCTGTAACAGGCAGAGCACACCTGTCATTGGGCAGGCAGACTGCACCAGTAAGAGGCAGATCACACCTGTAACAGGCAGAGCACACCTGTCACCTGTCACTGGGCAGGCAGACTGCAAGCACAGGAAGATCACGCCTGTCCAGGGCACTGCACTAGTAACAGGCAGATCACACCTGACCATGGCATTGCACCGGTAAACAGGCAGATCACATTGCACCAGTAACAGGCAGATCACACCTGTAACAGGCAGAGCACACCTGTCACCTATCACTGGGCAGCCAGACTGCACCAATAACAGGAAGATCACGCCTGTCCAGGGCACTGCACTAGTAACAGGCAGATCACACCTGACCAAGGTAGATTGCACCTGTAGCAGGCAGATCGCACCTGTCACTGGGCAGGTAGATCACACCTGTCCAGGGCAGATCACACCTGTCCAGGGCAGATCACACCAGTAAAGGGCAGATAAACATGATCCATTTTGTTTATAATCACATAGTGCTGGTTGCGATTTTGCAACAAGTCACCGCTGCTGCTAATCCACACACCTGCAAATTGCAATCCGAACAAGTTATTGTGACGAGCTCAGTGGGGTGCTTTTCAGTTTTAGTTCTGTAAAGACTCAAAATCAAACACTCCGCTGGCGGTTTCCACACAGGTGCACACATGCGCAAACACACACACACACAGATGTGTTGCCACAGTTACGGGCTGAATACCTGCTGAAGCGCATGTTTGATAGACATCCGCTTGGCACGGGGCTGAAGAAAAACATGCAGCAGAACCATGAACAACTGACGGACACTGGTCAACTTGGTGAACTGGGGAGCGGGGCAGAGAGGTACTGTACGTTCTACGAGACAGAATCATCAACACTGGTCCACTGGACATTGGTCCAACGATTAGTATAACTGACATGAGTTGCTGACTCATGTTTCTGGGTTTTTTCTTTCTTTCTTAAGTCGGTTATAGGCTAAGATTTCAGGCACTGTCCTCTTAATTCCGCACCCTAATGTCCACCCTGCCCTTTCCCGTTATGTGCTTCTGGCTCACGTTATAAACGTTCTTTTAGATCACACTGCATTTCTGGAACAAACTGTGCTGAAGGGCCAGATGCACCAGAGTTCATTCCTCTGCAGCTAATCTGCCATTATTGCTAGTATGCCTCCAGTTCATGTGTTAGAGAGAAAGAAAAAGTGAAAGAAGACGGAGAGGACGATATCAAGAGAAAAAGACACACACAGAGACAGACAGACAGAGACAGAGACAAAGACAAAGAGAGAGAAACACAAAGAGAGAGATAGAGACAGACACACACAAAGAGAGAGAGGGACACAGACACACAGAGAGAGACAGACAGACAGACAGAGAGACAGCGAGAAAGAGATGGAGAGAGACAGAGAGAGACAGGGAGAGAGACAGAGATATGGAGAGAGAGAGAGAATCATTGGGGAAACACATTATATAATAATTACCAATCAAACCCAATGTGGGGGGGGGGGGGGGGGGGTGGGAGTGGAGTTCGTCCTTACCAATCAAGCCCAACCACCAAAGCAAGGTTCAGAGGGGGTCAGGGGGTTAGGACACTTAATTACCAATCAAGCCCAACCACCAAAGTAAGGTTCAGAGGGGGTCAGGGGGTTAGGACACTTATAAATCAAGCCCAACCACCAAAGTAAGGTTCAGAGGGGGTCAGGGGGTTAGGACACTTATAAATCAAGCCCAACCACCAAAGTAAGGTTCAGAGGGGGTCAGGGGGTTAGGACACTTATAAATCAAGCCCAACCACCAAAGCAAGGTTCAGAGGGGGTCAGGGGGTTAGGACACTTATAAATCAAGCCCAACCACCAAAGTAAGGTTCAGAGGGGGTCAGGGGGTTAGGACACTTATAAATCAAGCCCAACCACCAAAGCAAGGTTCATAGGGGGTCAGGGGGTTAGGACACTTATAAATCAAGCCCAACCACCAAAGTAAGGTTCAGAGGGAGTCAGGGGGTTAGGACACTTATAAATCAAGCCCAACCACCAAAGCAAGGTTCAGGGGGTTAGGACACTTAATTACCAATCAAGTCCAACCACCAAAAAGCAAGGTTCAGAGGGGGTCAGGGGGTTAGGACACTTATAAATCAAGCCCAACCACCAAACCAAGGATTGGAGGGGGTCTGCTGGGGTGGGGGGTGTTTAGGACCACCATTTAGGACCACAGTAAACAAAACCCAGCCACCAAACAATAGAATTTCTGACAGCTGTTCCCGTCACTACAGAAAATAGCCCCAAGCCGAAAGTCGAGCAAGAGACCAACAAGCCACTAATGCTACCCAGCTTACATACAGATCAGGCGCAAATTCCAACAATATGAAAAGAGGAAAATACATTAAAGGGAAAAAAAAGAAAAAATGAAAAAATAATATACTACAGCCGTGTAGAATGGTGTACACATAAAATACATGTAACATTAAGTATGTACATATAATTCTGTCCACGTACATGATCTTCATGGCCTGCATGAGCCTGTGACGGACAGAAAAGACAAGTCAGTCTCAGTTGTGGCAAAAATGTTCTACATCAAGATGGTGCACTCCACACCCAAATGCGGGTACAGGGGCAGAGAGCTACCAGCCTCAAACAAATGGTTCAGTGGCTCACTCCAAAGACTAATGTGTGCCTAGTCTTTGCTGACCAAAAGCCGACTGAAAAAACACTGTTGGAATCTATTTTGTTTTTCTTATTCCATTTCTACCTATAGGACCCATGAAACGTCTTCCCTTGAGGTCCCCTTAAAGGCCATTATCCACTTCCGAATACAGTCATACGACGACAACACGTACAAAGAGTTGCTATGGGAACAGACAGATTGTGACGTCACCATCGAGCATCTCAACGTGTCATGTAGGTTTCATGCTTGCTCCGTTCGCATCTGATTCTGATCTGATACAAGCCATCTGGTAGCCAATGAAAATCATGCATCATATAGTTAATAGCCATTCTTGGTAAGCCAAGCCTACCGGTATGTAATGTATATGATCTAATAAACCAAGACCATACTTCGAACGCAATATTAAAAAAAAAATTAAAGTCTATTTTTTTCGTATCATCCACATCATAAGCAATATAAAAATTAAAAAGTCTCTTTCTTCATGCCATCCATACCATAATCTCAGGAATCTTTCGTTCTTTCGTCCCATCTCTGACAGGGCAATATACTAATAACAATGCTGCCAACACCGCAGCATCTTTGTTGCTGGTATCTGCCAGTGCCATTCAACGGCAACAGTCACCCATAATCACCTTTCAACGGCAACAGTCACCCATAATCACCTTTCCCCATAATCACCTTTCCATCAATCAGCGCATGAACGTGCTGCAGAGCATGGCGAAAGACATCTGTTGCATGGCATCCGAGGCTACATCATGTTGCAACCACTCACACAACTGTGCTCAAAAGTGGTTCAGGGCCTCTAAGCTGACCCTGCTCAAAAGTGGTTCAGGACCTCTAAGTTGACCATGCTCAAAAGTGGTTCAGGACCTCTAAGCTGACCCTGCTCAAAAGTGGTCCAGGACCTCTAAGCTGACCGGGCTCAAAAGTGGTCCAGAACCTCTACACTGACAGTGCTCAAAAATGGTTCAGGACCTCTAAGCTGACCCTGCTCAAAAGTGGTCCAGGACCTCTAAGCTGACTCTGCTCAAACTGGTCCAGGACCTCTACACTGACCCTGCTCAAAAGTGGTCCAGGACCTCTACACTGACCGTGCTCAAAAGTGGTCCAGGACCTCTACACTGACAGTGCTCAAAAGTGGTTCAGGACCTCTAAGCTGACAGTGCTCAAAAGCGCTTCAGGACCTCTAAGCTGACCGTGCTCAAAAGCGGTTCAGGACCTCTAAGCTGACCGTGCTCAAAGGCGGTTCAGGAACTCTAAGCTGCCACCAGATGGCACAAATCTGAACTTCCTCCACGGACTTCCTACGCTAACTGAGTGTGCGACTAGACAAGAGAGCAGGTGCGGGCGACTTTACACCGGTGCTCTCTCAGGGTCAGGTGCAAGATGGACACTCACCATGCCGTACTTGCGCAGTTTCTGCAGGATGACTTGGAAGTACCACAGGTTTTTAAAATTGTTGGGGATGCTTTCGTGTAGATCGGTGTACCTGTGCGAAACAAAATACAAACTGACTGAGTGGGTGAATAAACAAACGGAAAAGAAGAAAAAAAAGACTTGTGAATAAATAATAAATGAATGAATACTGAACAAGTGAATAAATGAATGAATTGTGAATATGAACTGTTAAATCACTGAATGAACATACAAATGAACGAACCTCTAATGAATGCATGAATGAATGAACGAATAATGGACAAATGAATAAATGAATGTACAAATAAATAAACAATTGAATGAACATATGAATCAACAACTGAAGAAGTGAATAAACTAATGAATGAAAACAGGAGACAAGTGAATAAAATAATGAATTAAAGTAAGAAGGAAGAAATTAACACAATTATATGAATTAATTACTGAGTAAGTAAGTAACTTGGGGTTTTACGCCCAGTCAACCATTACGGTTATATCAGGGAGAATGAATTACTGAACACTTTAATGACTGAAGAACTGAATATATCCATGAACTCAAGTAAGAGCAAGGGAGTAAATGAATAAATAAATGAACAAATGACACGTTATGTTGTTTTGTTAAATGCTATGTTGTTATGTTAATCGCTTTTATATAGTGCTATTCTCCGCTCGTCGCATGTGACTCTAAATGAGAGACAGTATCTTTTTACAGCAAGCTTTGAATATCCACCCAAGTGGTGTACTTGCAGCACTGTTTGGTTGTTACATGGCTGGTGCCACTCAAAACTGCTGCCGCCATGGCGCATTCTGTGTACACCATACAACCATGCACCATGTCATGTCACTTCATGCACAGCCACATATGTAGTGTGCATGAACGTTTAACT
Source organism: Alviniconcha marisindica (assembly GCA_018857735.1). Classification (NCBI taxonomy): domain Eukaryota; kingdom Metazoa; phylum Mollusca; class Gastropoda; family Provannidae; genus Alviniconcha; species Alviniconcha marisindica. The sequence continues at coordinate 62,220 of JABMCL010001102.1, read as the reverse complement.
GTCACCTGCACTTTTGGCAGAATGACCAGGATTTTTTACATGCTACTGTGGTAACAGGGGGATGGAACAGATACTGTAATAACAGTCAGCACGAAAAGTTGACCCTGCAGAAGAAAATGATCCCACCGCTCCTGCCAGGATGCGAACCCATGACCTTTCAATCATGAGTCTGGTGCTCTAACCACTGAGCTATCCCCACATGCCCATGTGAATACATAAATGGATAAACCAATGACAAAAAAAGTTAAATATATACAAACTACAAAAAAGAAACAATGAAAGAGAAATGAGAAAGCAAGGATAGAAATGGAAGGAAGGAAGGAAAGAAGACAGACTGAAGCAAAACAATACAAGAAAAAGAAACAAAAAATGCACAAAAACAGGACAGCCACCACTACAACAGACCAGACGGAAACAGGACTGCCACCCCTACAGTAAACAACAAAAGAAAAAGAAAACAAATGCACGAAAACAGGACAGCCATGACTACAACAGACCAGACGGAAACAGGACTGCCACCCCTACAGTAGAGTTTCGTAGGCAACCCAGATCTTTGTTGTGTTCACGTGATGTCTCTTGAGTGCTAAATTACGACCAGATGGAGGCAGGAGCGCGACTAAAACCACAAACCAGACGGAAGTAGCTAGCTGAGTGCCGACCGACTTTCCAACAACTCACCAGTTTCCCTTGAACGAAGACTTCCTGCGCATGGCCTCCTCGGAGGGTTTTTGCAGCATGCGCTCCCCCTCCCGCCGCATGGCTCGCAGCGCTCGGTGCACGCTGCTGGTGCTGGTCTGCATGGACATGTACTTGCTCTGGCACTTGGACAGGCGTTCCCTGCACGCACACAGCCCGTCCACCCATCAGGCATCCGATGAAACACAGATACACACACTAAAATACACCACACACAGCCACTAACACACACACAAACCAGCACGGAACACCATATGCACACACACATCACACACAACCACCAGCAACACACTCACCACACACCACATTTCACATCGCACCCTGCACACATGCACACACACATCGTGCACACACACACACATGACAACACACATCACGACAGCATCCACACACACACACGCACACACACACACACACACAACACACACACATCACACACACACACATACACACATACACACACACATATGCACACACCACACACAACACACACACAACAACACACACACACACACACACAATGCACACACACACACACACACACACACACACACACGCACACACACACATCACACACACACACACATCACACTAGCACAGCACACAGACACATACACGATACTATAATACAAAATGCACTGACACACAATCAAAAACACACACATGCACAGCACATCACCACATTACATAGCAAGACACACACGACACAACAGCTGACTACGTAGAGCAAGAACACATGACACGAGGTTGACTAGTAGCAAGGACACATGACACATAGGTTGACTAGTAGCAAGGACACATGACACATGAGGTTGACTAGACATATAGTACAAGGACACATGACACTGAGTTAACTAGGAGGTGACAATGTAAGATGCATGACTGTGAGCACATGACACGAGGTTGACTACAGAAGTCGAACTGGTGAGACAATGACATATGAACACATGAGGTTGACTGTGAGACAAGAACACATGACACAGAGGTTGACTGGTGAGACAAGAACACATGACACAGAGGTTGACTGGTGAGACAAGGACACATGACACGAGGTTGACTGGTGAGACAAGGACACATGAACAGAGGTTGACTGGTGAGACAAGAACACATGATACAGAGGTTGACTGGTGAGACAAGAACACATGACACAGAGGTTGACTGGTGAGCAAGAACACATGATACAGAGGTTGACTGGTGAGACAAGAACACATGATACAGAGGTTGACTGGTGAGACAAGAACACATGACACAGAGGTTGACTGGTGAGACAAGAACACATGATACAGAGGTTGACTGGTGAGACAAGAACACATGATACGTGACTGGTAGACAAGAACACATGTTTTGACTGGTGAGACAAGAACACATGATACAGAGGTTGACTGGTGAGACAAGAACACATGATACAGAGGTTGACTGGTGAGACAAGAACACATGATACAGAGGTTGACTGGTGAGACAAGAACACATGAACAGAGGTTGACTGGTGAGACAAGAACACATGATACAGAGGTTGACTGGTGA